>JBAPLJ010000983.1:0-252304 GCA_037832345.1 Rhizophora mangle
AATTATGAAAAAAAAAAAAATTAAAAGTTTTGAGGGTGAATTCATTTTTTCAAATAAATTTCACCTATGCAAACTTAATTTCAAAAAAATTTATTGCATCACATAATCTCCAATATTTTATATTCATAGACAAGTACATTGTTGCAAATGGTAATAATATTATATAAACAAATATGGTCAGTTACGAATCACTTAGATCTTTTCCTAAATTTACTTTTATTTTCTTGAAAAGAAAAAAATAAAAAATATATAAGATATAATTTTCCTTATACTTTTTCGTATTTTGAAAAAAGAAAATTAATAATTTAATTCTATTTTAATTTTTTCCTTTTTCTTTATAAAAAGAAAAAATTTATATCATTTAAATTTTCTTAGAAAAGCAAAAATTATTTATAATTTAAGTATATATTAGTTTTTAACTCTTTAAAATTAACAATTTACTTAATTTCTTTTTAATAATCAAAGATAATAAAATAATTACTCACAAATTATCTTTTTGAAAAAATTAAATAAAAGACTAATGAATTTTCTTTTAATTTATCTCTTTATTATTGTCTATTTCTTTACAACATAATAGAAAAAAAAAAAAAAAGAGTTTATACTGTAAGTATTTTACTATCTCTAATTATTAACTTTTTTCATTAATTTTTTCTCCCTCTTTTTATCTCTTTATGTGTGGTTATGCCTTTACATTTATGTTTTCTCTAAGTTTAGACTTTAACTTCTAAATTCTTTCTACCAACCAACAAGTCACAATGATGAGTAAGTTTTCATTATCTCTAAACCTTAAACTTTTCTCTAACATTCGATTTAAAACCATTACATATGTTATTTTTTTTGGTTTAGGTTTCAAACAACATGAAAGTTGTATACTATTGATTTTGACCTTTGTTTTTTTAAAAAAAATAAATACTTATAATTTAAATCTCTAGTCTAATACTAATATCTTTAAATATCAATGTTGTATCACACCAAAAATTTTAATGATAAAGCCAAGATAAACAAAATAAAGATCACTAGTCTTTATGCATAATATGTCATATTAGTGAAAATGAATAATATATATTTTTTTGGGTCACATTGAAAGGACAAAGCTTATAAAATTAAAGTGATCTCTATAACCACTAACTGAGGCCAGGAGACCCCAATTGAATTCTGTTGCATCTGCAAAAGCACTTCTTGTGGTGGCTTGTGAAAGACATGCAAGCCCCACTCTAATTTGAAATTATGGTTAGCCAGGTCATCTATAACATAGTTGGCTTTTTCAATTCCCTGCACAATTGAACAAGATTGACTAGTGATTGTCATTCTGAAACCCTTTTATGAATGCATCAAGGCTACCTAGGAGTCCACCTACAACCACACATTTTTGAAGTTATAATTCCTTACTAGATTAAGTCCTAAATAAATTCCCCACATCTCCATTGTAAGAGAAGTGCAAAGGATTATGATGTCCCGCCATAATATACTTATGATAAAGTGAAAGAATAGGCTATGTAAAGTAACCATTTAAACTATAATGTTGAAACACTTATTCATTCCTCCAACATCAAATTTTTTAGCATATTATTGTAAAACCAATGACCAATTCTCAAAACTTGAATTTAGAGTATCATAGATAATTTCTACATATTGTTAATGGGTCTCTAGTTTGATCCAATCATACTTGAGACACATCCTTTAGGCACCATTTGGGGGAATACTCCTTTTTTTGAATAAATATGTGACTCCCTTGTGCTTGTTGATGTTAATCTAGATTATGAGTTAATCTAGATTAGGAGTTTATTACGATAAAAGTCTAGTGGAATTCAATTTGAGTTTAATTATTTTTTGGTAAATTTAGGTGTCTATGGTTACATAAAAACACATTGTTTATAATATTATGTGTATGCTCCTTAGTTATTATGTGTGCTTTTAGTTATTTTGTGTGAACATTTTATTAAATTAATAAAATTATAGTATTTTTATAATTTTTTATCATTAATATTAGAGCTATTATATCTTATCAATGGTATTAGAGTCAGTTCAATTCAAGAGCTAGTATCAAAGTGAGTACTCTTAATTCAAATCAAGAGAAAACATATAAGTCTTATCAGAGCTGCCACAAAAGTTGTAAAAATTATAGAACTCACAAAAATTGCCACTTGTCATCTTTAAAGACTCAGCATCAACCACCCTATGCCTAAGAGAAACTCCAAATGTTGTAAATCTACAAAATTATCAAGGATTGTCACCATTTTCTACTGCTAATTGTGTCATCACCACTTGTTGTTATTGCCCTAAACCTAATGATTTTTATTCAGAGGTCATTATTTTACCTCTTCAACTCACTATTATGCTGTTATCTCACCAAAAAAAGCTTGTTTCTTTTTCTTGTTATTCTGTCAAAGTTAAGGGGTCTAATTGAAAATAAAAGGACACGTGGAGTTTAATTGAAAATAACAAAACTTAGAGGGTCAAATTGTAAATAACAAAAGTTTGTATATATTGCAAATGACAAAAATTAGGGGACAAGATTAAAAAAAAAAATATGAATATCAATATCAATATGAATAACACAATCCTTATTTCAGTTCTTGTTTTGGATGATAAAAATTACAATCAATGGTTTGTGTAGATGAAAATTTTGTTTGACTATAACAAATTATCGAGTATTATAGAGAATAAAGTTACAAAACTTATAGCAGATGTCATATAAGCATAAAGAGCTGCTCACCAACTGTTATAAAAAAAAAAATAATAAAAAGACACTTTATTTCATTCATTAAAGGGTGAATGATAAAAGTTTTGACAATATCACAAGAGCAACCTCATCAAAGCAAGCATCGAATATCTTGATGACGTCATTCCAAGGTGCAAATAAATTGAAAAAAGTGAAACTCTAAACCTTATGATGTCAATTTGAGCTTTTGTAGATGGAAGCTTCAAAACTAGTTTCAATTTATATAAATAGAGTTTTTACTTGGACAAACCAAATGATAATCTATGGAGAACAGCTGAATGATCAACTAAAAGTTGAAAAGATCTTAAAGATACTCACATCACAATATAAACATATCGTAGTTGCTACAAAAGAGGCACATGATTTGTCTTAGATGTTAATTAATATATTAATAGGCATGTTGCAAGCTTATGAAGCTAATAGAGTAAGGTTCTTCTCATGGTAAAAGATGAGGACATGGTAATAATTACTATAATAATAAAGGTTGAAGAAGTCATTATAACAACAATGGAAATGATGACAATCATTACAATGGCCAAAGGAGATCATATCAAACATATAGAGGTTAAGGTCTAGGTCAAGGAAAAGGTCATGATAAAGAAAAGTATGACAAGTCTTATGATGAGTGTTACTTATATTACAAGCATGACAATTATACTAGTGAGTGTAGGTCTCAAAAGTATAATCAAATAGCTCATTGTGCATAACAAGGAGATTCAAATGATGGAAATGAAGTACTTATGATGGTTACTATATCTATTGAAATACCAAATTACAATACTTAGTTCCTTGACACTGAGAGTACTGATGATATATATATATATATCTATAAAAGAGCTCTTTGTTGATCTTAATGAGTTAATCTACTCCATAGTTAAGTTTGTTGATGATAGTAGTATTCCAGTGATGGGAAAAGGGTGAATTATTGTCAAGTTGAAGAATATAAATTATAATTACACTTCAAATGTATTTTACGTACTGAACATAAAGAGCAATCTATTTAGTTTATGTCAATTGCTTGAAAAGAGGTATAATATACAATTATATGATAACTACCGCTTAATTCTTGATGGGAGAGGAACACACATTTTTAAATCTCCTTTAATGAAAAATCATATGTTTCAAGTTGATATTACCACTTATGTTTATACTTGTTTTAGTGTTATTGTCAAAGATGAATCTTGGTTATGACATCTTCATTTTGCCCATTTGAATTTACATAGTTTAAAGTTGCTTGTATAAGGAAACATAGTGATAAGCTTACACACAGGATACATCATCCTAATCAAATTTGTGAAATATATATTCTTAGAAAATAAAGTAGACAACTTTTTGTAACAAGGAATTGGCATACAAAACAAACACCCTTGCTTATCCACTTTGATATTTATGGTCTAATGAGTGTTTTATTACACGGTAATAATAGGCATTTTCTTACCTTCATTGATGATTTTACAAGAAAGATGTGGGTTTATTGCATGCAAAGAAAGTCTGAGGTATTTGATTATTTTAAAAAGTTAAGGCCTATGTTGAAAGACAAAGTAGATACTATATTAAAATTCTAAGAATTGATGGAGGTGGTGAGTATATTTCTAATGAGTTTAAGAAGTACTATAAAGAACAAGGAGATTCAAATGATGAAATGAATTACTTATGATGGTTACTATATCTATTGAAATACTAAACTATAATACTTGGTTGCTTGACACTGAGAGTACCAATGATATATATATATATATATAAGAGCTCTTTGTTGATCTTAATGAGTCAATCTACTCCATAATTAAGTTTGTTGATGATAATAGTATTCCAGTGATGGGAAAAGGGTGAATTCTTGTCAATTTAAAAATAGAAATCATAATTACATCTTAAATGTATTTTACATACTGAACATAAAGAGTATTCTATTTAGTTTAGGCGAATTGCTTAAAAAGAGGTATAATATACAATTACATGATAACTACCGCTTAATTCTTGATGGGAGAGGAACACACATTTTTAAATCTCCTTTAATGAAAAATCATATGTTTCAAGTTGATATTACCACTTATATTTATACTTGTTTTTGTGTTATTATCAAAGATGAATCTTGGTTATGACATCTTCATTTTGCCCATTTGAATTTACATAGTTTAAAGTTGCTTGCATAAGGAAACATAGTGACAAGCTTACCTAGGATACATCATCCTAATCAAATTTGTGAAACATGTATTCTTAGAAAATAAAGTAGACAACTTTTTGTAACAAGGAATTGGCATGCAAGACAAACACCCTCGCTTATCCACTTTGATATTTATGGTCTGATGAGTGTTTTATTACATGGTAATAATAGGCATTTTCTTACCTTCATTGATGATTTTACAAGAAAGATGTGGGTTTATTGCATGTAAAGAAAGTATGAGGTATTTGATTATTTTAAAAAGTTAAGGCATATGATGAAAGACAAAGTAGATATTATATTAAAATTCTAAGAATTGATGAAAGTGGTGAGTATATTTCTAATGAGTTCAAGGAGTATTATAAAGAATAAGGAATAAAGTATGAAATCATAATTTCTTGTACATTACAGCATAATAGAGTTGTTAAAAGAAAGAATAGATTAATCATGAATATGACAAGAAGCTTGTTATATGCTAAAGGAGTTCCTAATCCATTTTGGGCATAAACTATTTTATGTTTTGTTTACTTGTTGAATATATATCTAATAATAAGTATTTAGAATGTCACTCTTGAAAAAGTATAGAGCAATTTTAAGCCTAATGTAAGGCATTTCAAGGTATTTGGTTCTATTGCTTATACTCATATTCTAGTAAACACAAGGACAAAGTTAAATGATCAAAGAGTGAAGACAATTTTTCTTGGTTACATAAAAGGAGGACATAAGCTATTTAATTCTGTGATGAATAAGGTAATTATTAATAGAGATGTGACCTTTGCTAAAGATAAAGTTTGGAACTTTGATGTTGAAGAGCAAAATAATGTTAAAGATAACTAATTGCTATTTTGGGAGAAGGGGAAACTCAAGTTGCAATTCCTATAGTAAATGGGAAAGTCTCACTAGTTAGTGCACAAAATTTTACACCATAAGCTCTATAAGAGAATGAAAGACAAAGAAGAAATTGTCAATAGTCAGTTAGATTGCAAGATTATGAGGTAATCCTTGATAATGTTATTGATGATGATGAGGATTTGGTGCATTATTCTATGTTTTCAAATTATGAACTAGTGTGATTTGATGAGGTGATTCAAGATACAAAGTGGGTGTATGCCATAAATGAAGAAATCAAGGCAATTAAGAAGAAAAAACATAGAAGCTTATCACTATTCTACGAGGTCAAAAATCTATTGATGTGAAGTGGGCCTTCAAGACTAAAAAGAAGTCTAATTAAGAAGTAGAGAGATATAAAGTAAGATTAGTTGCAAAAAGATTTGAATAATGACTTGACCATGATTATCATGAGATATTCTCTCTTGTTGCTCAAATGAAAACTATTAGACTTATAATTGTTTTAATTGCACAAAATCATTAGAGAATTCATTAGATGGATATGAAGTCATCTTTTCTCAATGTTCCTTTTAAAGAGAAAGTGTTTGCCAAACAACCACTAAACTTTGTGAAGAGAAGGTGTACAAGTTGAAAAAAGCACTGTATGACCTAAAATAAGCCCCTATAGTATGGACCAAATACATTAATTAAAAGAAATTGAATTGGTGTACTACAAGTTTGAAGATTAAGTAGTTAATACTCTTATGAAGTCATTGAATAATGAAACATTTGTCAAGTTAAAGCAAATGTTGGAATTGAGAACATCACCTAATCAAGATTAAGGGAGACATTGATGTTAATCTAGATTAGGTATTTATTATGATAGAAGCCTTATTGAGTTCAATTTGATTTTAACTGTTTAGGTAGATTTATATGTCTATAGTTATATAAAGATACGTTATATATATTATTATGTATATATTTCACAATTATTATGTATAGTTGTTTTATCATATTAATAAAATTATAGTATTTTTATAATTTTTTATCAATACTTTACACTTACGCCTCATCAAATTTATCCCTTTAATTATGTAAACCCTTAAATTTGTTTATAAATACATTATTGACATCACTCTCAAATTACTTATTAATTATTTCATGAATATGTCAATTCTCCCATAATCACACATAATGTTAATTTAAGTTTTAGAGTATTAATGTTGGGTTGAAACTTGGATGCCCTATAACCTCCTCTTGCCCTATAAATTGTATATTTGTTCAAACTTAGATATTCATACATAGCCCTCTCTAACTCAAATTAGGATTCCACCCCTGAGTCATCATAATTCAGTTCTATCAAGATTCAACCCAATTATATACTAATAATTTTAATGATAGTCTCATTATGTTTGTCATGAAAGCTTTTCTTTTATTATTTTACTTGGTGTTTGTAGGCAACTTTACAGAGTATATTTACCATTGGGATGCGAGGGTGATGGCACACACGTACAAATAATTAAATTAACAATGAATTATGACCAAGAGTAATTAATGTAACAAAAGCTTTAAGAATGGGAAATTTTTAAGCCCACCATACAATTAAGGTGGGTAATTTTAATTGTTAAATTCTAAATAAATTAGGCATTCATTGGTTATCACCACTCTATACCCCGATGGGAAGTCATGCGAGAAATAAATAATTATAAGGCATCTCGAGCACAGTATTATACTTTGATGGCCAATAGAGTGTTGACATCTCCAATTTCTCGTACAAGGTCGGAAATGGACTCTTTTGTGATGTTTGTTCTGGACTGAAGCCACGCATAGACACTGTTGACGTACAATCTAGCCAAGGCCCATGGGATGAGAGGTGAAGTATGTTTGGCAAATTAGAACCATATAACTTCTAGGGGGGAAAAATCATGACTTTGGGGTTTCGAGGGTGTAGCATAACACCCTAAGTGTTGGAAATGAAATTTAGAGAATCATTGGAAAATGTCAATATACACAAATGTCAAAAAGTAAAATCTTTCAACGTTTTTCAATACTGTAGTAGTAAGCCTAGCAAAATATCAAAAGTAGGACTTTGGTCTTGAAGGGATCTAGTTCTAGTTACAATTGTTTGTGTTGTTACACATTAAGATTGTCTAAAATTGAAAATTGTACATTCTGTACAAGTGTTCAGTGATCCATATATTCAGCATGGTGACTTCATGTTATTGCAAGAATAGGTGGTCTGCATATTTCATCACATCCTCCAATCAGTCGGTAGGTGGCCACATTGTGGGTGGGTGGCGTGTCACTTGCAAGAGAAGTGCACATGGCACTTGTCTTGGCATACAATTGTTGAACTGTTGCACTTCGACTCTGCAGGCTTGACCCAAGTTGTCACATGGCACACACATACACACTTTTTTTTTTTTTCTTTTGGTTGCCTAGAAAAGCATTTGCTGGATCATTGTGGGCGGAAACCCTTGGGAAATAAAAGTTTTAAAAATTACACCTTCACTGCCTTTTCGGAATATGATTGTGACGTGGCGCGGTTTGACGGGACACTTGGGCATTGCGTATTTATTTTTTAAATTCTCTACAATTATTAAAATCCACTTTTTTTTACCTCAAAAATACTTAGGATATTTAGATGGCCCATCCCTCCCTATCCCCTAATTAATGTGCGGAAAAATAACAAAAAGATATGACAATGAAATTTCCTGATTGATGTAACTGTAAAAACGGAGTTCTGACACCGCAGGCCAGAAGAGTACCTACCACAAGTCATATTTGTATTATCTTTATTATTAATTATAAATTTATAATTATATGATAGGACACCGCAGGCCAGAAGAGTACCTACCGCAAGTCATATTTGTATTATCTTTATTATTAATTATAAATTTATAATTATATAATATATAATTAAAATTTATAATAAAATTATAAATATTTATATATTTTTACGTCAAAATTATGCATAATATAATAAAATTTAAATAAATTAATAATAATATAATTTTTGACTGAATATAATTATATTTATTTTTATTAATAATAAAATAATAAAAAATTTTAATTTAAATATTAATATATATATAAAATTATAAATTATAAAATATTATTTTTATTTTTAAAATTTATAATTAAGTTACTCTTAAATTAAAAAAAATAAAATATTAATTAAAAATTATTTTTTTATTAATTATTAATAATATTAATTTTAATTTTAAATAATTTATTATTAATTACAAATAATATCTACTACTTCGGATGGACTCTAAAATGGGCAGCTAGCAGGAGGAAGAAGCAGCTAGGAAGACAGCATTGCAGAAACCAGATCATCATCTCGCGGTTAAAATGATTTTAAGGAATCACGTCAAATCAAGTCGTTTTAATTTGTCAAACTTCATTCAAATATGGCCGTGCAACCAAAATTATTCGTTTTTTGTGTTCTTATATGTATGAATAAATGTGTTGGTTAAAAGTATCTATCATTACTATATCACCAAGTTTGATTTTAAGTAAATTTAAAATAATAACTTAATTTATTGTGCAATACGAGCATGGTAGACTTTTTTTTTTTTTTTTACAAATTTGCAAGTACTACACATTTTTTAAAATTTCTAAACTAAAAAAAAATATATCATTATTTTTATCTTAATTCAAATTAATTATTTTTTTTTTCAAGATATTAGTATAGAATGTGTTTTATCAATTTTGTTAAAAAAAATGTGAGCTTTCTCTCGTATGGAGTAAAAATATTTACTTGTTATTTTATATAAGAAATTTTGTATTAATTTAAATTAATCTGTTTAGTATTTATGTTATATTCTTTTTTATATATATAATGAGTATATATTATTGTGTTTCAATTTTTTTGGTGTTGAGAAATGTTTAAAAAAAAAAAAAGGAGAGTGTTTAGAATGTTTAAAAGTATTGAAAATATTGAGATTACTTGCTCTCATTATATGTTTAGATGTGCTAGTATAATTAAGTTTTATTATTTAGTTAACCTTGATTATTTTATACTTTTAACTATTTGATATGTGAGTTACTATCTAAATAATATATTTATATATATCATTTTAAGGATATAATTGTATAAATTTTAAATGATATATTCATATGAGTTGAAATATTTCAAAAGATATTTATAAAAAGAAGTAAATCAAGATCAAGGATGCAATTGAGCAAATTCTTATATTGGAATTATTTTTCAACATAAAGAATTCAAATTATTTTATACAAGGAATGTCCATAATAAAGAAATTATGCTTATATTCAAAAAGGATCACAATGGAGCCTTCCAAGTTGATATTTAGTCCTTTTATTTAGGATACAGTTGTTGGAACAAAGTTAATTTTGGCAAAAAAATATGCTAGAAAAATTTATAACTTATGCAATTTCAATGACTCCAAAATTAGAAATCCCTTGCTAGAGATCTTTTTTTTTTTTTTTTCAATAGAAGAAGAGTTGGAGCCAAAGTTTTGATATTTGTGAAAATTTTTCAAAGATATCTTATAAATAAAACAACTATGGAAATAATTTTGAAGTCCAAGCACTAATTTTAGATATTTTTGAGGTACTATAAAATCAAGACAATTAATAAGATCAATGTAGCACCCAAATTAGAAATAATTCTCTAAAATATTCAAGACAACTAGCCTAACATTTAAAATAACATTTCAAATCTTCTTATAATGGATAGAAGTCTCTTCAAAGGTTGTATAAATGTCTTTATATAGTAACCAAGAAAAAGGAGAAGTGAAGTGAAGTGAAGAAAAAAGCAATATATAAGAATAAAGAATCAAAGAGAAGAAAAAAAATTTTAACCTCTTTCCATTTTTTAAGTTATGCGATTAAAGAGAAAGAAAATAATGTATTCTTTATAAAAGCAAGTGTTGTTCAAAATGAATGAGATAATAACTTGAAGTTCTAAATATGTATAACTTGAAGTTCTAAATATGTAGAACTAGAACTAATGGGTAAAAAATAGGTTGAGGTTTTTAGTGTGTAAAACTAGAGTTTGCATTATGACAAAAGTTGAAGGCCTCTACATGTTGAATTGTGAGAAAAGTTAAGGACCTTTTGTGTTGTTGTTCTCCTATTAGATGAAAGGTACAATAGTTAAGTTGATAATTTTTAAGGAGGATTTTTTAAGGAAAGGATGTGAAATCAAGAAATCTAAAAATTTATTAATCATTGTGTTTGGTTGCTCTCCCTCTCTCTCTCTCTCCTTTTATTTATTACTTTACACAATCACACATGACAACAAGTTATCTTGTATTTATTTATTCTTTTTACTTACATTACACACACATTTGTTGTTAATCTACATATTGCATTCATCATTTTTATTGCAATTATTTTAATTGTTCATGTTATATAATCTATAGTCACATGTTTTTCATCAACCCAATTCACCTCCCTTTTGGATGTCTTTGGGATTAACAAATGGTATTAAAACCTTGTCTTTGAATCATTAACTTCACCACCTAGAATTGATTTGTGGCTTTCTTTCCACCTTTTTGTCACCTTAAAGGTGGTAACTCTCTTAGACCTCCTATCATTGATGACATTAATTATAACTATTAGAAAGACAAAATAATTATGTATCTTCAATCCATGATTTTACGATATGGAATATTGTTTCAAATGGCCCTCAGAGAGTCACCAAAATCCAAAATGGTGTCACCATTGATAAACTCAATAATGAATACATAACCAATGATTTTGAAGTCCAAAACTTCAATTCCAAAGCTTGTTATTTGTTTTACTGTACCATGTCCTTTGATGAGTATAATCAGATCTCCTCTTGTAAGTTAGCTAAAGTGATATGGAACAACCTCATGATAACCTATGAGGAGACTGGTTGAGTTAAAAACACTAGAATTAATATTTTTATATGTGAATATGAATTGTTTTAGATAAACAATGATAAAATTATTACTAAAATGTATACAAAATTTACTAATATTATCAATGCTCTTATAAATCTTTGAAAGAATCTTAACAATGCAAAACTCATTAAGAAGTTACTTAGATCACTTCCAAAATCATGAATCCCAAAGCTAATTTGTATCTCACAATCAAAGGATCTAAATACCTTATCGTTGAATGAGTTGATTGGTTCATTACTCTCATATGAGAAGATCTTTAGAAAAAGAGTCATGGAGAAAAATAAAGGCATAAAATTTGAGTCCTCTACCTTAATCAATAAATAAGCCAACAATGAGGATGATGATGATGAGGAGGAGGAGGAAGATGACATATCATTCAATAAGCAAGATTAAGAAGAGCTTGTAATGTTAAGTGGAAATTTCATAAAGTCCTTTAAGAAGCAATATGGTAGCAAGGAAATCAAATGTTTAAATGAAAATAGTGAGTAAGGAAATAAAGAGTTAATTTGTTACAAATGTAACAAGCTTAAACATATTGTCATTAATTTCCTTAACAAGAAGAAAGCTAAAAGCCTTACCAAAAAGGCTTAAAAAGTAACATAGGATGACATAAGTGAATTCAAATAATGAATCTTTTGATGATAAAGAGAAACTATATGTGTTTCATGAGAAAAAAAATGATGAGGTAAGCCCTAGTTATGATTCTTGCAATGATGATGAGTTGATTAAACTTCTCAAGGAGTGAGAAATGAATTATTTAGACAGGTAGCCAAAAACAAGTCTCTTAATGCTTGTGTGAAATTTTATAGCAAAAGATTGAAACTTAAAAAGAAAAAATGAGTCATTTAAAAGAGTGATGATTTGCAAAAAGTGCATGATGAAGTTATCATTAAAGTGCAAGATATACCCAAGCTTAAAGAGAACCTTCTTTTAAGGAAGGAAAATGAAGAACTCCATAATTCCCTTTTTAAGTATGAGAAAGGGAAATAAATGTATCATTCATTGCTTGACTCTCAAAAGCCACTCAATGATAAATCAAAACTGGGTTTTAATTATTCATATCATCCATAAAACCTAAGCTGAAGCTACCCATATGAAAGCATAAGCATCTACATCATCTAAAAGTAAAAATCATGCATTTATGTATGTCCATTCATCACGGTAGCATAAACCATCACATAGTTCAACCATAAATTTTTCTTGGCATGCTTATGCATTATAGCAACCATAATTCTATATTCACAAGAGTTTAGCTAGCAATTCATTTCATGTATCATGGCCTTACATGTACCATGCCCATAAAGCATCACAAGGGCATTCATTCTTGAATAAAAAGTATCATACTAGATGTCATTTTTATGGTGATTTTGGTCACATGATTTTTTTACATGTAACATTTGGAAAAGCTTATATGGCATGAGATATTTTCATGGTGGTTTAGATAACACCAAAACTAACCCAAAAGGACTCAAACAAATTTGGGTACCTAAAATTAGATGAATTTCATGTAGGAACATATTAAAAATTGGTTAAAGAAAAACAAATGGTACTAGGATAATAGATCCTTTAGACATATGACCAACAATGCAAAAAACTTTCTTTCTCTAAAAGTAATTGATGGAGAAAAGATAACATTTGGTGATAATGTCAAAGGTAATATAATTGGTATTAGGAAAATTATTAAGGAAAAGTTCTTCTACTATTGATAATGTCCCTTCAAGAAAAGGCCTCAAATTTAATTTGTTCAACATTAGTTAGCTTTGTGATAGTAGCTAAAAAGTGTCATTTATGCCTAATGCATGTTTATTTTAGATTTTAAAACAAATGAGATTTTATTTACTACTAATCAATGTGATAATATTTATACCATTGACCTAATTTCTCTTACTAATAAAAAAAATTAGGTGTTTTTATATATTGGAAAGAAGATACATGGATATGGCATAGGTGCATAGGACACACAAGCATAAAACTCCCATCTAAGCTAAATAATCACAATCTTATGGAAGAACTACCTAAGTTAAAATTTGAGAAAGATAAACTTTGTGACACTTGTCAAATGGGCAAATGGGTAAAAAGTTACTTTAAAGCAAAAAGGTATTGTCTACTTTTAAACCTCTTCAATTATTATATATGGATCTTTTTGGTTGGTTTAGAGTCTCTACTTTAAAGGGTAAGTATTATACATTTGTTATAATAGATATTTATACTAGATTTGCATGAGTCTTATTTCTTACACATAAGGATGAGACATTGAAAGCATTTAAAAGTATTTATAAGCAATTGCAAAAGTGAGAAGGGATCATAAAGGAGTATTTAAGAATAAGAGCTTTGAAAAATTATGTAACATCCATAGAATTTCTCATAATTTTTCAGCCCTAAGAATGCCTTAATAGAATAAGGTGGTTAAGCACAAAAGTAAAATCTCATATTAAATGGCTCAAATAATGCTAAATGAGTTTAGCTTGCCTTAATATTTTTTGGCTGAAGTTATCTACAAAATGTGTTATATGTCAACCAAGTTCTAATTCATCTCTTACACAAAAATACTCCTTACGAGTTATGGAATGGGGGAAAACTATAAATAAATTCTTTTAAGGTCTTTAGATACAAGTGTTTTATCTTGACACTAAAGACAATCTTGGAAAATTTGATTTAAAGGTTAATGAAGGTATCTTCTTAAGATGCTCTTCCTCTTAAAAAAAACAAGTAGCTTGCAAAATGTGATTCACAAGGTGCCATAAAAATGGAAACATGCTAGTAAATTATTTCAAGATCCAATCATTGTTAATGTTTTTGATCCTTTTAGAATTAAATCATCATTTAGATATTTGAACACCAACTTAGCACTCATCATTTAGATAAAGCCCAAATATGTAAAAAAAAGCCTTGAGTGATGAACATTGGGTGCCTGCCATGAAAGATGAGTAAAAACAATTTGAGAGGAACCATGTATGGACCTTAGTTCCTAGACTTAGAGACCATTCTATTATAAGCACTAAGTGGGTGTTTAATAACAAACTTGATGAGAATGAGATGATAATCTGAAACAAGGTCATACTAAAAGTCAAGGGATACAATTAAAAAGAAGGAATAAACTATGATGAGACCTTTACACTTGTAACTTGATTAAAAGCCATTTATAACCTACTAGCATATTCACATTATATCAAATAGATGTGAAAATAACATTTCTTAATGGTTTTATTGTCAATGAAATATATGTTGAATAGCCTTTAAATTTTGAAGGCATTAAATTTTCTAATCATGTGTTTAAACTCTGTAAAACTCTATATGGATTAAAGCAAGCCCCTTTAAGCTTGGTATTAATGACTTAACTTCTTTTTAATTCAAAAAGGTTTTGTAAGAGGAATTCATTTCTTAAATGTAAAAGGAAATTGGAATGAGAAGATGAAGGAACTTAGTTTCTTCTTAGGCATATGAATTAAGCAAAGCATAGATGGAATTCTCATTAGCCAAACCAAGTATGCAATAAAAACATTAAAAAAGTTTAGAATGAAGGATTTAAAGACTTGTGGTACATTAATGTTGACATCTAAAAGGCTTGATAAAGATGAAAATGGTAAGAAGGTAGATAAGAAACTATATCAAAGTATGATTAAAAGCCTTCTTCACTTTATTGCTACTAGGCTTGACATTATATTTGTTGTGTGCTTATGTGCTTATTTTCAATTATCACATAAAGAGTCACATTTAGTTGAATTGAAAAAGGTTCTTTATGACATTAAAGGACTTACCAATTTAGGCCTATTGTTCCTTAGATGAAAGACATTCAACCTTATTGGTTACTTAGACTATGATTAGGTTAGTGAATGACTTAATACAAAAAGTACCATTTGTATTTGTTAGCTCTTAGGTTGTGTATTAGTGTCATGCACTAATAGAAAGAAGAATTTTGTAAAACTTTCAATAGCAATAGTTGAATCCCTACTATAGGTAGTTGTTATTTACAACTCCTTTAGATCAAGCAAACTCTTAAGGATTTTAAGTTTCATATTTTAAGAGTCTCTATTTATTATGACAACACTAGTGCCCTAAATCTCACCCAAAAAAATCCTATTAATCATTCTAAAACTAAGTATATAGATTTTATACATCATTTTATTTAAGATTATATGCTAAAAGAGGATGTTGTTCTTGAGATTGTGAATACAAATGATAACTTGCAATCATTTTTACAAAGATCATAAGTGAGGATAGTTTCTTGACCATTAAAGAGTTTAGGCATAGTAAATGCATCTTAAGTTTTCATTTTGCACTCTTATATGTTCACATTTATGGTGTCTAATTGGTTGATGTTTGACATATATTTTGATTGTTTTTTGGATGATTCTAAGTGTAAAATGCTTATTGTGAAATATTTTGTCCAAACAAGCATTATGTCCATTCTTATGATTAATCAAGCCAATTTTCTCGCCACGATAAATCAGCATAATTTCTTTACACTATTGATTAACAAAAATTCCATGACAATTAAATTCCCTTTTGAAACTAGTCAATCACATCCTTTTAAATTTAAATATTTCCAAAAAAGTCAAACCCTAAGATCTTCCAAAAAGGTTGACAGCCACCACCTTCACAATAATGGCCATTACTCACACCAATGATTCATTAAGTTTCCGTAAGGATCTCCAAAATCCTTCTCATTTGATCAAAACTTTCATTCTAAATTCTCAAATAAACCTATAAAATACAACACTTAATCTCCAATTTCATCAATTCTTCCTCCCCACAGCAAGATGAAAAAAAAAAAAGACAATTGACCAAGAAGATCCTTGGCCAAAAGGAGCCGATGCCATCACTGGAGATGCAACCATGGTTGAAGCCTAAAAAGGAGTCATCACTAAAGCTAGAAAAGCATGTCTCACCTTAGTTAGATGATGACTTAGCCTCATCCTCTCCCCTTCCCTGAGTTAAACTCAGCCTATCACCACCACCATTAAATCCAATCACACCATCAAAGTCACCATCATGCTCAACAAAAAAATTTTGGTCTCTCCCATTACCATTCACATTAGATCCTTCTTTACATAATATTGGTCTAAATAAACTTATAGAAAAATTTAAGGATCTCAAGATTAAGGCAATTCTCATATAAGGTACTCAATTTTCCACTTTGTCTCTAAATTTTCTTATAAGAAACATAGAGATAATTTCAAGTTAAGAGAAGTTTTAAGTGATAGATTAGAGTTAATGGGTGAAAAATAGCTCATGTTATGACAAATAACCTTTGTGTATTGAGTTGTAAGAAACATTGAGGGCTTTTTGTGTTGTTATTCTTCTCTTTCTGACTAGGAAGTTCAATAGTTGAGTTGATAATTCTAAAGGAGGACTCCTTGAGGAGAGGATGTAGGATTAAAAAATTCAAACCTCTATAAATCATCGTGTCTCTCACTGCTCTCTCTCTCTCTCTCTCTCTCTCTTTGTCTCTGTCTCTCTCTGTCTCTCTTTATTTATTGCTTCATACAATCATACATAACAATAAGTTATCCTGTATTTATTTATTCGTCTTGCTCATATTATACATACATTTATTATTGGTGTATGTATTGCAGTAATCATTTTTATTGCAATTATTTTAATTGTTCACACTACATAATTTATAGTTATGTGTCTTTTATCAATTCAATTTATCCCTTTTTGAGTATCTTTGGAACCAACACTTGCCTTCTTAAAAAACTAAAAAAATAAAGTAATAGTGTAGTAAGAGGCACATTATAAAGTTAAAAATTATGAAAATTATAATAGTTTAGGATTTTCTAAATATTTGTACAAAATTGAAATATTAGACACTTAATTAAAATAACATGACTCTAATTTTAATATTAATTAAATAAAAATAAATTTATAAAGTTATGGAACTGTCATACTGTGTAGGAGTATATAAAATGTTTAATTATACAATGTCTTGATTGATATGTCTTTATATTACTATACTATTTGCATGAAGAGAATGAATCCACATCAGTAGGTAATCTAGAGTAACTCTTGTTAATTTTTTTTTTCTATTTTTTTATAAATTTTAATTCTATTTTAATATTTTTACAATATTATATTTTATACTAATTTTTTTTTTCTTTTAATAGGGCAAAGTATTTTAATCTATATTAGATATTTACAGTGATATTTTTGTAACTTTCAATAATTTTTTAATATATATGTAACAACAGAATGTTAATTGTGATAATAATATTAATACACCATAACCATCAGGTGCTGTTAGCACGTCTTTTCCCAAACGAAATGAACTTATTTTTGTGGGTTGCCACAGCTACCCCGGTGTATAATTTGTTGGGTAACCATTAAGGGTGTTATTATGTGAGATTAAAAGAAGGTAAAATATTACATGAGTAACATTAATATGGTGTAAATATTTTCTGGTTTGCTTATTTCTTTCCCGTGTGCTTGCCACCCATGCCTATGTCATGTGCACATCTCTATGCTTTTTCCACCCAGATAATCAGCGAGAGCAGCTATAGACGGAGCAAAAGGCTTGAAATGACATCAAGAGCAGAAGGAAAATTGCAGCCAGGAACATCAGACATAGCCAGGAACAAAACACGTAGATCTTCGGGAATCTCCCGATTTTGACCTTCCATCGGCTGTTGTAGTGCTTGTTCATCACCTCGTCTAAGAATGGAAAATTGGTGAGTCTAATTGACTTGCTCATGTCATTCCATAGGTTGGCAACTTCCTCGTCCCATTTCATGCGATTTAAAATGATACACTTTTGTCTTAGTAACTTTACATCTTCTGCAGTGTCAATTATACCGTTCATTAATTAAAATTAATGCTCCAGACGAGCTCTATGCCTTGTATGCTACTAAGTTCCTTAAAAAACACCCTCTGTGCTTATGTCTAGACTTACGATGGGTAGGTAAAATGTCAGTGACTTGACATCAAATGCAATGCTTGAGATGTTACCGTTAGAGGGTGCGAAATGCACCCCAGATTTGGAGAGCTCAGTGACAGAAAGAATGGTGATTTCCTCTATCAACGGCGGCTTTGTACTAGATCTGTTGTTCCCGCCGTCTGATTTGGTTTCTTCATTTTTTTGTGTGAAGATGAAGCATGGTAGATTTTTCAGGATTGCAAATCCGAGAAGTTTTGAGATGATTGTCCAAGGCAATTTGATAATGACTCTAATAGGCACTGCCTTGACAAGGCGTACTGGACCTATGTACAGCTTGGAAATTAGCTTCCAAATCAGACTCCAAAGATCTCTGATGTTGCTTGGATCCCCACAATATCCTTCTTTTCCTGAATTGGCGTCATCATCGGTTGGATGCTTTGCAGCATCAGTGATCTCCGATGGAGCTTCCACCTTAGGCACAATTGTGTCCTACAAATAGTCCAGAAGGTGAGCACATTGAGAAACATGGATCTGTGGGGTGTCATGCTCCATCTTGAAAGGAGAGATCTCTTTGCTTAGCGCCACCAACATTGAGTTGAGCATATGATTTGCCATATCCAACGACGAAAATTGAAATTCTAGCATCTTTCTCAAGACAAACAATGGAATTTGATTCTCCACCATCACCATGTCTTTCAAGATGGCGTAGTGGGCTGATTTCCTCCCCATAACCAAATGTGGTATTGTTGAGGAAAGACTTGTTATTGTCACGCCTTTCTTCGTGGCATAGACTTGCAAGAACTCTAGCAAGAACGACCCATCAATTGCCATCATCTAAGCCAAAGTTTCATTACTTAAATCAAGAAACTTATAGAAGCAAGATCGTATTTTTGCATCAAATCATCGACAATGTCTTGGAATTTAGGCTCTCGGACGAGTTGTTTTTGAGTCTTTTTGCTGCGGTAATCTTGCAGCTCTCCATGTCATACAGCTCCGGACTCCAATGGTGGTAGGGACCTATTGCAACAAGTTGTGGAGTGTAGGAGTCAGGATCACTATTCATCAAGGTCTTGGGAACATTGAAAATGCAGACGGGGATTTCAGTATTGTCATTAAGCTCCTCCTCGAGGCTTCGGCGGATGTTGATAATCCACCGCTGCTCATTGAAGTTTGGAAATGAATTCGAAGGCATTGAGTATTGGAAGGTGTTCATGATGGAAGTGGAGGAGGGAAAACTTAATGGCAATGACAATTTAATTGATGAGAAGTTTGTGAAGTGATTGGGCTTTAATGTTGAAACTAAAGCTGTTGTGGTGAGGGAACGTCTACTGTGCGCTTCTATGTATACTCGCAACATAAGAGTCTCGTACCTCTGGCCCACTCGTTATTATTTCCACGTTCAAACAATTTAACAATGTTCATGCGTAACCATAATTGGATTATTACAGGTAAATCTAACTTGTTATCAAAAAAATTATTTAATTCAAAAATTTAAATTATTAACAAAAATAAAAAAAAATTTACTCATATATTAAAGTATAACATTATCCTTTGCAGAAATTCATTACAAAAAGCGTAAATAAATCACATAAATTACTTTTTTACTTTGAATTATTATAATTCAATGTGTTCGAAGTAACAATTTCACCTCCCATTGTGTTGTTGGAAGATCGCCTTTCTGACACGGCTTAGTGTCATTTTATGTGCACGTGCAACATAAGTTAAATTTGAAACATGAAAGAGCTCCGGCGAATGGCAAGAAGCCTTTTGTGTGGCAGCCAGTATCTTTTTGACCAGAGAAGCCGAAACACTTTGCCCCTCATTCACATATATGAAACGAGGAAATAGAAAATTGCTTTTTTCTTGAAAAATTTCAGAAAAAAAAAAAAAACACACTTATTAAGACATATAATATAAATATATATTTTATTTTTATCATTTGTCCTCTTAAATTAATATATTTAATTTTTCTCATATTAAAAATGATTCCTTGAATAATAGTGCTTAAATGTGCATAATTTGACCTTTTTCTCATCAATTATGCATCATATTAAATGAATATTTAATTTAATAAAATTAAGACTATCCATCTTAAATTTATTTTTTTTTTTAAAAAATGATATTCCATTTGTTTCTATAATTTTAAGTCTAATTCAATAATATGAAAAACATACTAAGTAAACCCATCCTCCAAATGTGTTAATATTATTTGTCTTCCATCACGGTCAACAAATCAATCACGCCAACTTCACTCCCTACCCAAAGGCCTCAAAAAAACCCTCAAGATAGAATTATGGTTATATTTGGAAAATATTTTGAAAAAGGAAGAATGAGTCAGAGAAATTTTAATATATTTGGAATTATGTTTAAAGACTATTTGGAATTATGTTTAAAGACTATTGCTTATTATAATGAGTTGCTTCCTCTCAGGCCAAAAAGTACAAGAAGCAACGGCTGAGCGGTTGGCCTGTAGTCCAAGCAAACTGAACCAGATCATCATCTGACGGTCTAAAATAATTCCCTTAGGTATCACGTCAAATCAAGTCGTCAAATTTTTCAATGTCTGATGTTTAGTCAAACTTTTTTCCAATCTAGAAGCAACGTTTTCTTTGATATTTTGTTTACAAGAAAAAAAAAAAAAAACTCACATTTGGCATCAACATAAGAAATAAAAGTTTTCGAAATTGCACTTTCACTCCTTTTTCGGAATATGAATGCGACGGGACGCGGTTTGAAGAGACAATTGGGAATTATCGGTGCGAATAGCATGCTGCTTTGGTCTACCAAATCTATCTTTGGGAGAGTAGAAAGAGAAGGGGAAAATAAGAAAAAAAATAATTATGTTTATATTTAGAAGATATATTGAGGATAAATAAATAAAGGAGAGAAAAATTAATTTTTTTTTAGTCCACCCAATCTATTCTTTATATTGAAAAAAATTATTAATTTAATTATTTTATTTATAAAATTATTAATTTATCTATATTAATTATTTTTATTAATAATCATTAAAATTTATTATAAAAATAAAATTATAATTATAAAACATATTTTTTTTTCCTTTCATTTTTTTTGTATTTATCAATTTCTTTCTTCATCATTTTTCCCTCTCCCAATAATTTATTATGCAAAGCAATGATAAGTCACATATTCCAAATACCGACGTCACACACTTTGTAACAAATTTGTACTTTTTAAATAAATATACCTTAAATAGATAAAAATTTATATAAATCTTTATATTTATATAATTATAAGTAAATAATTTAAAATTTTATTTAATAAATAAAAAAATTTAAATAAAATTATATTAAATTTATTTTAACTTATAAATAATTTATATAAAATTTATTATAAAAAATTTATTTTTATAAAAAATAATTTAATTTTTTTTTTTTTATTAATAAAAAAATAAAATTTATAAATATACATATACCTTATATTATTATATAATAAATTAAATTAAAATTTAATTTTTTACATTATAATAATTTTTAATTAAAAATTTATTTTATTTTTATAATTATTTTTTCATATTATAAAAATTTTTATTTTTTAAGTCTTTTATTTTCTTTTAAAATTATTTCCACATATTATTATTATTAATAAAAAAATTTTTTATTTTTCATTAAATTTATTATATAATTTTTAACTAAATATTAGATAAATATAAAATATTAATTAATATAATTATAATATTTAATTAAAAATTATATAATAAATTTAATAATAAAATTTAAAATAATTTTAATTAATAATATTAATATAAAAAAATAATTTTTAAAAAATAATAAATTATTATAATATAAAAAATAATTTTTAATTTAATGTATTATATAATATATGTCTTGTTATGAGTTGCTTTCCACAAAATAATCATTATGAGTTGCGTGCCGAGGGCTTCTTCTGAATGGGTCACACGTGGACTGTGGACTTGTTTCCACAAAATACAAATATGGATATTTCGACGGCTCATCCTCTCTAAGCCGATAAAATGACAAAAATCACTTCCCCAAGGCTATAATTAATGTTCCGAGCAGGTGCCGGTAGTCTAAGCTATCAGTATCAGAACATTATATATATATATATATATATATCGCCATGTGTCTCTGTTCGTGGGCGGCATACAGAACTAGACCATCATCTTGCGGTCTAAAATGATTCCGTAAGGAATTGCGTCAAATCAAGTCGTTGAATTTTTGAAAGGCTGATGTTTAGTCAAACTTTCTTATGATATGACCGTGCAACCAAAATTCGTCCGTTCTTGTGGTCTATACCATTACCTCATCGAATTATATGCATGGGATAAATGTATTTACTATAAGAATCTATAGTAATCATAAATAAGTATGACATTATAAATTTTTTTTAGTGTCATACTTATTTATTTTATTTTTGTAAAAAAAAAAATTAAAATTCCAACATTGCTTCTACCTTAATTCAAATTAATATACTTTTTTTTTTAAGACATGAGTATTATGTGTCATATTGATATTCTTTTATATTGACTAAAACTGTTTACTTATTATCTTGTATAAGAAATTTTGCATAATGTAAATTAATTAGTTTTAATATTTATTTTATATCTTTTTAAATATGTTAATGAATGACTATTATTATATTTATTTTTTTTTTTAAATTAAAAAAAAAAATTAATATTAGTTTATTAAGATGTATATTATAAATATAAAAATTTTAAAAATTATAATAATTTAAAATTTTGTAAATATGTGAACAAAATTTGATAACTCTATTTTATAACAATAATTATAAAAAAAGTTACACCAAAAGTTTGGTCAAAAATAAATTTATATTTACCATACTTTATTTTATACCTTATTTTTAGAAGTATAAAAAAAAATGTAAAAACTAACAAATTTAAGTAAAATTGGATTGAAATAATAATAAAAAAAATAAAACACTTTTACCTCTTTTTATTAAGCCAAAATTCTAGGAAAAATCTAAATATTTTTCTACAAAATTTGATCATTTTCTATTTAGATAAATTTAGTATAAAATGTATGTGAGGATACTATATAAGCCAAAAATTAAAAAAATCAACATGTTTTTTCCTCTATTACAAAATGAATTAATATGTAAATTGAAACTAAAAAAAAATGATATATTTCTTGCTCTCTTATGAATTGATATGCAAATATTTTTTTTTTTTTTGCTCTTTATAGGGCAACATATTTTAGTCTCTCTTTTAGATATTTATAATGATTTTTTTATAATTTTTAATAATGTTTTAAATAGATACTTGAAAATGAAAGTTAATTATTACAAGAAATATATATATCATTATAATTTTTTTAATTACATATGAAAATAGGACATGTGAATTATAACATAGTGCAAAATAAACTATGCCAAATTTTTCTATTATAATTAATCGAAGGAAATGACAAAAACTTAGGTTTAAAGAAACAAAAACTAAGAGTAAGGATCTTGGCTAAGCAAAAAATTATTGCACAAAATGAACAAGTTTTGTGAATAGCACTATCCTAATAAGGTAATGCCCTCACTCACCATTACCAAATATAAACTTTTTCATATAAAATTTTAGACTTTTTAAAAATTTTCATTTTATTCCCATTAAAAATTATTTACCCTACTCAAAATCTGAAATTATTTCACTAATAGACTTAAAAGACTTTCACTTCTATAAATTGCTAGATTTATCTTTGATTTTTTATAATTTTTTCAATAAATTATTTTATTATATCTATTAAATTTAAAAATAAATATATAAACTATTTTATATAATTATTTATAAATAAATCTAATTTGAATTATATACAATATAGATAAATTTATTTAAAAAAAAAAATAAATGAATTTGTTAATATTTATCATATAAAAAAATTTAATAATTATTAAATGATAATATAAAATTATATATATATATATATATATATATATATATATATAAAATTTTAATAAGTTATTTAAAAGAAATATTTATTTTTAGTAAATATATAATTTTTTTGAGTATTAGATAATTATACAAATATTTATAATCTTATTAATTTAATAAAAATTATATAATAATATCTAAAAAATGTATATCACGATTTTATATAATAATATACATCTAATTTTACTCAAATAATAAAATCATATAAAATTTAATATAGCAAATCTAACTTTTTTAATTTTTACAAAACAAATATTTTTGTTTATTAAAGATGAAAAATATATACATATAAATTTTGTCTCCATTAATTGTATAACTTGAAGTCTTCATAATTATCCTAACAAAAATTTTTATATAAAAATAATGTTTAAAAAGATTTTATATTATTTTATTATTTTTTAAAGTTATACATAACCTTACTTTTACTAACAAAAAATCTTAAATATGCTATTAAATTCAGGACATATTTCCTCATTATTGATCTTTCTCTCTTATTCTTTCAAAACACCATTATGTTAATATGATGAAAGTGCACCATATAAAATGAAATGGTATGAAGAAATGTTAGATGGACACAAACTTTTTGATACCACAAACACACAAAAAGACACTATTTATTAGTTATACATATTTTTCACTAAAATGTATTTATTTAACTAATAGTTACACTTTTTATTTTCACTTATTTTCATTCTTTTTGCCTAAAAAATGTATCCGTATATATTTTTCATGAACATAGTTTTATTTGTAATCATTATAGTTGATTACATAATAAGTATTTTGTGTTTATTATTTGTAAAATAATTGTGCTTCAATACAAATAGTATTATTTTTTAAATAAAAAAAACTCAAATACATTTATTTAGTTAAAAATTACACATTTAATATTCAGTTATTTACTTATTTAAACTTTTTTTGACCTTAATTTTCATTTTTTTACCCTAAAATGTATAGAATGCCAACTTACTAAAATTCATCCAGATGTAGGAGCAGCAAATACTTTCAATCACTGTCAAATTTTATAATAGTGAATATATAGTTTTAGTCACCTCCTTAATTGCGCTTAGGTGGCAAAACACTTTGATATTTCTCATTCTGTACAATTCCACTAATTGCGTGAAAAGCCACCGAAAGACAAAGTCAACTTACTTGAGTATCATGGTTTAAATTGTGATTGTAGTTGTAACCTTGGGAAGGAGGCCTCATGCATGTTATTACACAATGGTCATGACTGCTGCACTTACCTGTCCTCTTTTCTTATCTATATGGGAACATTTCTATATAGGCGATTATTGGCAACACTGTCGTAGCACTGTATCACCACTTCACCTGTTTTGCCAATGTGGTCAGCCTAGTGTTCTGTTCTGTTTCTACTTTCTAATACAATTGTTAAATTTGAATGTTTTGCCATCCTACCATAAAAGATTCACATGTTTTACTACTGTTCTCTAGGATTGTCTGTTCTTGCTTATGGTTTCTTCACACGCCCTAATGATCACCGTCTGTCAAATAAAATGCATCTCAGGAATATGTTAGAAGCATCGAAGAGGCATCATCCATCTTCTGGCCAAGAGGGATCACAAGAACGGAAGACAACTATTTTGGAGTGCATTGACAAGATTTATGCTGTTGCCACAACCGAGGTACTTTATCATTGTACATATTTTTTTTTTCTGGTGTCATGCATTCAAATGCATAAGTGCGTACTTAAATATCGTTGTACATATCATGTGTTTGTACACATATTCGTCATAAATGGCTAACAGGAATTTTTATTGTATTGTATCGTTTTTCCTAGTTAGGAAATAAATTTTAGGACCTGAGCAGAAGTTATACGTGCAAAAGCAACATCTTTATGGGGCTAGGTTGGGGAGAGCAGGGTGCAGCTCAAAATAAAAAATAAATTTAAAAGCTATGAAATTGAAGTACTTGTTTATTTATTTGTTTATTTGTCCGTTGATTTCTGAAGTCAAGGAACCAGCCTCGGTCACTCTCTTTTACCGCAGAGCCAATCACATCTAGCTGCAGTATATCATTCTCCATGCCAACAGTTTCTATCTCAGTATGCTTTGATGACCTGTAATTTCAAATTTCTTGTTTTTCACTCCTACCCAAAATTACAAATCAATCTTATATTCAAAAACAAAATTATCAATACGAAATATATCTCACCCATAAATAATCAAGAAATAGAAGCCATATTAAAACCCCACTAAAAGGGACGTTCAGTATTAATTACTGAACTAATAGTGCTAATGTGAAATAGGCGAGAGCGGCTATAGACGGAGCAAAAGGCTTGAAATGACATCAAGAGCAGAATTGTAGCCAGGAACGTCAGACATTGCCAAGAACAAAAGACTTAGATCTTCACGAGTCTCCCAATTTTGACCTTCCATCGGCTGTTGTAGTGCTTGTTCAGGTCTTCAATCACCTTGTCTAAGAATGGAACTTTGTGAGTCTAAAGGAATTGCTCATGCCATTCCATAGGTTGGCAACTTGCTCGTCCAATTTCATGCGGTTCAAATTGATACCCTTTTGTCTTCGTAACTCTACGTCCTCCATGGTGTCGATTATAGCGTTCATTAATTCTGTGCATTGAGTAAAAATTAACAGTCCAGACACGCTCTCTACCTCGTATGCTACCAACTTCCTTAAACTCAGTGCTCTAAGGATGGGTAGGTAAAATGTTACTGACTTGACATCAAAATCAATGGTTGAGATGTTACAGTTAGTGGGTGCAAAATGCACCCCAGCTGTCTGATTTGGCGACAGAAGGAATGGCGATTTCCACTATCAACAGCGGCTTCATACTACCTTCATTGTTCCCGCTGTCTGATTTGGTTTCTTCATTGTTTTGTGAGAAGATGAAGCATAGAAGATGTTTCAGGATTGCAAATCCGGCAAGTCTGGAGATGATTGTCCAAGGCAATTTAATAATGACTCTAATAGGCCTAGAACATAGCATGATAATGGCAAAGCACAATGTTGGTTTTGTAGCTTTGATTTCATGAACAAATATCTAACTAATTACTGGCCTTACAGCTTGAGGAAAAAAGGTTTAAAGCTAAGGCATGATTATATGTTCAACAATTGTTGGCTAATCTTGCTTAGAATGAGATCCAGCTTAGGTTCAACCATTATCCCAACAGTCTCATAGTTTCAATGCACTCAAATGTCGGTTCAAGCTAACAATCAATTTGACTTAAAATTAAAAGCAACATAGAAAGAATAGAAACTAAAGAGAAAATTGATGAACCAAATGAACCTTTTAATGATATAACCACAGGGCTTGTAAAGCTTCTGCTTGGTAGCAGAGAGTATATGCAAATGACAAAAGCTTGTCAAAGCCATGACCTTTAACTTACATGCGACAAACAAACACTGGCAATTGTTTTTCAATTCCAAATTCTTAGTCGAAAAAGTCATTGTCAATTCTAAGATTAATCACACAAAAGAGCTAATTCATTGGTGTTGTTACTTTGTATGTATAATGCTAGCAAGCTCTTGAAGTCTAAAAGAGATTATAGTTCTCTTTTACAAGTGAAGATCGGCCAATCCTTTAGGTTAGAAGAGATGTCAATGATCCTCAGAGTCTACAAAGAGCACTATCGAGCCACCTTTTACCTTTTAAGACATCCTTTAATTACTTTAAGAAGTTACTATGGAATTGATTGATTCAGTAGGATCAACCACTAACAATGAGATAGATGACTGGTCATGATTTCCCTCTCCTCCATCCTTTATCACTATTTCCTTTAGGTACAGAATTGGCTTTCGTGGCAATTCCAGGCTTTCCAAGTCTCCTTCAAGCATTTCTACAACTTTATTTTATAGGAGGATGATCATTAGGCTTCATTTGTATACACCACAACCCTACTATTATCATTTTTTCGGTAATGTTGCTTTCCTCCTCTGTGGCATCTTCATTTCCTATATCATTTCCATTAGGTAGCTGCTCTTAAACCCAAAAGGGATAGTAGATTTGACTGGAGTTTTTGGCTCTTGCATCCAAATACTTCTCTTGTTACAATTAATCCAAATTCTTAGTTAATTACTAGTTAAGTAGAAGTTAGAGTAGTTAAATCTCATTTGATATATCTTAGTAGTTGACTAGAATTAGATGTATCACCATATATAATGTTATTGTGTGTGACAATTTAATTAATAATATTGAAATTAAAGTTTTTCCCAATATTTGATATTTACAATATCAAGGTCATTGTTATTTATTTGGTAGCAGTAGTATTAGAACACATTATTTGTCAACATTACCTGACATATCCAGTGCCGTTCTCTGCCAACATTATTTGCCGCGTGCCGTTCTCTGTTCTTCTCTACGTCGGTTCTGCCTATTTTCTTTTCTGTTTTTTTTTTTTTTTAGTTTTTTTAACTTTCTTTTATTACATTTTATAATAATATTTTTCAAATTCCCAATTTCCAATCTTCGGCAGATGATCTCGCCGGCGACCCCAAACTGCTTAGCGATCCATACTGCACCGTTTTGGTCTCCCGCCTCTCTCATTTCATCAAGGTAATATCTTCAAAACTACTTGTTTGTTTCTTGCTAATAATTGGTTGGTACATAAACTTAATAATGTGTTACTGTTGATGTTATTTTTAGGCTATGAGCATGTACGGTCATGTGAAGAAGTTCTGCTCATCATAATAAAATTAGATAAAACCAATAATATCCTTGGATACAATTACTAGTAAGACAAAACATCAATAAATTCATTAAATAATTGGAAACAAAAATACTTTAGAAATCTGAAAAAATAATTAAGAATAACCAAAAAATTCCTTGGTTGATTCATTACAAATAACAATCTTTTGAAATTATTAGAATTGATTAAATGATATCACCAGAGTACTTCCTAGCACCATAGTTTGTTCCCAAAGACATGCCCTACTCACTGTAGATTCCAGTGAACTCGCTTTCTCTGATCCAATATTTTGCATGAAGGCACTTAGTTCAATGACTTATGCGTAGTCATTTTGGCGTAGGATGTGATGTGGTAAATGTTTACAATTTGGACCAAATACAAATGTTATGGATTGAAATCAAATTTTGAGTGGGGAGATGAGCTGTTAACGAAAAGAAATTTTGTTTTCAGGGTTCTCTCAATTTCTTTAAGCGGGAGCTTTACCTTTGTATTTTTTTTCCCCATAAACAAAAGTGTGCATTTTATTGTATTACTTGAGCTTGTTATTTTTCTCTCTTGCAGATACGGACAGGCCCTAGAGAACTAATGCCATGCATATGCATCATTGATGCACGAGAGAAAGAGAGAAATAGCAGAATTTTTTGTTTTTGTTTTGTTTTTTAGGTGGGGTGTGTGTGTGCAAAATAGGATATAGGAAAGTAGGGAAATAGATTCAGAAAGAAACATAACTAGAATGCTCAATGACAAAAGTTCTGTTCATCATAATAAAATTGGATGAGACCAATAATATCCTTGAATACAAATTACTAGTAAGACAAAAACACTAACAAAATACCTTAAATAATTGGAAGCAAAAATACATTAGAAACCTAGAAAAGTAATTAAGTATAACTGAAAAACTCCTTGGTTGACTCATTACAAATATTAACCTTTTAAAATTATTAGAATTGATTAAATGATATATCTTGATTGTGCTTCCTCCCAGAAAGCCAATTCCATATGATGATCTGAAGAGGTTTGGCATTCCTCCTCTACCAGAAGGAAGATACATATCGCATTTTCAGGTATGTTACATTGTAATTAAAGCTTCAATGGTGTGCAAGTGAGAGTGAAAATTCCTAAGAAGAGCAATGGCCTATTTAGAGGAATATGGCAAACCAATGAAACAACTTAAAGATGGGCATTCCAGGATGTGTTTAGAGACAAAGGAAATGAAAGAATGTAAGTGAAGTATATAAGTTGGTGTTCGAAGGGGGAATCATTGAAAGTGCAAATGATTGGCAATAATTGTAATCTGGTTATTTAGTTCATCATTTTTAGTACTGAACCTAATAGACTTTGACCTTATAAAGAATACTAGAGTACAGCCGGATTTTCAAAACAACTTGCCTTGACAAAAGAAATGCATGAGTTCGGTTTGACAATGTTGTTTGAAACAAATTCATGCCCTTATACGCAATAGGCTCTTTGAATTTTGCATTGGAAGAGAAATTAAACTTCATTCTTGTGAATTTAATTACGGAAATGGGCTACAACTCATTTTTGGTTATTGTTTTAGGTCCCATCACCACCAAGAAAGAAAACTGAGCTCTATGGAAAAGAGAGAGACATCATAGGGGAAGGTCTGTTGACAAGGAGGAATGAAGCATGGAGAATAGCTCTTTGGACATTGGAGATCGCCACAACAGGAGCTCTATGGACAGGGAAGAGCTCCCTGGAAAACTTTGCCATGTGGAAAGGGAAGAACATCAAGGCAAAGGGATTCAAGCACTTCCACAGAAAGATCTCACTGGACAGGGAGGAGTGGCATCATAAAAAGGGCTCTTCAGACAGGGACAAGCACCGTGACAAGAGGAGTCCCATGGAATCAATTAAGAGGCATTCCACAGAGATTGAGGAGTCATCTCACAAAAGGAGTTCCAGGGATAGTGAAGGCTTGTACAAGCGCCATGGATACGATAGCAGGTCTGATAAATACTGATTGTCTTTAAGGCAGGAAGGATTGTTCTCCAACTACTGCAGCTTGACTTTCATATGCCTACGAATTGCCATTTTGCCTATATTTCCATCGGGCAAGTTGGGTTACATATTAAATTTTACTTTTGACTATTTCCTGATGTACCAACAAATTTTACCTAGAAGGGAAACACCATTTCCCACAAAGGCCTTTTCTCCCAAGGGAACTAACACAACATTTGAATTACGCATACAGATGTAAAACATTCCAAGGGAATGTTCGTTCAGTTTATAAGAGGGGGTAAAAGCAAAATGCAATAGACTCCATTTTCATATTGCCAGCAATCTAATGAAAATGGCAGTCCATGGGTGTTTTGACAGGTTTATCTTTTGTTAACATAGAACTGGTATAGTCATATCTCGTCACTATTGCAGTAGATTATGTAAAACTGCACGTGATGACAATCATTAAGGAAAAACTAGATTGATCCCACCATTCTAAACATCCCTTTACACAAAGGACACGGCGGTTTGCCAATTTGGGTTGCATGGCTATGTAACCTTCTGAAAACAGTCATGGTGTGCAAGTGAGAGTGAAAATTATTTAGAGGAGTAAGGCAAAGCAATGAAACAACTTAAATATTGGCATTCCAAGAGGTATTTACGGACAAAGGAAATAAAAGAAATTTATTGAATTTAAAGTTATTATTATTTGCAAACTTTGATTCTCATGTTCTAATATAGAAAAAAACATATTATTATCACATTACTAGTGTTAGAGTGGTGGAGAGACAAAGAGATTTAATACAATTAATATTCTAAAATTAACAAGATGTTCCATAACCAAATGATTGTTATATCATATCATCAATTATCGTTATTTGCATGAGAATAGTAGAATTATTACCTCTAAGCCCTAACAATCCATCTGAGATGGTGTCAATAACGATGCTTGGCGATAAAGGTTTTAACAAAGAAACACATACAAAGGAGATAAAGATAGATTGTAAGCTTTGGTTCTTTTAGAAAAGGAAAGTATAAAAAGTAAATCAATTAAAATAATAAGAATTAGCAAAGTTTAGTAAGATAGTTTACTTATTCAATTTTTTTATTTATTCAATTTTTTTAAAATTTTGAAGATGAAATATGTTAAATTAAATAATATAATAATATAATAATAAATAATTTTATATGTTATAAAATAAGAAATTAGGAACTAAATAAGTAATTTTAATGTATATATTTTGATAGAATATACAAAAAAAATTAATTCTATATTCTTATAAATTTTTATAATTAAATTTTAATTTTTTTGAATTTTCATATCAAATATAAAAAATTTAAAATTATTTTTAAAAACTATTTTTTCAATAAAAATTGGTCAAATTGTTAATAAATTTTATCTTATTAATTAATTTATTATTATTAAATTGATTGATTCAAATATTGAAGCAATTGATCAATTTAAATTAACAAGTTAATTAAACTAATCAATTAAAATTAACAAGTTAAATAGACTTTTAATAAGACAAAGTTTAAGTCACCCATTAGTATAATAGGTTGGATGAAGAATGTAAACAAAAGAGCCCACATGCCAAATTTGAGCCATATTACAAAAGATACTATGATGGTTGATGGATCTAACAATTTTACCTTTTCTTCCTTTTTTATCTATTCCAAAATTTATAATAATAATAATAATTAATTAATTTATTATTATTATTATTATTATTATTATTATTTCTTCCCTTCAAAATAGTTATTGTAGCTTCACAAATTTAAGCTACGTTCTTGTTTTACTCCCCAAAGTCATCCTTTGCATCTTTTGTCCTTCTAACTCATTCATTTTTTTTTTTCTGTTGTATTTTCTTAGCAGCAATGGAAAGCATTTCGTCAAATATTTTATTATTGACCCACAGGAAGATGATAAGGCTTAGTTAAATATTAGAAAGGAGTGTGTAAGTCTGAAAATACTGCAGAAGTGCAAAGTATCCAAACCTACATTTTTGTAGATAACTCATATTCTGTAAGAAGGAATTGGAGGGAAGTGAGAGTTGAATTCTGAAGAGACCAATAATGTGAAGAGAATATCATATTATATGCAGGCTAATAGAAAATGAAGCTAATAATGCTCGAAATAAAGCAAAGAATATAGACTTGGACAAAGCCATCAATTAGGAGGACAATGTAGATCACAATATCTAGATCTGGCTCACTCTCTTTCATCGTTTTGAAAAGTTCAAAATGCCTCATCAAGATAGCCATGTGTGTAACGAAAGTGAGATGTGGCCCATGGCCATAAGCATGGATCTCCTTGTAAAGCTTTTGTGCAGCAAGAGGTCTTCTTGTCTGCAATGTCTAATATAAAAGAAAATAAAATATTGACTTAAAATTAACTTTGTTAAATTAATAATTATTATTTTATTAATCATCAATATTTTTAATTTTTAATTTTAAATAACTTGTTATTAATTGTAAAAAATTTAATTATTAATTATCCATTAGATTGCATAGATTCCAAAATGACAACATTAGCTGGAGGAAGAAGCGACTAGCAATTGTGGGGTAATCTAAGCTGTCAGTATCATATATAAATGAGTTTTGAATTAGATCATCACCTTTCATTATAAAATGATTCCATATGAAATCACATCAAATCAAGTCATTCAACTTTTCAATGGCCAAATTTTTTTGAGACTTTCTTCAAATATGGCTTTGCAACCAAAATTCTTTTATTATTATTATTTTTTTTGTGTTCAATGCCTTTTTGTGTTCAATACTGTAAGAATCTATAGGCTATCATAGAGTTTGTTTTCCTCTAGGTTTATTACAGTAGTCTAATTCATTGTACGGTGTGATGAATGCAGTTTTCTCTTACGGATCATTATTGTTAGAAAAAAAGAAAATTGTTGTTTCTTTCATTTTAATTCAAACTAATTTATCTTTCTTAAAATTATGAGTATTGTGTGACTTATTAGTTTTATAGACCCTTTTTCATATTGAATGATAAATGTATTTACTATCTTATATGAGAAATTTTGTATTAATCTAAATTAACCAATTTTAAGCATTTATCTTGTATTTTTTCAAATATATTAATGAGTGACTATTATTGTGTTTATATTTCCTTACTTTCTTAAAAAAAAATATATTAGTGTATTGATATGCAGATTATAAAATTAAAAATAAAAAAAAATATTAAGATTTTGTAAATTTGTACACAAAATTTCATAATTCTATCATACAATGATAAATACAAAAAAAGCAACATCAAATGTCAAGTTGTAATTAAATTTAAAATTACGATATTTTATTTTATACCTTTTTATTTATCTCATTTTTTTTAAATATATTAATGAGTGACTATTATTGTGTTTGTATTTCTTTGCCTTCTTATAAAAAAAAAAATCAAAAAAGCATTAGTGTAGTAAGATGCAGATTATAAAACTAAAAATTATGAAAATTATTAGGATTTTGTAAATATCTATATAGAATTTCATAATTTTATCATAGAATAATAAATACTAAAAAACTACAAATGTTTAGTTGTAATTAAATTTACACTTATCATATTCTATTTTATACCCTTTTGTTTATTACTTTGCACAATCACACATGATAATAAGTTATTTTGTATTTATTCATTCTTCTTACTCATATTATAGACACATTTGTTGTTGATGTACATATTACATTCAACATTTTTCTTACATTTATTTCAATTTTCATGCTATATAATTTATAATTACATGTCATTTGTTAATCCAATTCATCCCCTTCTTAGGTGTCTTTGGGATTGATAATTAGCATCAAAGCCTTTTCTTCGAATCATTAGCATCACCACCTATAATTGATCCATGACTTCCTTTCCATCTATTTATCACCATAAAAGTAGTAAATCTTTTAGAGCTTCTATCTTTAATTGCACATTAAAATTATTGGAAGAACAAAATAATTATGTATCTTTGCTGCTATGATTTTGAGGTGTATCACATTGCTTCAAATGGACCTTGAAGAGTCACCAAAACCCAGAATGGTGTCACCATTGACAAACTCAAAAATGAATACAAAACCAAGTATTTTAAAGTCCAAAAATTCAAATCCAAAGCCTATTACTTATTTTACTATGTCATGTCCTTTGATGAGTATAACCACATCTCCTCTTATAAGTCAGCTAAAGAGATATGAGACAACCTCTTGATAATTTATGAGGGGACTAGTCAAGTTAAGAACACTAAAATCAATATTTTTTATACATGAATATGAATTGTTTAAGATAAAAAATGATGAAATTATTACTAAAATATAAACAATATTTATTAACATTACTAGTGCTCGTAACAATCTTGGAAAGAATCTTGACATTGCAGAACTCATTAAGAAGCTACTTAGACCACTTTTATAATCATAAAGCCTTAAGGTAATTTCTATCTTGGACTCAATGGATCTAAATATCTTATTGTCAAATGAGTTGGTTCATTTGTTACTCTTATATGAGGTGACTTTCATAAAAATAGTCATAAAAAAAAAAAGAAAAGTGTGGCATTTAAGTCCTCTATCTTAATCAACAAATTAGATGATGATAAGGATGATATATCATTCAATAAGTAAGATCAAAAAGAGCTTGTGATTTAAGCTAAAAATTTCATAAAGTTCTTTATGAGGAAGAAGCAATTTAGTATAAGAGAAATCAAACATTTAAATGAAAATAATGGGCAACGAAAGAAAGAGGTAATTTATTATGAATGTAACAAGTATAGACACATTGCCATGAATTGCCCCAAGAAAAAAGCTAAAAAGCACAAAAAAAAAAAAAAACTTATAAAGCAATATGGGATGACCTAAGTGATTTAGATAATCAATTTTGATGATGAGAGAAACCACATGTGTTTCACATGAAATGATGATGAAGTACGCTTTAGTTATGATTCTTGTGATGAAGATGAGTTAATTAAACCTCTTAAAGGTGTGAGAAATGAATTGTTTAGACAAGCAAGTAAAAACAAGGCTCTCGATGCTTGTGTAAAATATTTAGAGCAAAAAATTGAGACCTTGGAAAGCAAAAATGAGTCACTCATTCAAAAAAGTGACAATTTACAGAAAACAAATGATCAAGTTATCATCAAAGTGTAAGATATAACCAAGTATAAGGAGGAAAACCTTTTTCGTAAGAAAGAAAAGGAAGACCTCCAAAATTCCCTCTCTAAGTATAAGAAAGGGAAACAAATGCTTTATTCATTACTTGACTCTTAAAGGCCACTTAATGATAAATCAAGATTGGACTTTAATCATTTATAACATCCACACAAAACCCAAGCTAAAGTTGGTCACATGAAAGCATAAGCATCTACATCATCTAGAAGCCACTTAATAATGAATTAAGATTAGGTTTTAATCATTTCTATCATCCATAAAACCTAAGCCAAAGTTGCTTGCATAAAACCACAAGCATCTACATCATCTAGAAGTAGAAATCATGCATTTATGTATGCCCATTCATCGTGGTAGCATTCACCATCTTGTAGTTCAACTAGAAATTCATCTTAGCATGCTCATGCATCACAATAGCCATAATTCTTTGCTTATAAGAGCTTAGCTAGTAACTTTTTTCATGTATAATGACCTCACATGCACCATTCCCTTAGAGCATCATATGATCATTCATTCTTTAATAAAAAGCATCATGTTAGATGTCATTTTTATGGTGATTTTAGCCACATTATTTTGTATGTGTAACATTAGGAAAAGCTTATTTGACATGAGATATTTCCATGGTGGTGTAGATAACACCAAATCTAACCTAAGAAATTTTCAAGCAAGCATGAAACTCATATCTAAGATAAAACAATCACAATCTTGTAGAAGAGCTATCCAAGCTAAATTTGAGAAAGATAAACTTTGTGACGCTTGTGAGATGGGAAAATAAGTAGAAAGTCACTTTAAAAGCAAAAAGGTATTATTTACTTCCAAATCTCTTCAATTATTACATATGGATCATTTTGGTCCATCTAGAATCTCCACTTTAGAGGGCAAGTATTATATATTTGTCATAGTAGATAATTATATTAGATTTTCATGGGTCTTGTTTCTTGCACGGGACTTGTTTTTTACATACAAGGATGAAGCATTGAAAGCATTTGGGAGTCTTTGTAAGTAATTGCAAAGTGAGAAGAGATGCTCTATTACTTCAATTAGTAGTTATCATAAAGAAGAATTTGAGAATGAGGGCTTTGAAAAATTATGTAATGTCCAAGGAATTTCTCATAAATTTTCAACCCCAAGAATGTTTTAATAGAATATGATGGCTAAATACAAAAATAAATCTTACAATAAATGGCTCAAACAATGCTAAATGAGTTTTGCTTACTTCAATATTTTTAAGCCAAAGCTATCCATACAAAGTGTTATGTGTCAAACTGGTTCTAATACATCTCTTACACAAAGAGTCCTTACGAGTTGTGGAATGGGAGAAAGCTGCAAATAAATTATTTCAAGGTCTTTGGATGCAAGTGCTTGATCTTAAACACTAAGGACAATCTTGGAAAATTTGATTCAAAAGCTATTGAAGGTATTTTCTCATGATGCTCTTCCTCTAACAAAGCACATAAAGTTTTCAATAAGAGATCTTTAGTAGTAGAAGAGTCCAAATATATTAATTTTGATGAAATAAACCCTTTAATCTGAGGAAGGAAGATGCTTCAGAAAATGCAAGAACAATCTCAATTGATTCTTTAGATAAAGAAGCTCATAGTAAAGATGATAGCATTGAAAAAAAAAAAAAAGTAACCTAAGTCAAGCAATTCAAACCTTAAAAATTGGGGTAGCTTGCAAATTATGGTTCACAAGGTGTCAAGAGAATGGAAGCATATTGGTAAATCATTCCAAGATCAAATTATTGGTAATGTTTTTGATCCTCTTAGGACTAGATTATCATCTAGACATTTGAACACCAACTTAGCACTTATCTCTCAGATAAAGCCCAAATGTGTAGAAAAAACCTTGAGTGATGAGCATTGGGTTCAAGCAATGAAGGATGAGTTAAAACAATTTGAGAGGAACATGTGTGGACCTTAGTTCCTAGACCTAGAGACCATTATATTATAGGCACTAAATGGGTGTTTTGCAACAAACTAGATAAGAATGAGATGATAGTTCAAAATAAGGTTAGACTAGTAGCTAAGGAATACAATTAAGGAGAAGGAATAAACTTTGATGAGACCTTTGCACTTATAGCTAAAATAGAAGTCATTTGCAACCTATTAACATATGTATTTTTCATAAATTTTACATTATATCAAATAGATGTGAAAAATGCATTTCTTAATGGTTTTATTGTTGAAGAAGTATATGTTGAATAGCCTTTAAGTTTTAAAGGCATTAAAATTTCTGATTAATTGTTTAAGTTCTCCAAAACTTTATACAAATTAAAACAAGCCCCCTAGAGCTTGGTATCAATGACTTAGATCCTTTTTGATTCAAAATAATTTCATAAAAGGAATTCATTTCTCAAATGGAGAAGGAAATTGAATTAAGGATGATGGGGGAACTTAGTTTCTTTCTAAGTTTACAAATCAAGCAAATCACAAATAGAATTCTCATGAGCTAAACCAAGTACATGAGAGAAACATTAAAAAAGTTTAGAATGGAGTATTTAAAGCCTTGTAGTGGATCGATGTTGACATTTACAAAGCTTGATAAAGATGAAAATGGTAAGAAGGTAGATGAGAAACTATATCAAGGTATGATCAAAAGCCTTCTTTACCTTATTGCTAATAAGCTTGACATTATGTTTGTTGTGTGTATATGTGCTTGTTTTCAATCATCACCTAGAGAGTCACATTTAGTTGCATTGAAAATGGTACTTTATTACATTAAAGGGTCTACTAATTTAGGCCTTTAGTACCCTAGAGAAAAGACAATCAACCTTATCAGTTACTTAGACTCTAATTAGATAGGTGATCAACTTAATAAGAAAAGTGCCACTTATATTTGTCAACTCTTAGGTTGTGTATTAATATTATGGTTTAGTCATGAGTAGAATTTCATAACACTTTCAATAACATAAGCCAAATACCTTGTCATAGGTAGTTGTTGTTCATAACTCCTTTAGATCAAAAAAAAAAAAATCCCTTAAGAATTTTAATTTGCATTTTTCTAGAGTTTTTATTTATTGTGTCAACACTAGTGCCATAAATATTAGAATAGAAACCCCTATTAATCATTCTAGAATCAAACATATAGATTTTAGGCATTATTTTATTCAATATTATATGCCAAAAGGGGATGTTGTTCTTAATTTTGTGGATACAAAGATAAAGTTACAGTCATCTTTACAAAGCCTAAAATGATTTCGTAAGGAATCATGTTAAATCAAGCCAAAATAGTAAAACCCTAAAATCTCCTTAAAAGGCTAACAACCACCACCTTCACAACAATATCCATCACTCACACTAAAGATTCATTAAATCTCTTCAAGGATCTCCAAAATTGTTCTTATCCAATCACAATTTTCATTATAAATTCTCAAATTAACCTATAAATGCAATACTTAATCTCTAATTTCATCAATTTTTCTTCCCCAAGACAAGATAAAGAAAAAGAGACAAATGACGAAGAAGATGCTATACCAAAAGGAGCTAACACTATCATTAGAGAAGTAACTATCATCGGAGCCCAAAAGACATGAAAATAAAAATAAAAAATTGCATTTTTCTTGAATTAAAAGAACACTTATTAGGTCTTAGAGTAATTAGAGTAAGACATCTCTTGTTCTTATCGTGTGTAGTATAACTAATTTTTCTTAAATTAAAAATAATTCTCTAAACAATTGTAGTAAAATATGCATAGTTTGGATTTTTTTCCAATGATTATACATCATTATAAATGAATCTTTAGTTTGACAAAATTAAGATTATTGTCATTAGATTAATTTTTCAACTAAAATTTTATTTAAGTAATAACACTAAGTCACACTCAATTTAAGTCAATCAAGTACACACGAGGTATAAGTACACTTATAGTAATCACTTCCCAACCTTTATTGCTTTCAACATAAAGTAAAAAGAAATTGTCAAAGCCTTAGTTACTTTTTCTATATGGTGCTTGGTTGCCATACTACATCTATTTATAACGCTTACTTGATAGCCCCAACTGTCGAGATATATACATGATGTAGTAGTCAAGTCAACCATACTTAGTGGGTTTCCTTTTCTTTTTTTTTTTTTTTTGAATTACTCCTCACTTCTTAATAAGATAATATAACATAGTTCAAGAATAGTTTGCCATCTTATTGAGCTTTATTGGTTAACTTATCTCTTTCGTAACACAAGTTTGCCATCATAAAAGGAAGATGCAACAACACATTGCCTTAGATAAGCATCCCTTGCTTGCCACTTCTACCAATGTCTCTTTATTGAATATATGATTATTATGTGGCTTACACTCTTTGTTTATATTTCCTTGCCTTCTAAAAAAAAAAAATAAAATCAGCATTATTATATTAAGATGTACATTATAAAGTTAATATAACAATTTAAGATTTTGTGAATATGTGTATAGAATTTTATAATAATATCATTCAACAATAAATATTAAAAAAATTATATAAAAAGTTTAATTGAAATTAAATTTACACTTACTGTATTTTATTTTATATCTTATTTTCATATATATCAAAAAATATAGAAAAACAAATAAATCTAAGTAAAATTGGACTGAAATAATAATAAAAAATAAAACACTTTTACCCCTCTTTATTAAGCCAAGATTTTAAAAACAATCCAAACATTTTTCTACAAAATTTAATCATTATTTGTTTAGATACATTTAGTATAAAATGTATGTGAGGATAATATATACAAGCTAAAAATTTAAAAAATCAATATATTTTTTTCTCTCTTACAAAATGAATTGATATACAAATTTAAATTGATAAAAAAAATAATATTTGTTCCTCTCTTGAAAATTAATTGATATGCAAATTAAAAATTTTTTTCTTCTTTATAAGGCAGCATATTTTAGTTTTTTTTAAACATTTATAATAATATTTTTATAATTTTTAATATTTTTTTAAATAAAAATTTGAAAATAAATGTTAAAAATGAATGTTAACTGTAATAAGAAATATATTATATAAGAAAATAAGACGTATGAATTGTAAGATAGTGCAAAATAAATTATGATAAATATAAATATCCTAAATTTAATATTTGTAAAATATTGTTAAAATTTTGGATTGGTTGGATACTAATAGTCATAGATTAGTAGTGTTTGTATTATTTTCTTCTTTTTTTTCTTTGTTTTCCATCTTAAAAGTATTTTCTTTAATATTTGTTAAGTGATTTGCATGTATGGGGACCAACTTGGGGCCTGTAACAAAAAATGTCAAAATAAGTACTATGGGTCAAATTCAAAGTCAAAGGCAAAATAAATGTGTCCGCACTTTCCATGAAATTTCATTGTTCAATGCCGTCCCCATGTAACAACATGTCGTGCTTGTCGGCCCCTCATTATTTCATAAAATGCAGTTCACATAGCTGAAAAACTGGTCTTCTCGACAGAGGCTATGATAATATGGACCACTGTCCAGATTTTCTCAGCCGACGCATTAGCTGCAGAATTGATCATTCATGGGACTACCATTTTTTGTGGCAAAAGAATCTTGCCTAGAATTATTCCCATAGTCCTCTGGGTTTGCAAAATCATAAACTTAACAGAAGCAGGCAGCTTGTGCGTCCGACCCTTCATGAAGGTTAACACGGGAACCACTTTACTGAAAGATGAAGCTCTTACAACTGCTGTTGCCCCAGTGCCAACATAGGTTTATTGGGAAATAACCATTTTTTGCCTGTGCTGCGTGAAACTTGGTCACCGCCTTCACAGGTCACCACAATCTGCAAAACCAAATCCTTGATCCCTAGAGGCACAGGGGTATTCCGATGTTTCCCGAGACCTGCTAAGCTGCAAGCATCTAGAGGCATTATGAATCAAAAATGAAAAAGGGTCAGGCAAAAATATGCAAGAGATCGACTTAACTCTTTTATTCCAAGCATGAAATTGGAAATGATAGATAATAAGACAAATGCAAAAGAATGTCTATATGTAGTTAGAATTTTTTTTCTTACAAGTACTTTAGAACAGTGAATGGAAACTTATACGGCATGTGAAATAAACACAATATTAATATCATTGTCATCATGTAGAACACATGCAATTTTCAAATTTAATAATCTTGAGGAGGAAAAAAATATCAGAATTCCTCTGCTTTGGCAGATAAATCAAACCAACTTCCCTTCTCAACTCAAGTAGACATCAATGTGTATGAAACTAAACAAAGTTCAGTTGCAGAGATCCCTTTTTCCCCCTTCTGCTCCCAGAGCTGGAAGACAAAATGGTATTACTAACAATTCGCTCCATCTCATCAATGCAGAAGTTAATTTAACTCAAGTTATTTTAGGTCCTCTCCTTTCTTTCCTTTCTCCTACTACTTGGCCATCATGGCTTATCCCATCTGTGTCTCTGCAAATAATGAGAGACTTGGCCAAGCTAACTTCCCCCTAACCAAGTTGCAAGCAGTTCCATAGTTTGGATAGCAAAGCATCATCTGCGATATTGGTTTCCTAGCTTTGAATTTGGGAATGAATATCTAACTAATTAATAGCCTTATTGCTCAAGGAGAAAAGGTTCAAAACCCAGGCATGATTATATGTTCAACAGTTGGCTAATCTTGCTTAGAATGAGATCCAGCTTAGGTCCAACTATTATCCAACAGTCTCATAGTTTCAATTCACTCAAATGCTGGTTCAAGCTAACAATCAATTTCACCTAAAATTAAAAGCAACAGAGAGAATAGAAAGAGAAAATTGATGAACTTATATATCCAAAGAGAAGGATAAAGGAAAAAAGAATGAACCTTTTTATGACATTACCACAAGGCTTGTAAGGCTTTTGCTTCGAATCAGAGAGCATATGAAAATGACAAAAGCTCATCAAAGTCATGGCCTTTAACTTACACCCAACAAACAAACACCAAGGATTGTTCTTCAATTCCAGATTCTGATTCAAATTACTGCCATTGCCGTTGTTATTTCCCTCCAATAGCTTCAATACCAAAGTCACGACCTTGATCTTGTTTATGGGTTTGGGGCTGCTCTTCTTTATAAGGGCTGACACCGTACCTCCAGCAGTACTCTCTGCACTGCAACTTGAGCTCATCCATTAACGCCCAGTAGTGGTTTCTGTAACATTTGGACAGCGGCTTTAACTTGTGAGACCGGCACTTTAGGAGCTCTTTGCAGGTGATGTGGGTGGTGCGTGAGAGAGTCTCATTTGTTAGGAGATGCTTCGCATTAGCTCTTAATGAAAATAACAAAAAAAAAACTAAAAAATAATCGGAAACAAAAAGATACAACATAATTCATTTGATTTAACTTGCGTTATCCACTATTATTAAAATAGATAATATAAAAATAAATTTTAAATTTAATTAATAAAAATTTAAATAATAAATTAAAAATTCATATAATTTTAATTTTATTAATTTTTATTAATTATATAATAAATTATATTATTTTTTATTTAAAATTAGTTAATTTTATTCGATTTTTTAATAAAAAATTTTAGTTACTGACTTAACAAATTTCTATATTGACTCAAATATCATATGTAAATATAGTAACAATTTTTTACATTTTTCACAACCTCCCAAATCATTATATCATTCTAATTAAATCCAAGTACTATTTGAATTTAGCAACTAAAAGAAACTTTGTAAACATATATGTAAAATTATTTTTGATACTAATTTTCTGGATTGAAACCTTTCTCTCGGCAATTATCTCCCAAATGAAGTGATACCTCATGTTAATATGCTTCATCCTCTAATGATACATTTGATCTTTAGTCAAGTGTATTGCACTTTGATAGTCACAATGGATGATAACAACATCTTGACGTAGATTAAGTTCACTATACAAATCTTTCAACTATAAGGCTTCTTTGATTGTCTCAGTCATTACCATGTATTCTACTTTAGTAGTAGACAAAGTAATAATATGTTTTAGAGTAGCTTTTTAACTAATAGTAGAACCACCAATATGAAATACATAACCTATAAGAGATCTTTTTCTATCAAGATCGTTATCGTAGTTAGAATCAACAAAACCAACAAATGTGTTTGAATTTTTACCAAACTCGAAACATCTATGCAAAGTACCTTAAAAGTATTTAAAAATCCATTTCACAACCTACCAATGTAATTTTCTTGGAGAAGATATATACCTACTAACCACATTAACTGCTGATGAAATATCTAAACGTGTGCAAACTATCGCATACATAAAACTACTAATAACACTTGAATATGAAACTCTTTTCATATACCTCTTCTCTTCATTTGACTTTGGCAATTGAGTAGCTAATAATCTAAAATGACTAGCAATAGAAGTATTGACAAGTTTGACATTTTTCATACCAAATCATTCGAAGACCTTCTCATCATAATTCTTCTAATTTCCATGTCAAGAATCTTCTTTGCTACTTCTAAGTCCATATCAAATTCACCATTCAAAAATGCTTTCGAAGTGTCAATCTCTAACAAATTCTTGACAATAATGAGCATGTTATCAACATAATGCAACGAATAAATAAACAAGTCCTCATCTAACTTTTGGAAGTAAACACAACTATCCTGCATGCTTTTGGAATAACCATGACCCAACATAATGGAATTAAATCTCTTATACCACTATCTTAGAGATTGCTTTAACTCATAAAAGGATTTCTTCAACAAACAAACATGGTCTTCCTAACCTTCAACTTTAAAACCTTAGGGTTGCTTCATATATATTTACTCCTTAAGCTCATCATGTAAGAAAGTTGTCTTAACATTGAGTTGATTTAACTCTAAATCATACATGGCCACCAAAGCAAGTAAGACATGCATCAAACTATGTTTAACAACAGGTGAGAAAATATCATTATAGTCAATAACTTGTATCTGACTAAAGCCTTTTGCAACCAAACGTGCCTTGTACCTCGCATTTTTGACCCCTGATATACCTTCTTTCTTTTTAAAACCCATTTGTAACTAATGATTTTTTTCTTCTGAAGGCAGCTTCACAAGAACCCATGTACCATTCTTGTGGAGAGATTCTATTTTTTCATTCATTATAACCAACCACTTAGATGAGTTAACACTTGAGACTACTTTTGAATATGTAGATGATTCGCTATTTTCACCAGTCTCATATGCAACTGAAAGAGCACAAACAACATAGTCATTATATTTTTGTAAATAGTCAAATCTCTCTTCTTGGTCTATCTTTGCTATGGAATGATCATTCTCTTTATCCTCAAAAGAATTTGCAATATCTAATGAATCTGACTGAATGTAAGGACTTCACTATTGATCATCTTAATTCACAACTAAAATCCACCTGCTTGTGAGCACTATCACCTTTACCTACATAAAAAAGAATAGGAGACTTTCCTTTCAGATGTGACATAAAGGATTCATTGAATGTAACATCCTTGCTAATCACAAATTTTGGTGAATCAAGACACCATAAACAATATCCCTTCACTCCATATGCATGCCTAACGAAAATGCAATTTTTAACTTTAGTAACTAATTTCCCATCATTAACATGCATATATGCAAGATCTAAATATCTTAATTTCTTTATAAGAAATAGTCTTTTTACCATAAATCATTGTTTCTTTGAAAATTTTTAAATGAATGGAGAAAAGAATACAATAATAATAAGGTTTAATCCTCATCATTAATATAAACATTTATATTACTAAAATTCATAAGTAAAGAATCAAATTTATCAAGATGCGATAACATAGATGATCCTTTAGGCATACAAAGCATATACAAATTTTGCTTTAAATCAAGTTTATTCTCTATTGTTTTCTTTAGATACAAAACCTTTAATTTCTCCTACAAATCCTTAGCAGTTACCTCAGAAGTTACTTCTCTTAAAACCTCTTTAGAAAGATTTAAGATAATGCTTGATTTAGCCTTTTTTGTTAGGACTAGCAGACTCTTTATCTAACATCTTCTTTAGCTTTTTCTACTTCCTTAGTAGTGCTATATCGATGCCATTTAAACCAATATGGCCTCCATCTTCAGTTGCCACATTATGAAGTTGACACTTCGATCAAACTTCTCAAAAGAATACTTAATTATTGTTATAATGACTATTTTTTCAATGAATCTGGCTTTGATACCAATTTGTTAGGAAATGAGGCAATAACCAAAAATAAAAAATAAAAAATAACTAGAGACAAGGGACACCAAATTTATGTGGTTTGGTCGATGTGACCTACATTTACAGGTAAAAGTAGGAGCAAATATTACTAAAGTGGAGAATACAAAAAGGAACTCTTCTTAAACCTAGTTAACAAAAGCCTAAATAATGGACTAAAGGCTCATAGAGTTTTAACTCCCTTAATTTTTATTAATTCTACAACAAACTATATTACTCCTTATTTATAAGGAATAAAATTAGGTAACTCTACTTAATTTCTTGATCTAAGACTTTAGCTACCAACTTAACATCATCAGTGATCGGTGGAGCAGTAGAGGTGAGCTTTTGTGGTGGTTGGATTATGAGGTTGTGGGGTTGATGGCAGTTGGATTCTTGGGCACCTTTGATGACAATGGTTGGTGATGGTGCTTGCCAACCACTATTATGGAGAGAGAGAGAGAAGAGTGGAAGGTTGGCTTTTCTCTTTTTTCTTTTTTTCCCTCTAAAAGTATAGCTAATACTTTGTAATTTTGTATATCTGAAGAGTGTCACCTTTAATTCTAAAATTAATCAAAAAGTATAGCTAATTTTTTGTTGTCATTAATTTCAATGGATAATGCTAGCAAGCTTTTAAAGTCTAATAGAAATCATACTTTATGTGTCATCTCTCACAAGTAAAAATTGACCCTGCAATGTGCACTAGAAAGCATCTTTTTTTTTTCTTTTTTCTATTCAAGACTTTGTTTAATTACTTTAAGATGTTGTAATAGAATTGATTAATTTAGTAGGATCAAATGTCAAAGATGAGATGGATGACTCATCATGATTTCCTCTTCTTTCATCCTTTAAGGGCATTTCCTCTAGGTACAAGATTGGCTTTTGTGGCAATTCCAATCTTTCCAAGTCTCCTTCAAGCATTTCTATCACTTTATTCATAAGAGGACAATCATTAGGCTTCATATTTATACACCATAACCCCACTGCTATCATCTTATTAGCAATGTGGCTTTCCTCCTTCGTGGCATCTTTATTTCCTATAACCTTTCCATTAAGTTGTTGGTCATAAACTTAGAAGGGAAAGTAGATTTGACTATTACATCCAACTTCTTCCTCTTACCTATTAAAGTTAATGCAAACTTTTAATTTATCATGAATCAAGTAGACGTTATACAAAACCTTATTAAATATATTTTAGTAGTTATTTAGAACTAAACATATTTTGATATATAATATTACATGTATTAATTAATTGTATGGAAGTATTTTGGTTAATAATATAGAAATTAAAATTATTCTTAGTATTTAAGTTTTAATAATAATCATATCAAACTTATTGTTATTTATTCAATAATAATATTAATAAAGCAAATTATTACAAATTATTCCCTAACATTACTTGCCATCTCCAATAATAGCATTCCAAGGCTATAAACATCAACTTTATAGGAGACCCGCCTAATGTTTTTGTAAAAGAATTCAAGTGCTATATATCCTATAGTCCCTCTAAGTGCAATGAGTGACAAAATGCTTTCATTTCTTGGATACAATCTAACAGGCCTGAAATCAAAAACCTTGGGTAGGAAATTTTCATCATGTCGTATGTTATGAGGCTTGATGTCAAAATGCAGGATTTGCATATTGCAACTATGATGCAGTTATTCAATGCCTTAAGCCATGTTGAGGGAAATCTTATACAACATTTCTTAGCTTAAACTAACACTCTCCTTTCTAGGAAATATGTAGCTGTTGAGGGATTCATTTGGCATAAACTTCTACACAAGAGCATGCTTCCATCCCTTAAGATAGAAACCAATTAGTTGAACCACAATAGGATAATAAATTCTTCCAATTATGGCACCTTCATTGATGAAATCTTGTCCATGACCCTTAGATTGACCCAACAATTTTATCGTGGCAAGGCACCCACTGCGGAGCTTTCCTTTGAACCTTGAACCAAAGCCTCTTTCCCCCAACTTGTCTTGGAAATTTCTTGTCATCTTCTTAATATCTAAGTAAGAATGACTAACTAGCATGAAGTTATTCTGACTTTGCAAAAACTCTTTTATGCCACTTATAGATCAAAAACTTAATCACATATGTAGTCCCACACACAACTTTTGTTGCTTGAAGTATAACTGCATAATATATGATTGTACTAAAACATTATATAGAGATACGCAATTTCTACCCTTATTAATGGCGAATATAATTTCACATAATAATTAATAGTGAATTTTCTAATTTCTAACTAATCAACCTTGCAAGAAATTTTTCTTTTCAAGAAATTTACAAAATAAAAAAATTACTCAAATTTATAAAACATTCACATTATATTGTTTGGAAATTTCCAACATGTATGATATTTTATACATTTATTATTATTATTATTATTATTATTATTATCTATAGAAAAGCATAATTTTAACCAAGAAGCATGATTGTAGAGCTTGAGATAACTAAAGAAAACAAGTGATCATTGTTAGCATTGAACAATAACATACAAAATAAAAATGATGGGTTAATTATCTAACTTCAATATTTGGAGTCATTTTTGCATTGTCATCTTGTCAATTTCAATATTACCATTTCCCTCATTTGCTTTAAAAGTGCATCATTATAAAAAAGAAAAAAGAAAAAAAAATTAATTTTAAAGTTATTAGGATTTTCAAACTCTTATTCTAATACAAAAAAAAACATGTTATTATCACATTATCCATAATAGAGAAGTGGAGACACAAAGAGACTAACCTAAATGCAATTAGCTTTCTAAAATTAAGAAATTATTCAATAGATCATCATAATATATCATGGGTTATCATTTTTATATAATGTATATTAATATTAACTTTTTTTTTATATATTTAATATTAAACACTGCTTTTATTAATTCAACTCCACTTAAACTAATTAAATCAATTAAAGTTTGAATTTTAAAATTTTAAAATTTTTTTGTTTAATAATTAGCTTAGTTCTTAAAATCTTGATATACTTGCTGCATGAATATAAAGATTCCCAACAAATAATGAGACTCCTAACATTTATGACTTTTTATTTTTAAAAAAAGAAGAATTCTAATGAAGAAGCATGACTATCTCAATTAAAATCTTAAGGAAAACAAGTGACAATTGTTAGCATTAAATTGCCTGTGTAACAATAACATACCCAAGAAAAAAAAATGATGAGTTAATTATCTTACTTTAATATTTGGAGTCATTTACATGTCACCATCCAATCAATTTTAATGTTACTAGTTCCCTAATTTGCTCTAAAAGTGCATCATTGTCAAAAAAAATTATTGAATTTGAAGTTATTATTATTTGCAAACTTTGATTCTTGGGTTCTAATATAAGAAAAAAAAAACTACATATTATTGCCACATTACTCATATTAGAGTGGTGAAGAGACTTAATTAAATGTAGTTAACATTCTAAAATTAACAAATTGTTCCATAACTAATTGATTATTATAACATATCATGAATTGTCATTATTTGCATGAGAAGAGTAAAATTCTTACCTCTAAGTTGGTCCAATCCATCTGAGATGGTGTCAATAATAAGACTTGGTGAGAAAAGTTTAAACAAATAAACACACACAAAGGGGATGGAGATGGATTGTAAGCTCGAGTTACTTTAGAAAAGGAAAATACTAAAATTAATATAAAAAGTGATTAGATCATATAATAAGAGTTAGTCAAGTTTGGTAAGATAGTTTAGATATCTAATTCTTTTAGGTTTTAGCATGAAATATTTTAAATCAGATAACATTAAAATATAGTTTAACAAATAATTTTAAGCGCCTTAAAATAAGCAATGTTAATATATATATTTTTATGGAATTTATAAAAAATTAATCTTATGTTTTTATAAATTTTTATAATTAAATTTGAAAATTTTTTAAATTTGCATATCAAATATAAAAAGTTCAAATTTTGTTTTAAAAATAAATAGTAATTAAATTATTAATAAATTTTTTTAATTAATATATTTATAATTATCAAATCAATTAATTCAACTATTAAGTCAATTGATCAATTCAAATTAATGAGTCAATTGGACTTTTGATAAGATAAATTAATTTAAAATTTAAGTCACTAATTCATTTGTCTAATAGATTAGACAAAGAATGTAAACAAAGGAGCCCGAATGCCAAATTTGAGCAATATTAAAAAAGTTACTATCATGATTGATTGACTTAGCAATTTTACCTTTTTTTTTTCCTTTTTTTATTTATTTCAAAATTAATAATAATAATAATAATCTAAAAGGATATCCTATTAGATTTAACCTAATTTACCATATATCCAATCTCGTACATGATTTTTAAAATGTGGTAAAATCCTTTAAAGAAAATTTTGAAAGCTATGAAAATGAGTAGATAAAATAGATCATAAAATAGATAATATAAAATTTGAAAAAGTTTGAATCTAAGTACTTGGCGTTGTTATACCAAAAGTAGTTCTAAGATTAGATCCTATGGGGAATAGTCATTGGTTTCCAACCTATATACTTAGATTAAAATTTTATTGAAATTTACAAGAGACTTACAATGGATTTTCAGAAGAAGGAATGATAATGGAAAGAAGGAAAGAGGAAATGAAAACTTGTGTTTGATGGATGTTTGTCTTCCCTTTTATTAAAAGGGAAGTATACAGGGAATTGGTGATCTGTAGATCCAAATAAATTATCTTTTGGTGATTTTGGCAGACAATCTTGAGTGGATTTCTACAATTGGCAAATGCTTTGGAAGTTGGCGAAGTTGGCAAACAAAAGTGGACAACTATTTTGATAAAGTAAATTTACCCTTGGTAATTTACTTTTACTTTATCATCATTTGTCCTTTCATTTGTTTTTTGTGGATTCTTTTGTAGACACTTGCTGAGTGGAGGAGCTAGAGCTGGCCTTGGTGGTTGGTCCATAGATGTACTCAAAAGGGTCTTGAGAAGTGGAGGCTGAGCTGGATTTGAATTGTTGTTCAGCATTAGCTAAAGTTTGCTTTAGAGAAGAGATATATTCTTCTTGAGATTTGGAGCTTGCTAGTTGAGCCTGTGTTTGTGCTTTGTAGGCTATGAATTAGGAGGTTAAAGCTTCAACTTGATTGCTTCTGTTTGGATGTTTGTTATCACTTATTTGCCTTTCATGGAAATTGTTTTATGTTCATCTTCTTCTGGTGAGGATAGTGGTGTTGGTTTGCGTTTTGATTTTGCTGTAGATTTGTCTTCATTGAGTTTTGTGAGAAGAGCCTTCAGGGTTTTTTTTGCTGTTAGGCTGAGTTGGTTAAAACTGGGTTCATAAGAGTTGGATGAGTTGGAGGATTCTGTGGTGGCTTGTTTATGTGCTTGGGCCATTAGTTGGGAATCATAGTCTGAATCAAAATGTTGGCAGGCTTCAGCCCATGTTTTGGTTTTGGTATTCTTCTTTTTTTAGGACATGGTTTTCTCCCTGCAAATATTCTCTTGTAAGAAAATCAGGAATATTGTTAGAAGAACTTTTAATCTATTCAATATTAAAATTGTAAATACTTAAAATTGCTTGCCATTGGGCAAAAATCTATTTGGAAGTAAGGTTTTAAATATCTTTTTTCAAAACATATTTGGCTACTTGGCAGTCAATTCTTAAAAGAAATTTTTGATTGAGCAAATTATTTTGAAATTTTGAAATATACAAAACAATAGCTAAAATTTCCTGTTTGATGGTGGAATACTTCTGTTGACACTCATTCCAGAGTTTTGATGAATGTTTCTTTGAAAGTCTTTTGTGGAGAGGTTTGATAACAAGTTGGAGTTTTGGATGGAAATCCACAACATAATTGAGGCTTCCAAGAAATCGTTGTAGTTGGGTCTTATCAATGAGTTTGTTCGAGAATTTTTCTGTAAAAGCAAGAGATCTAGAAAAAGCTGTAATTATTCCTTGATTTATGAAATGCCCAAGGAATCTAATTTTGGTTTGAAATAGTTCCATCTTTGATCTAGAGATTGCTAATCCTGCTTTCTTGGTTAGATGCATAAAATGATGCAGGTGTTTGATACGTTTCTCAATGTTTTCAAAAAAGACAAGCACATCATCAATATACACAATAATGAAATGCATACATGATATGTATATGTCATTCATTATACGTTGGAATTCAGATGGTGCATTTTTCAAACCAAATGGCATAACATTCCATTCAAATTGTCCAAATGGAATAGTAAATGTAGTTTTGTAACGGTCACTTTCATGAATTTAGATTTGCTAAAAACCAGATTTCATGTCAAATTTTGAAAATATTTGAGCATGTACAAGTCTCTGAAGCAAATCTTTTTGATTTGGAATAGGATATTTAATCCATTTAAGAGCATTATTCAAAGGTTTGGAGTTTATTACCAATTGTAGGACACCACGTTCAAGTTTGGCATTCTTGTTAACGTAGAATGCTGCACAACTCCCTGACGATTTGCTTTGTCTGATGATTCCTTTGTCAAGAAGGCTGTCAATTTCTTGTTTACAATGTTTGATCAATTCATAATTCATCTGAATGGGTCGATCTTTCATAAGAATTTGTCTTTCATTGAAGTCATTAGCATAGGGTAAGGTCACAATGTGTTGGTGTATATGCCAGAATGCATTCAGAGTATCTGAACAAATGGACTATTCAATTTGGGTTTGGATTATTTGAATTTGGTTTTTGGATGAATTTAAAGCAAACAAATTGACCAAGGATGTTGGTATGGATTCCTTGGTTTGTGACACTAAAAGGTTTTATGAGATTAAGAATAGGGTTGCCAAGAATTACCTTCTATTTGAGATTTTTGACTAATATGAAAGAAGTCTTGAGTGAAATACCTTGTTGACAAACATGTACATCAGAGAGTTTGTAATCAACAACCAGTCGGTGGTTGCTTGCAGATTTGAGTCCTTCAGTAGTCCTTTCAAAAAACTTGGTTGGTATTAGTCCTTCTTGGATGCAATTAAGATCTGCACCAATGTCAACTAAAGTGATTGTTTGCAAAGAATACTAGTTAGCAATAGTTAGTCTACTATTGATCAGCCATTTTTAGGTTGTAACTTTTGTTAAAAGAAACAAAAATTCATTATTGGATTCGATTGGAATTTCTGGTGGAGGTATTTGAGGTTTTATGTTTGACGAACTAGGTAATTGTTTATAGATTACATCAAATAAGGACAATAGTGTTTGGTGGTCATCAAATTGTTGCTTTTTAAGTTGAGAAATTTTTGATTTCAAGAAATTGATTTCTGTTTTAAGGTCATATGTGGTAACGGGTCTAGTTTAAGACTATTCAAAATGGTTTAGGATGTGTTTGAGGTCATATGGTGTTTGTGTCTGTTGGAGTAAGTCATTAGGTTTAGATGAGGAAGGTGCTTTTAGAAGTTGTTCAAGGAAAGAGTTTTGGCTTGATCATTACCTAGATTATCAAGGATGTCAAGAATTTGTTCCTGATCATGAGTTAGTATGGAAGTCTTGTTGTCAAAAAATGTGTATGAACTAAATTCTTCAGGCTGTAGTCCTTCTTCAGAAAACGTGTTGGATCTTTCTGAATTGCTGTCAATGAGCATGGCTTGGATTTGGTTTTGGACTTGTTCTGTGAGCTCAAGTGTTTGTAATTTGGTGTTGAGTCTACAATATCGAGCTGAATGGCTAGGTTTCTTGCAATTGTAATAGATGATATTGAGCTTTTGTTCTAGTTGGTAATTTTGTGGAACAGGGAATTTGAAAGGCTTTTGCTTTTGTGTGGGTTTGGCCTTTTGGTAGAATGGGTTGGTGTTTTTGGGCTTATTTATTTTGGGTTCAGGTTTGAATTTTTATTTGGTTCTTTCTTTTTGGTAGGCTTGGTCATCAAATTGGGTACAAAAAAATCCAAACTCCTTCTGAGTTTGTTGATTTTCACGTTTGATTTGTTTTTGGAGTCTTAAGTCACTGTAGACCTATAGACCTTCCTTTTGTATAAAACTGGTTAATTCATCATAAGATAGGTGTCATAAGGAATTTGTTTGTTATAAAGATCATAAAGTGTTTTTTACCCGTTCTCCTAAAAGTTTAGGAAGACCAGCTAAGAATTTTTCTTTCCAAAATGGTTGGTTTGCATCTTTTCACTGCATAACACGAGTTATGAAAGTATCTTTGTACCAACAAAAATTTTTTAAATATTTACACCTTAAGTTTGAAAAAAGTTTAGCGTTTTTATCCTTCAGGTGGGAAGGATCACCAATAAAATGTTTGGTAATAGTAAAAATAAGAGTGGTTACCGCATCGAGGATAGTATTTTGATTGTCATTATGGATTGGTCTTCCACTTGCATCATGTTTGATATTGGAGAAGATTTCTTAATGGTTTGCAGGTGTGATAATGTCATCCCACCACCCTTTAAGTTGCCCTGGGAATCCTGTAACAAGAATCACTGTAATTGTGGGTTCATAAGTATGACTATGTGTTCGATAAACGTTGGCAACCATAGTCATTTGTTGTAGAAGATTCAAGATCTAATATTCAAATAGTCCATCAATGTTCCATTCATAGATTGAATTAGAACTATACTTGGTTTGAATAAAAGAAGCTTTTCTTCAAGGGTGATGTCAGGGGTAGTTGGTCGAGGGTAATACATTCGTGTAGGCAATTTGGATGTTTCCATTTTTACCCTTTGAATCTTGAAGGGGTTTGAAGAAGAATCTGATGAGGTGTCAAAAGTTTGCAAAACCTATACAACCTTGCTAGATGAAGCTTTATCCTAGAGAGCCTGATACCTCTGAACTAAAGCTTGTTGAAATTCATTTGAACTATTATTAGAAATTTGAAATGGTTTAAATCTGGGTGCAGATATTGGTTTAGAATTTATTTTGTTTTCTTCTTTTATGTTTTCAGAAGAGTTAGTAATTGTTTCAATGTTGGAAACCTGGTTTATAATAGTTTGTAAAATTTTGTTTGTATAGTTATTTTATTCAATTATTTTTTGAAAATTTTTTGTAGAAGAATCTTCATGTTCTCTTCTAATTTTGAAAGGAGAGACAGAAATGGTAGATCTTTTATGTTTAAACTGAATTTCGCATGATGGGGGGATGAATTAATTCTATCTTAGAACCATTCATCAGATCCTATTGTTGTATTGCAGTATGTGTTTGCAATTTATGTTCTTCCTCAAAGGAAGTCCATGGGTAGTAAAAATTCTTTTGAAAACTGTAGTTGTCAAACCAATCAAAAAATGAAATTGTTTTTCTTCATTAGTCATTCAGTCATAATAATCCTGTTGGATAGCTAATCTTTTCTCATTTTGAAAAATTTCTAAAAACCATTTTCTTTTTTCATTATTTCAACTAGAATAAAATTCTTTTCTCAAAGCTTTTTTATTAATTTAAAAATTATTTGAAAAATCTCTTTCAAGAATATTAAGTTTAGGGTTTACCTCAGACTCATCTGGAAATTGTACTTGAGATGTAGATGCTTCTAAGGAATTTGGAGATCTTGGAGAAGTTTTGTTATATGTTGGTCTAGGTACTTGTCTTTGTAGATCAATACCTGAAAGGTTAGAAGCATAACTATTTGTCCTCGTATGACTAGGAAGGTTTTGTGTTGAATTACTCTTTTATAGGTAATTAGCAACGCGAGATTGGAGATCATCATCCTTAAAGGATGTAGATCTGGAACTAGTGGAGTGTCTTGCAAAAGAGACACTAACACTTCCATCATTATGTTGGGTAATCCTATTGAGATTAGGATTAACAGGAGGTTGAGGGATTGTAGCGTTATCAATTTTTCATGTTTTTGGAAGATTGAATTCATGCCATTTGATATATTTTGGAGTTTGGAGGTTGGATCTTTGCATATTAGTTTGCCAAAGCACTGTTTCACCTTTGTCATCAAGGTCACGTAAAGTATTTGTGTGGAAAGAAGACTTCATGGCCTTATATTGGATTCTATACATCAAGCTTAGAGGTATGGATCCTTCTGTAAAACAATTGTTGTGGATTTTGATTTGCAAAATTAAAACATTCAAAATATTTTTGTCATACAAAGAGACAATAAAATCAGGATAGCGATTAAAATAAATAGGTCTAAGGCAAAGACTTGATTTAATAATGCCAAGAAGAGAATCATCAAAGTTTAATAAACGACAATCTCTTAATGCAACAAGTATTGATGTATCTAGTCCTTCTCTAGAAAGTGGTTTGATGCCTATTTGAATCATGCCAAGATGCAAATAGTTATAATGCTTTTGATGATGTTTAATGAAGTCATAAGAAAACAGTTTAACAGTTTCTACAGATCTAAAAAGACGACAATCTCTTTCAACAGTTTTAATGGTATAATCTGTTTTTTTGAGGATATTGAATTTGGAGGTTTTATAGATCTGTTTTTCAACCAGTTTGGGAATCTGCCAATTATCAATGGATTTGTCAAAATTTTCAATAAGGATCTTATCACGATTTATAGTTCCTTAAGAAGAAGCTTCAGAATCATGGCTAGGTGTTTGAGGTCGTAAAGTAAAGGTAGACATACTTACCACCAATCAAAATATACCTACAGATGAAACGATTGTGAGATTCATAGATTTAGGCTTAGAGTAATCCAACGGTCTTACTGCCTCACAGGATCTTGTAGCCTGGTACGCTCTAAGTGATTGATCTACTCACACTTATCTCATTGGTGTTTCACTCAGTATACTAAGGTTGAAGATAAACAGTGTTTCCCTTACTTCCTCCCCCTTATAAATAGTCTTGGCTATGATACCACCTCGTACAAGATCTTTTAAAACGTAGTAAAATCCTTTAAAGAAAATTTTGAAAGCTATGAAAATGAGCAAATAAAATAGATCATAAAATAAATAATACAAAATTTGAAAAAGTTTGAATCTAAGTACTTGGCATTGTTATACCAAAAGTTGTTCCAAGATTAGATCCTATAGGGAACAATCATTGGTTTCCAGCCTATATACTTAGATTAAAATTTTATTGAAATTTACAAAAGACTTATAATGGATTTTCAGAAGAACGAATGATAATGGAAAGAAGGAAAGAGGAAATGAAAATTTGTGTTTGATGGATGTTTGTCTTCCCTTTTATAGTGCAAGGGAAGTATACAAGGAATTGGTGATCTGTAGACCCAGACAAATTATTTTTTGGTGATTTTGGCAGATAATCTTAAGTGGATTTCTATAGTTGGCAGATGCTTTGGAAGTTGGTGAAGTTGGCAAACAAAAGTGGACAACTATTTTGATAAAGTAAATTTACCCTGGGTAATTTACTTTTACTTTATCATCATTTGTCCTTTCTTTTGTTTTTTGTGGATTCTTTGGTAGACACCTGCTAAGTGAAGGAGCTGGCCTTGGTGGTTGGTCCATAGATGTACTCAAAAGGGTCTTGAGAAGTGGAGGCTGAGCTAGATTTGAATTGTTGTTCAGCATCAACTAAAGTTTGCTTTAAAGAAGAGATATATTCTTCTTGAGATTTGGAGCCTACCAGTTGAGCCTGTATTTGTGCTTTGTAGGCCATGAACTGGGAGGTTGAAGCTTTAACTTGATTGCTTCTATTTGGATGTTTGTTGAACCATTCCATAATGCCATGGGGATGGGCCTTTTGTTGGCAATTTTCATTGAATTATTGCCAGAACTTAACCTGGTAAGTTCTTTTAAGGATTGGGGTGGCAGTAAGTGGATCTAGTTTGTACTAAAAGTCCCACATACAGCACCATGACAACCTAAAATAATAGCAAAATAGGAGAAGTATAGGGTATGCATTCTCTGTTTGTGAGAAAGAATATTTGTTGGAGAAAATTTGAAATCCTTCTTGAATAGGTTCAAGGAAGATTTGGACAATAGGGCCAAACCAGGACCACCATTGTACAAACCAAAGTGGGAATTTGATGATAGTTTGTGTTTCGCAGAAAAATAACTAGGAATGTTTAAATTGAGAGTTTTAGATATAAAGAACATTGAACCAAGTTTGTTAGTAATCCCAATAATTAAAGTATTGGGCGAATTTTGAATTTTGGTAAATTGAGGACTTGAAAGATATTCGAGAGTAAGGATGATTGGGCCACTCAGTTGGGTGAAGAACCCTGATGATTTGAAGGGTAAAATATCCTGTTTCATTGTTAAGGATGATGACGAAATTTGGTAGAATATGTGTCAACAAGAATAGCTTTATAAAATTTTGGGGTCTTAAGAGGATCCCATGGTTTATAAAACCATTCTTCTTGAAACATATTTTTTGCACATTTTCACGGGTCATCATGATAATAACTAGCTTTAACAAGCTCAATATTTTGAAAAACAGATTTTTTGAAATCAGTTGGTGGAAAAATCTTTTGAGGGGCTTTATGAATGGCCACCTCTGTTTTTGGAAAATCGATTTGAAGTGGAGGAACTGAAGAGACCTCTTATGATGGCAATATAATTGCTGGTTGTTTGGGAGGTGACAAGGTTATCACCTGTTTGCCTTTGATGGAAATTTTTTGATGTTCATCTTCTTTTGGTGAGGATGGTGGTTTTGGTCTGCGTTTTGATTTTGCTATAGATTTGTTTTCATTGAGTTTTGTGAGAAGAGCCTTTAGGGTTTTCTTTGCTGTTAGGCTGAGTTGGTTAAAACTGGGTTTAGAAGAGTTGAATGAGTTGGAGGTTTCTGTGGTGGCTTGTTTATATGGTTAGGCCATTGGTTGGGAATTATAGTCTAAATTAAAATGTTGGTAGGCTTCAGCCCATGTTTTGGTTTTGGTGTTCTGCCTTTTTCGGGGCATGGTTTTCTCCTTGCAAATATTCCTTCATAAGAAAAATCAGGAAGACTGTTAGAAGAACCTTTGATGTATTCAATATCAAAATTGTAAATACTTGAAATTGCTTGCCATCAAGCAAAAATTTGTTTGGAAGCAAGATTTTGAACATCTTTTTTCAAAACATATTTGGCTACCTTACAGTCAATTCTTAAAAGAAATTTTTGATTGAGCAAATCCTTTTTGAAATTTTGAAATATACAAAATAATAGCTAAAATTTCCTATTTGATAGTGGAATACTTCCGTTGTCGCTCATTCCAGTGTTTTAAAGTGTATTTCACTAACTGTTCTCTCTAGTCTTTTAGCTATTTAAGAATACCACCATATCGTATACTTAAGGCATCAGTTTCTACAATTTTAGGTAGAAAGGGATCTACTAGGTATAAACATGGTAGGCTTTGAACCTCAGCTTTTATCTTCTGAACTAGGCAAGTGAAATCCTCATTCCAGGGTTTCGATGAATGTTTCTTTGAAAGTCTTTTGTGGAGAGGTTTAATAACAAGATGAAGTTTTGGATAGAAATTCGCAACATAATTGAGGCTTCCAAGAAATCGTTATAGCTGGGTCTTATCAATGAGTTGGTTCGAAAATTTTTCTGCAAAAGTAAGAGATCTAGAAAAAGGTGTAATTATTCCTTGATTTATGAAATGCCCAAGGTATTTATTTTGGTTTGGAATAGTTCCATTTTTTATCTAGAGACTACTAATCCTGCTTTCTTGGTCCGATGCATAAAATGATGTAGGTGTTTGATATGTTTCTCAATGTTTTTAGAAAAGACAAGCACATCATCAATATACACAATAATGAAATGCATACATGATATGTAAACGTCATTCATTATGCGTTAGAATTCAGATGATGCATTTTTCAAACCAAATGGTATAACATTCCGTTCAAATTGTCCAAATGGAATAGTAAATGCAGTTTTGTAACGGTCATTTTCATGAATTTGGATTTGCCAAAAACCAGATTTCATGTCAAATTTTGAAAATATTTGAGCATTCACAAGTCTCTGAAGCAAATCTTTTTTGATTTGGAATAGGATATTTAATCCATTCAAGAGCATTATTCAAAGGTTTGGAGTTTATTACCAATCGCGGGACACCACATTCAAGTTCGACATTCTTGTTAACGTAGAATGCTGCACAACTTCATGGTACTTTGCTTGGTCTGATGATTCCTTTGTTGAAAAGATTGTCAATCTCTTATTTACAATGTTTGATCAATTCAGAATTCATCTAAATGGGTCGAGCTTTTGTAGGAATTTGTCTTTCATTAAAGTCTTTGGCATAGGGTAAGGTCACAATGTGTTGGCGTCTATGCCAAAATGCATTCGGAGTATCTGAACAAATGGACTATTCAATTTGGGTTTAGATTATTTGAATTTGGTTTTGAACTGTTGTGGTTTGGAGTTGTTCTTAGAGATGTCTAAAAGAAACTTCATTTTTTAGATGGTTTATTTGGGATTTTTTGGTGTGTAGTAAGATGTTTATTTTAGCTGACTTTTGAAGGGATAAGTTTTTCAGAAAATTAATATTTCAAATTTGCAGTTTTTGGATGAATTCAATGCAAACAGATTGACCAAGGATGTTGGTATGGATTCCTTGGTTTGTGACACTGAAAGGTTTTATGAGATTAAGAAAACAGGTGTCAAGAATTACCTTCTGTTTGAGATTTCTGACCAATATGAAAGAAGTCTTGAGTGAAATACCTTGTTGACAAACATGTACATCAGAGAATTTGTAATCAATGACTAGTCGGTGGTTGCTTGTAGATTTGAGTCCTTCAGTAGTCTTTTCGAAAAACTTGGTTGGTATTAGTCCTTCTTGGATGCAATTGAGATCTGCACTAATGTCAACTAAAGTGATTGTTTGCAAAGAATATTAGTTAGCAATAGTTAGTCTAATATTGATCAGTCATTTTTAGGTTGTAACTTCTATTAAAAGAAACAAAAATTCATTGTTGGATTCGGTTGGAATTTCTGGTGGAGGTATTTAAGGTTCTATGTTTGATGAACTAGGTAATTGTTTATGGATTATATCAAATAAGGACAATAGTGTTTGGTGGTCATCAAACTGTTGCTTTTTAAGTTGAGAAATTTTTTATTTCAAGAAATTGATTTCTGTTTAAGGTCATCTATGGTAATGGGTTTGGTTTAAGACTATTCAAAATGGTTTAGGATGTGTTGGAGGTCATATGGTGTATGTGTTTGTTGGAGTAGGTCATTAGGTTTAGATGGGGAAGGTGCTTTCAGAAGTTGTACAAGGAAAGAGTTTTGGCTTGATCATTACCTAGATTATCAAGGATGTCAAGAATTTGTTCCTGATCACGAGTTAACATAGAAATCTCGTTGTTAGAAGATGTGTCTGAACTAAATTCTTCAAGCTGTAGTCCTTCTTCTTCAGAAGACGCGTTGGATCTTTCTAAATTGCTATCAATGAGCATGGCTTGGATTTGGTTTTGGACTTGTTCTGTGAGCTTAAGTGTTTGTAATTTGGTGTTGAGTCTACAGTATTGGGCTAAATGGCTAGGTTTCTTGCAATTGTAACAGATGATATTGGGCTTTTGTTCTTGTTGGTAATTTTGTGGAACAGGGAATTTGAAAGGCTTTTGCTTTTGCTTGGGTTTGGCCTTTTGGTAGAATGAGTTGGTGTTTTTGGGCTTATTTATTTTGGGTTCAGGTTTGGATTTTTGTTTGGTTCTTTCTTTTTGATAGGCTTGGTCATCAAATTAGGCACAAAAAAATCTAAGCTCCTTATGAGTTCGTTGTTTTTCACGTTTGATTTGTTTCTGGAGTCTTAAGTCACTGCAGACCTATAGACCTTCCTTTTGTATAAAACTTGTTAATTCACAGTAAGATAAGGTGTCATAAGGAATTTGTTTGTTATAAAAATCATAAAGTTTGTTTCTTACCCGTTTTCCTAAAAGTTTAGGAAGACCAACTAAGAATTTTTCTTTTCAAAATGGGTGGTTTGCATTTTTTCGCTGCATAACATGAGTTATGAAAGTATCTTTGTACTAGTAAAAATTATATAAATATTTACACCTTAAGTTTAAAAGAAGTTCAGTGCTTTTATCCTTCAGGTGGGAAGGATCACCAATAAAATGTTTGGTAATAGTAAAAATAAGAGTGGTTACTGCATCAGGGATAGTATTTTGATTGTCATCACGGATTGGTCTTCCATTTTCATCGTGTTTGATACTGGAGAAGATTTCTTGATGGTTTATAGGTGTGAAGATATTATCCTACCATCCTTTAAGTTGCCCTAAGAATCCTTCAATAAGAATCTTTGCAATTATGGGGTCAGAAGTATGACTATGGGTTCGATAAACGTTGACAACCATAGTCATTTGTTGTAGAAGATTCAAGATCTGATATTCAAATAATCCATCAATGTTCCATTCATAGATTGAATTGGAACTATACTTGATTTGAATAAAGGAAAGTTTTTCTTTAAGGGTGATGTCAGAGGCAGTTGGTCGAGGGTAATACATTCGTGTAGGAAATTTGAATGTTTACATTTTTAACCTTTGGATCTTAAAGGAATTTGAAGAAGAATCTAATAAGGAGGTGTTAAAAGTTTACAAAACCTGTATAACCTTGCTATAAGAAGTTTTATCTTAGAGAGCCTGATACCTCTAAACTAAAACTTGATGAAATTTATTTGAACTATTATTATTATTATTATTATTATTATTATTTGTTCTTCCCTTCGAATAGTTATTGTAGCCTTACAAATTTAAGCTAAGTCATCATTTTACTCCCCAAAGTCATCCTTTGCTTCTTTTGTCCTTATAATTCATTCTTTTTTTTTTTTTGTCCTTCTGTTTTCTTTTCTTAGCAGCAATGAAAAGTATGTCATCAAATATTTTATTATTGGCCCACAAGAAGATGATAAGGCTAACAATCAAAGAAGTTTCCCCATGAAAACTGAAGAGGAGCATGCCAAATTACTGACATTATTTTTTATTTTTTAATTTAAAAATTTTATTATTTTTTTATTTTACTCAAAAATAATAAAAAATTATATTAAAAAATTATTATTTATTATTATTTTTTAAGTCAAATTAATATAATTTATATCTCAATAAAATATAAAAAAAAATAAAGATATTTAAATTGGTGTGAAAGATAACATTTTGGACATTAAGTTTAATTGTAATATATCCCAAAGTTTGAGAAATTTCTCCCCAAAAAAAGGTAAAAAAAAAAAAAAGAAGCAAAGAAAAATGTTGTTGTACATATGTTATGAACCACCAGTAACTCATAGCCGAAAATTAGGGATCACAGGTTGAAAAAAATTGTGCACAAATATGTATGGACACAATTGGTAATAGATACCTACCAACAAAAATGGTATTCAAGCTCACAAAAAGGCCCAAAATTTATTATGGAAAAAGAAAACCCATCACAAAAAGGCCCAATACTCCTTTCGTTTTTCAATATAGTAATAATTGTTATCTTAGTTAAATGTTAGAAAAGAAGGAGAGTGTAAGTCTGAAAAATACTGCAAAAGTTCAAAGCATCCAAACCTACATTTTTGTAGATAACTCATATTTTATAAGAAGGAACTGGAGGGAAGAGTTGAATTCTCATCCTCCTTCAAAGTCCATGGGTCTCTAGTCCTCTTGGCTAACCGAGATGGTGTTGGTACTTAGAGACCAATAATGTGAAGAGAATATCATATTATATGCAGGCTAATAGAAAATGAAGCTAATAATGTTCGAAATAAAGCAAAGCATATAGACTTGGACAAAGCCATCAATTAGGAGGACAATGTAGATCACAATATCTAGATCTGGCCCACGCTCTTTCGTCGTTTCGAAAAGTTAAAAGAGCCTCATCGAGGTTGCCATATGTGTGAAAGCCATTGAGCAGAGATTGAGTAAGTCACCAAAGTGAGATGTGGCCCACGGCCATAGGCATGTGTCTCCTTGTAGAGCTTCTTGCCTGAAATGATGCTTGCATAATAATGTAGTAAGTCACAAAGTTTGGAATTAATGTCCTAAATTAAAATTAAACCAATTTGCTTCAATTAACTAATTTTTAATTTAAATTTTTTTAATTTTAGGTACCTAATATAATTTTTTTAATAAAATAAAATAAATTGTAATGATTCATATCCTAAATTTCAATAAATTTTAGGACTTGACTAGAAGTTATATGTGCAAAATCAACTTCTTTAAGGGAGCTGGGTTGGGGTGAGAGGGGTGTATCAGTTGCAGTTCCTAATAAAAAATAAATTTAAAAAATTTAAAAGCTATGAAATCGAAGAACTTGTTTATTTATTTGTTTATTCGTCCATTGATTTCTAAAGTCATGGAACGAGCCTGGCTCAGTCTCTTTCACTGCAGAGCCAACCATTTTTTGCTCCAGTATGTCAGAGAACCCTTATGTTATTCTCCATACCAAAAATTACTATCTCAGTATGCTTTATAAGTATAAGATGACCCTTTAACTTCAAATTTGTTTTTGCACTCCTAAACACAATTACAAATCAATCTTATATTTAAGAACAAACAAGATCAATATAAAATATATCTCACCCAAAAATAATCAAGAAATAGAAGCTATATTGAAACCCCATTAAGAAAAAGGTTCAGTATTAATTGCTGAACTAATAATGCTAATGTGAAATAGGCGAGAGCAGCCATAGACGGAGCAAAAGGCTTGAAAAGGCATTAAGAGCAGAAGGAAAATTGCAGCCAGGAACGTGAGACATTGCCAAGAACGAAACACGTAGATCTTCAGGAATCTCCCAATTTTGACCTTCCATCGGCTGTTGTAGTGCTTGTTCACATCTTCGATCACCTTTCTAAGAATGGAACTTTGGTAAGTCTAATGGACTTGCTCATGCCATTCCATAGGTTGGCAACTTCCTAGTCCGATTTCATTTGGTTTAAAATGATACCCTTTTTTCTCAATAACTTTACGTCCTCTGCGGTGTGTCGATGATGCGGTTCATTAATTCTGTGTATCGAGTAAAAATTAACGGTCCAGATGCCCTCAATGCCTCATATGCTACTAAGTTCCTTAGAACACCCTCTGTGCTAATGTCTAGACTAATGATGGGTAGGTAAAATGTTACTGACTTGGCATCAAATGCAATGGTTGAGATGTTACTGTTAGTGGGTGCGAAATGCACCCCAGATTTGGAGAGCTCATCAAATGTACTAGCTTCCTTGTTACCGCTGTCTGATTTGGTATCCTCATTGTTTGGTGAGAAGATTGCAAATCCGGGAAGTTTGGAGATGATTGTCCAAGGCAATTTGCTAACGACTCTAATAGGCCTAGAACATAGCACTGCCTCGACGAGGCGCACTGGACCTATGTCTAGCTTGGAAATTAGCTCCCAAATCAGACTGAAAAGATCTCTGACATGGCTTATATCCCCCAATATCCTTCTTTTCCTGAATTGGCGTTATCATCAGTTTGATCCTTTGCAGCCTCGGTTATCTCCGATGGAGCTTCCACCTTAGGCACAATTGTGTCGTACAAATAGTCTAGCAAGTGAGCACATTGAGAAACGTGGATCTGTGGGGTGTCATGCTCCATCTTGAAAGGGGAGAACTCTTTGCTTACCCCCACCAACATTGAGTTCAGCGTATGATCTGCCATATCCAACGATGAAAATTGAAGTTCTAGCATCTTTCTCAAGACAAACAATGGAATTTGATTCTCAAGCATCACCATGTCTTTCAAGATAGCGTTGTGGGCTGATCTCCTCCCTGCATAATCAACCAAATGTGAAATTGTTGAGGAAAGGCTTGTTATTTTCATGCCTTGTCTCATGGCATAGACTTGTAAGAACTCTATCAAGAACGACCCATCAATTGCCATCATCCAAGCCAGAGTTTCATTACTTAAATCAAGCAACTTATGGTAGCAAGATCAGATTTTCGGATCAAGATTGATCAATTCATCGACAATGTCTTGGAATTTAAGCTCTTGGCCGAGTTGTTTTCGAGTCCGTTTGGCCGCGGCAATTTTGTAATTCTCCGTCTCGTACAGCTCCGGACGCCAATGGTGGTACGGGCCTATTGCAACAAGTTGTGGAGTATATGAGTCAGGATCACTATTCATCAAGGTCTTGGGTACATTGAAAATGCAAACGGGGATTTCAGTATCGTTTTCGAGCTCCTCCTCGAGGGTTCGCGGATGTTGATAATCCACCGGTGCTCGTCGAAGTTTGGAAATGAATTCGAAGGCATTGCACATTGGAAGGTGAACATGATGGATGTGGCGTAGGGAAAAATTAATGGCAATGACAATTTAGTTGATGAGAAGTTTGTGAAGTAATTGAGCTTTAGTGTTGAAACTAAAGTTGCTGTGGTGAGAGAATGCCTACTGTGCGATTCTATATATACTAGTTGCTTCCTAATTGCGTGCCGAGGGCTTCTTCTTAATGAAATGCACATGGACTTTGGACTTGTTTCCACAAAATACACTTACAGATATTTCGATGGCCCATCCCTGCCTAACTGGATTGCACCTTCGCTGCTTTTTCGGAATATGATTGTGACGTAAATAATAATTGGATACATAGATGGCCCATCCCTCCGTACGAGCCTAAGGAAAGATGACAAAAAGATAAGACAATGAAATTTATTGATTGAGGTAACTATAGAAACGGAGAAATGCTCTGCAGGTGGCTCTTCTGACGCAAGGAGTGCCCACAACCAGTCATATTACGTTATCTTTACTATTAATTATAAATCTATAATCCTTTGATATATAATCACAATCAACAATAAAATTACAAATATTTAAAATCATATAAAATATATTAAAATTTAAAATAATAATAATAATAATAAAATTTTTTAATTAAATATAATTATATTTATTTTTGTTGTTAATAAAATAGTAAGACATTTTAATTTAAATGTAGACATATAAAAAGTTAATAATTATCAATTATAATTTTTTATTTTTAAATTTTTATAGTCTTGAAGTATCTAAAATAATAGAAAACAAATTATTGACCTAAAATTAACCTTGTTAAACCAATAATTATTATTTTTTCAATCATCAATACTTTTAGTTTTTAATCTTAAATAACAAAAAACAAATCATTAACTATCTACTAGATCGCACGTACTCTAAAACGGCAACACTGGCTGGAAGAAGAAGTGACTAGCAGTTGTGGGGTAGTTTGAGCTATCAATATCATATATAAATGAGTTTTGAATTAGATCATCTTCCAGTGTAAAATGATTCCATATGGAATCACATCAAATCAAGTTGTTCAACTTTTCAATGGCCAAAGTTTTTCAGACTTTCTTCAAATATGGTTGTGCAACCAAAATTCTTCTGTTATTTTTTGTACTCTATGCTTTTTTGTGTTTAATACTGCAAGAATTTATATGCTATCATAAAGTTTGTTTTCCTCTAGGTTTATTCTAGTAGTCTAATTCATTGTATGGTGCGATAAATGCAATCTTCTCTTACGAATCATTATTGTTCAAAAAAAAAATTATTATTATTACTTTTATCTTAATTCAAACTAATTTATTTTTCTTAATATTGTGTGACTTATTGGCTTTGTTAAAAAATACTGGCATTTTTTATATTAAGTGAAAAAAAATGTTTACTTGCTATCTTATATGAGAAATTTTGCATTAATCTAAATTAACTAATTTTAGCATTTATCCTATATTCTTTCAATTATATTAATGAGTGACTATTATTGTGTTCCTATTTCCTTACTTTCTTAAAAAAATAAAAGTATTAGCATATTAATATGTAGATTATAAAATTAAAAATCATGAAAATTATTAAAATTTTATAAATATGTATACAAAATTTCATAATTCTATTATAAAATGATAAATACTAAAAAACTATACCAAATATTAAGTTGTAATTAAATTTATACTTATCATATATTTTATTATTGGCCCACAAGAAGATGATAAGGCTAACAATCAAAGAAGTTTCCCCATGAAAACTGAAGAGGAGCATGCCAAATTACTGACATTATTTTTTATTTTTTAATTTAAAAATTTTATTATTTTTTTATTTTACTCAAAAATAATAAAAAATTATATTAAAAAATTATTATTTATTATTATTTTTTAAGTCAAATTAATATAATTTATATCTCAATAAAATATAAAAAAAAATAAAGATATTTAAATTGGTGTGAAAGATAACATTTTGGACATTAAGTTTAATTGTAATATATCCCAAAGTTTGAGAAATTTTTCCCCAAAAAAAGGTAAAAAAAAAAAAAAGAAGCAAAGAAAAATGTTGTTGTACATATGTTATGAACCACCAGTAACTCATAGCCGAAAATTAGGGATCACAGGTTGAAAAAAATTGTGCACAAATATGTATGGACACAATTGGTAATAGATACCTACCAACAAAAATGGTATTCAAGCTCACAAAAAGGCCCAAAATTTATTATGGAAAAAGAAAACCCATCACAAAAAGGCCCAATACTCCTTTCGTTTTTCAATATAGTAATAATTGTTATCTTAGTTAAATGTTAGAAAAGAAGGAGAGTGTAAGTCTGAAAATACTGCAAAAGTTCAAAGCATCCAAACCTACATTTTTGTAGATAACTCATATTTTATAAGAAGGAACTGGAGGGAAGAGTTGAATTCTCATCCTCCTTCAAAGTCCATGGGTCTCTAGTCCTCTTGGCTAACCGAGATGGTGTTGGTACTTAGAGACCAATAATGTGAAGAGAATATCATATTATATGCAGGCTAATAGAAAATGAAGCTAATAATGTTCGAAATAAAGCAAAGCATATAGACTTGGACAAAGCCATCAATTAGGAGGACAATGTAGATCACAATATCTAGATCTGGCCCACGCTCTTTCGTCGTTTCGAAAAGTTAAAAGAGCCTCATCGAGGTTGCCATATGTGTGAAAGCCATTGAGCAGAGATTGAGTAAGTCACCAAAGTGAGATGTGGCCCACGGCCATAGGCATGTGTCTCCTTGTAGAGCTTCTTGCCTGAAATGATGCTTGCATAATAATGTAGTAAGTCACAAAGTTTGGAATTAATGTCCTAAATTAAAATTAAACCAATTTGCTTCAATTAACTAATTTTTAATTTAAAATTTTTTTAATTTTAGGTACCTAATATAATTTTTTTTAATAAAATAAAATAAATTGTAATGATTCATATCCTAAATTTCAATAAATTTTAGGACTTGACTAGAAGTTATATGTGCAAAATCAACTTCTTTAAGGGAGCTGGGTTGGGGGTGAGAGGGGTGTATCAGTTGCAGTTCCTAATAAAAAATAAATTTAAAAAATTTAAAAGCTATGAAATCGAAGAACTTGTTTATTTATTTGTTTATTCGTCCATTGATTTCTAAAGTCATGGAACGAGCCTGGCTCAGTCTCTTTCACTGCAGAGCCAACCATTTTTTGCTCCAGTATGTCAGAGAACCCTTATGTTATTCTCCATACCAAAAATTACTATCTCAGTATGCTTTATAAGTATAAGATGACCCTTTAACTTCAAATTTGTTTTTGCACTCCTAAACACAATTACAAATCAATCTTATATTTAAGAACAAACAAGATCAATATAAAATATATCTCACCCAAAAATAATCAAGAAATAGAAGCTATATTGAAACCCCATTAAGAAAAAGGTTCAGTATTAATTGCTGAACTAATAATGCTAATGTGAAATAGGCGAGAGCAGCCATAGACGGAGCAAAAGGCTTGAAAAGGCATTAAGAGCAGAAGGAAAATTGCAGCCAGGAACGTGAGACATTGCCAAGAACGAAACACGTAGATCTTCAGGAATCTCCCAATTTTGACCTTCCATCGGCTGTTGTAGTGCTTGTTCACATCTTCGATCACCTTTCTAAGAATGGAACTTTGGTAAGTCTAATGGACTTGCTCATGCCATTCCATAGGTTGGCAACTTCCTAGTCCGATTTCATTTGGTTTAAAATGATACCCTTTTTTCTCAATAACTTTACGTCCTCTGCGGTGTCGATGATGCGGTTCATTAATTCTGTGTATCGAGTAAAAATTAACGGTCCAGATGCCCTCAATGCCTCATATGCTACTAAGTTCCTTAGAACACCCTCTGTGCTAATGTCTAGACTAATGATGGGTAGGTAAAATGTTACTGACTTGGCATCAAATGCAATGGTTGAGATGTTACTGTTAGTGGGTGCGAAATGCACCCCAGATTTGGAGAGCTCATCAAATGTACTAGCTTCCTTGTTACCGCTGTCTGATTTGGTATCCTCATTGTTTGGTGAGAAGATTGCAAATCCGGGAAGTTTGGAGATGATTGTCCAAGGCAATTTGCTAACGACTCTAATAGGCCTAGAACATAGCACTGCCTCGACGAGGCGCACTGGACCTATGTCTAGCTTGGAAATTAGCTCCCAAATCAGACTGAAAAGATCTCTGACATGGCTTATATCCCCCAATATCCTTCTTTTCCTGAATTGGCGTTATCATCAGTTTGATCCTTTGCAGCCTCGGTTATCTCCGATGGAGCTTCCACCTTAGGCACAATTGTGTCGTACAAATAGTCTAGCAAGTGAGCACATTGAGAAACGTGGATCTGTGGGGTGTCATGCTCCATCTTGAAAGGGGAGAACTCTTTGCTTACCCCCACCAACATTGAGTTCAGCGTATGATCTGCCATATCCAACGATGAAAATTGAAGTTCTAGCATCTTTCTCAAGACAAACAATGGAATTTGATTCTCAAGCATCACCATGTCTTTCAAGATAGCGTTGTGGGCTGATCTCCTCCCTGCATAATCAACCAAATGTGAAATTGTTGAGGAAAGGCTTGTTATTTTCATGCCTTGTCTCATGGCATAGACTTGTAAGAACTCTATCAAGAACGACCCATCAATTGCCATCATCCAAGCCAGAGTTTCATTACTTAAATCAAGCAACTTATGGTAGCAAGATCAGATTTTCGGATCAAGATTGATCAATTCATCGACAATGTCTTGGAATTTAAGCTCTTGGCCGAGTTGTTTTCGAGTCCGTTTGGCCGCGGCAATTTTGTAATTCTCCGTCTCGTACAGCTCCGGACGCCAATGGTGGTACGGGCCTATTGCAACAAGTTGTGGAGTATATGAGTCAGGATCACTATTCATCAAGGTCTTGGGTACATTGAAAATGCAAACGGGGATTTCAGTATCGTTTTTTCGAGCTCCTCCTCGAGGGTTCGCGGATGTTGATAATCCACCGGTGCTCGTCGAAGTTTGGAAATGAATTCGAAGGCATTGCACATTGGAAGGTGAACATGATGGATGTGGCGTAGGGAAAAATTAATGGCAATGACAATTTAGTTGATGAGAAGTTTGTGAAGTAATTGAGCTTTAGTGTTGAAACTAAAGTTGCTGTGGTGAGAGAATGCCTACTGTGCGATTCTATATATACTAGTTGCTTCCTAATTGCGTGCCGAGGGCTTCTTCTTAATGAAATGCACATGGACTTTGGACTTGTTTCCACAAAATACACTTACAGATATTTCGATGGCCCATCCCTGCCTAACTGGATTGCACCTTCGCTGCTTTTTCGGAATATGATTGTGACGTAAATAATAATTGGATACATAGATGGCCCATCCCTCCGTACGAGCCTAAGGAAAGATGACAAAAAGATAAGACAATGAAATTTATTGATTGAGGTAACTATAGAAACGGAGAAATGCTCTGCAGGTGGCTCTTCTGACGCAAGGAGTGCCCACAACCAGTCATATTACGTTATCTTTACTATTAATTATAAATCTATAATCCTTTGATATATAATCACAATCAACAATAAAATTACAAATATTTAAAATCATATAAAATATATTAAAATTTAAAATAATAATAATAATAATAAAATTTTTTAATTAAATATAATTATATTTATTTTTGTTGTTAATAAAATAGTAAGACATTTTAATTTAAATGTAGACATATAAAAAGTTAATAATTATCAATTATAATTTTTATTTTTAAATTTTATAGTCTTGAAGTATCTAAAATAATAGAAAACAAATTATTGACCTAAAATTAACCTTGTTAAACCAATAATTATTATTTTTTCAATCATCAATACTTTTAGTTTTTAATCTTAAATAACAAAAAACAAATCATTAACTATCTACTAGATCGCACGTACTCTAAAACGGCAACACTGGCTGGAAGAAGAAGTGACTAGCAGTTGTGGGGTAGTTTGAGCTATCAATATCATATATAAATGAGTTTTGAATTAGATCATCTTCCAGTGTAAAATGATTCCATATGGAATCACATCAAATCAAGTTGTTCAACTTTTCAATGGCCAAAGTTTTTCAGACTTTCTTCAAATATGGTTGTGCAACCAAAATTCTTCTGTTATTTTTTGTACTCTATGCTTTTTTGTGTTTAATACTGCAAGAATTTATATGCTATCATAAAGTTTGTTTTCCTCTAGGTTTATTCTAGTAGTCTAATTCATTGTATGGTGCGATAAATGCAATCTTCTCTTACGAATCATTATTGTTCAAAAAAAAAATTATTATTATTACTTTTATCTTAATTCAAATTAATTTATTTTTCTTAATATTGTGTGACTTATTGGCTTTGTAAAAAATACTGGCATTTTTTATATTAAGTGAAAAATGTTTACTTGCTATCTTATATGAGAAATTTTGCATTAATCTAAATTAACTAATTTTAGCATTTATCCTATATTCTTTCAATTATATTAATGAGTGACTATTATTGTGTTCCTATTTCCTTACTTTCTTAAAAAAATAAAAGTATTAGCATATTAATATGTAGATTATAAAATTAAAAATCATGAAAATTATTAAAATTTTATAAATATGTATACAAAATTTCATAATTCTATTATAAAATGATAAATACTAAAAAACTATACCAAATATTAAGTTGTAATTAAATTTATACTTATCATATTCTATTTTATATCATTTTATTTATCTTATATTCTTTCAAATGTATTAATAAGTGATTATTATTATAATTTTATTTCTTTATTTTTTTATAAAAAAAAAAAAAAACATTAGTGTAGTAAGAAGCAGGTTATAAAACAAAAAATCATGAAAATTATTAGGATTTTGTAAATATGTATATAAAATTTCATAATTCTATTATAGAATGATAAATACTAAAAAACCATACCAAATGTTTAGTTGTAATTAAATTTACACTTATTATATTTTATTTTATACCCTCTTATTTATTATTTTGCACAATCACACATGACAATAAGTTATTTTGTATTTATTCATTCTTCTTACTCACATTATAGACACATACGTTGTTGATATACATATTATATTTATCATTTTTATTACATTTATTTCAATTGTTTATGCTATATAATTTATAATTTATAATCATATGTCATTTGTTAACCCAATTCACCCCCTTCTCAGGTGTCTTTAGGATTGATAATTGGTATCAAAACCTTTTCTTTGAATCATTAGCTTCATCACATAAAATTGATCGATGACTTCCTTTCCACCTATTTATCACCCTAAAGGTAGTGAACCTCTTAGACCTTCTACCTTTGATGACAAATTAAAATTATTGGAAGAACAAAATAATTATGTATCTCTAATGCTATGATTTTGAGGTATAACACATTACTTCAAATGGCCCCTAAAGAGTCACCAAAACCCAATATGGTGTCACTATTGACAAACTCAAAAATGAATACACAACCATGTATTTCAAAGTCCAAAACTTCAAATCCAAAGCCTATTACTTACTTTACTATGTCATGTCCTCTGATGAGTATAATTAGATCTCTTCTTATAAGTCAACTAAAGAGATATGGGACAACCTCATGATAACATATGAGGGGACTAGTCAAGTTAGGAACACTAAAATTAATATTTTTTTATGCATGAATATGAATTGTTTAAGATAAGAAATGATGAAATTATTACTAAAATATAAACAAGATTTACTAACATTGTCAATGCTCTCAAAAATATTGGAAAGAATCTTGACACTATAGTACTCATTAAGAAACTACTTAAACCACTTTTAGAATCATAAAGTTCTAAGGCAATTTCTATCTTAGAGTCAATGGATCTAAATATCTTATCATCAAATGAGTTGGTTGGTTCGTTACTCTTATATGAGGTGACTTTCATAAAAATAATTCTAAAGAAAAAGAAAAGTGTGCCATTCAAGTCCTTTACCTTAATCAAAAAATTAGCTAATGATAAGGACAATATATCATTCAATAAGTAAGTTCAAGAAGAGTTTATGATGTTAGCACAAAATTTCATAAAGTTCTTTAAAAGGAAGAAGCGATTTAGTATAAGAGAAATCAAACATTTAAATGAAAATAATGGGTAATGAAAGAAAGAGGTAATTTATTATGAATGTAACAAGCATAGACACATTGCCATGAATTGCCCTAAGAAGAAAGCTAAAAAGCACACAAAAAAAGCTTATAAAGCAACATGGGATGACCAGAGTGATTTGGATAATGAATTTTGATGATGAGAGAAACCACATGTTTTTCACATGAAAAGATGAGGTAAGCTCTAGTTATGATTCTTGTGATGAAGATGAGTTGATTAAACTTCTTAAAGGTGCAAGAAATGAATTGCTTAGACAAGCAAGTAAAAACAAGGCTTTCGATGCTTGTGTAAAATATTTAAAGCAAAAAATTGAGACCTTAGAAAGCAAAACTGAGTCACTCATTCAAAAGAGTGATGATTTGCAAAAAACACATGAAGTTATCATTAAAGTGCAAGATATAACCAAGCTGAAGGAGGAAAACCTTCTTCCCAAGAAAGAAAAGGAATACCTCCAAAATTCCCTCTCTATGTATAAGAAAGGGAAACAAATGCTTCATTCATTGCATGACTCTTAAAGGCCACTCAATGATAAATCAAGATTAGACTTTAATCATTCATATCATCCACACAAAACCTAAGCTAAAGCGACTCACATGAAAGCATAAGTGTCTACATCATCTAGAGGCTACTTAATGATGAAATAAGATTGAGTTTTAATCATTCATATCATCCACATAAAACCTAAGCCAAAGTTGCTTGCATGAAAGCACAAGTATATACATCTTCTAGAAGTAGACATAATGCATTTATGTATGCTCATTCATTATGGTAGCATTCACCATTTTGTAGTTCAACTAGAAATTCATCTTGGCATGCTCATACATCACAGTAGCCACAATTTTTTTCTCATAAGAGTTTAGCCAATAACTTTTTTCATGTATCATGACCTTACATGCACCATGCCCTTAGAGCATCATATGATCATTCATTCTTTAATAAAAAGCATCATGTTAGATGTCATTTTTATGGTCATTTTAGCCACATTATTTTGTGTGTGTAATATTAGGAAAAGCTTATATGACTTGAGATATTTTCATGGTGGTGTAGATAATACTAAAGCTAACCTAAAGGGACTCAAAGAAATTTGGGTACCTAAAATTTGATGAATTTCATATAAGTACATATTAAAAGCCAGATGAAGAAAAGAAAGATGGCACTTGGATAGTGGATGCTCCAGACACATGATAAGCAATGTGGAAATCTTTTTTTCTTTAAAAGTAAATGATGGAGAAAAGATGATGCTTGGTGATATTGTCAAAGGTAAGATAAGATAATTGGCATTGGAGAAATTGATAAGGGAAATTCTTCTAATATTGATAATATCTCTTTAATAAAAGGCCTTAAATTTAATTTGCTTAACATTAATTAGCCTGGTAATAGTAACTATAAAGTCTCATTTAAGCCTAATATATGTCATCTTTTAGATTCTAAAATAAATGAGACCTTATTTGTTCTAATTAATGTAACAATATTTATGTCATTGAACAAATTTTGTTACTGATCAAAAAGTCAAGTGTTTATATTTGTGAATGAAGAGGTATGCATGTGGCAAAGGTGCTTAAGACAGGCAAGCATGAAACTCATATCTAAGATAAACGACCACAATTTTGTAAAAGAGCTACCCAAGCTAAATTTGAAAAAGATAAACTTTGTGACACTTGTGAAATGGGCAAATAGGTAGAAAGTCACTTTAAAAGAAAGAAAAGTATTATTTACTTCCAAATCTCTTCAATTATTACATATGGATCATTTTGGTCCATTTGAAGTCTCGACTTTAAAGGGCAAGTATTATACATTTGTCATAGTAGATAATTATACTAGATTTGCATGGGTCTTGTTTCTTGCACACAATGATGAAGCATTGAAAGCATTTGGGAGTCTTTGTAAGCAATTGCAAAGTGAGAAGAAATGCTTTGTTACTTTAATTAATAGTTATCATAAAGAAGAATTTAAGAATGAGGGCTTTGAAAAATTATGTAATGTCCAAGGAATTTCTCACAAATTTTTAGCCCCAATAACACTTCAATAGAGTACGATGGCTAAACACAAAAATAAAATCTTACAATAGATGGCTCAAACAATGCTAAATGAGTTTAGCTTACTTCAATATTTTTAAACCAAAACTATCTATACAACATGTTATGTGTTAAACTGGGTTTAATACATCTCTTACACAAAAAGAATCCCCAGAAGTTATGGAATGAGAGAAAGCTACAAATAAATTATTTCAAAGTCTTTGGATACAAGTGCTTGATCGTGAACACTAAAGATAATCTTGGAAAATTTGATTCAAAAGCTATTGAAGGTATTTTTTTATGATGCTCTTCTTCTAACAAAGCATATAAAGTTTTCAATAAGAGATCTTTAGTAGTAGAAGAGTTTAGACATATTAATTTTGATGAAATAAACCCTTTTAATATGAGGAAGAAAGATGCTTCAAAAAATGCAAGAACAATCTCAACTAATTCTTTAGATAAAGAAACTTAAAATAATGATGATAGCACTAAAAAAAAACCTAAGTCAAGCAATTCAAACCTTAAAAATTGAGGTAGTTAGTAAAACATGGTTCACAAGGTGTCAAGAGAATGGAAGCATATTGATAAATCATTCTAAGATCAAATCATTGGTAATGTTTCTAATCCTCTTAAAACTAGATCATCATTAAGACATTTGAACACCAATATAGCACTTACCTCTTAGATAAATCTCAAATGTGTAGAAGAAGCCTTGAGTGATGAGCATTGGGTGCATGCAATGAATGATGAGTTAAAATAATTTGAGAGGAACCAAGTATGGACCTTAGTTCTTAGACCTAGAGACCATGATATTATGGGCACTAAGTGGGTGTTTCACAACAAATGAGATGAGAATAGGATGATAGTTCAAAATAAGGATAGATTAGCAACTAAGGAATACAATTAAGAGAAGGAATAAACTTTAATGAGACCTTTGCACTTGTAGCTTAAATAGAAGCCATTTATAACCTATTAACATATGTATTTTTCAGAAATTTTACATTATATCAAATATATGTGAAAAGTGCATTTCTTAATGGTTTTATTGTCAAGGAAGTATATGTTGAATAGCCTTTAAGTTTTAAAGGCACTAAAATTTCTGATCAATTGTTTAAGTTCTCCAAAACTATATACAAATTAAAGCAAGCTCCCTAAAGCTTGGTATTAATGACTTAGCTCCTTTTTTATTCAAAAAGATTTCATAAAAAAAAGTTGTTTCTCAAATGGAGAAGGAAATTGAATTAAGTATGATGAGGGAACTTAGTTTTTTCTTAAGTTTACAAATCAAGTAAAGCACAAATAGAATTCTCATAAGCTAAACCAAGTACATGAGAGAAACATTAAAATAGTTTAGAATGGAGGATTCAAAGCCTTGTGGTGCATCAATATCGACATTTACAAAGCTTAATAAAGATGAAAATGGTAAAAAGGTAGATGAGAAATTATATCGAGATATGATCAGAAGTCTTCTTTACTATATTACTAATAAGCTTGACATTATGTTTGTTGTGTGCTTATGTACTTGTTTTCAATCATCACCTAAAGAGTTATATTTAATTGCATTGAAAAGGGTACTTTATTACATTAAAGGCTCTACTGATTTAGGCCTTTTGTATCTTAGAGGAAAGATAATCAACCTTGTTAGTTACTTAGACTCTGATTGGACTAGTGATCAACTTAATAGGAAAAGTGCCACTTATATTTGTCTACTCTTATGTTATGTATTAATGTTATGGTTTAGTTAAAAGTAAAATTTTGTAACACTTTCAATAACAGAAGCCAAATACCTTGTCATAGGTAGTTATTGTTCATAACTTCTTTAGATAAAAAAAAAAAAAAACTTAAGGATTTTAAGTTGCATTTTTCTAGTGTTCCTATTTATTATGACAACATTACTACCATAAATATTAGAATAAAAACCCCCATTAATCATTCTAGAACCAAACATATGATTTTATTCAAAATCATAAGCCAAAAAGGGATGTTCTTAAGTTTATGGATACAAAAGATAAAGTTATAGTCTTCTTTACAAAGCCTAAGATGATTTTATAAAGAATCATGTTAAATCAAGCCAAAATAGTCAAACCCTAAAATCTCCCTAAAAGGTTGACAACCACCACTTTCACAACAACGACCACCACTCACATTAAAAATTCACTAAATCTCTTCAAGGATCTCTAAAATCCTTTCTATTAAATCAAAATTTTCATTCTAGATTCTCAAATTAACCTATCAAGTGCAATACCTAATCTCCAATTTCATCAATTCTTCTTCCCCAAGGCAAGATAAAGAAAAAAAAGACAAGTGACGATACCAAAGCTGACACCATCATTAAAGAAGTAACCATCACTAAAGACCAAAAGACATGAAAAAATAAATAAATAAAAAATTACATTTTTCTTGAATTAAAGGAACACTTATTAGGATTTATAGTAATTATAATAAGACATCTCTTGTTCTTATCGTGTGTAGTATGACTAATTTTTCTCAAATTAAAAATAATTCTCTAAACAATCATGGTAAAATATGCATAGTTTGGATTTTTTCCATCAATTATACATCACTATAAATGAATCTTTAGTTTGAAAAAATTAAGATTATTGTCATTAGATTAATTTTTCAACCAAAATTTCATTCAAGTAATGACACTAGGTCACACTCAATTTAAGTCAATCTAGTACACACAAGGCATAAGTACACTTATAGTAATCACTTCCCAACTTTTATTACTTTTAACATAATGTACAAAGAAATTGTCAAGACCTCACTTACTTTTTTTATACGGTGCTTGGCTATCATGCTACATCTATTTATAATGCTTAGTTAATACCTCCAACTACCTAAGTACATGCATGATGTAGTTGTCAAGCCAACTATGCTTAGTGGGTTCCTTTTTATTTTTTGGGAGCACTTCCCACTTCTTAGCAAGATAATGTAGCACAGTTCAAGAACAATTTGCCATCTTGTTGAGCTTTCTTGGTCAACTTATCTACTTGGTAGCACATGTTTGCCTTCATAAATGGAGGATGCAACAACACATTGCCTCAAATAAGCATCCCTTGCTTGCCACTTCTACCACTAGGTTATGCCCCAAGATTTATGAAGAATCTACCTCTATACTCCCTTGTTTTTGTGGTGCATGGGAAGCCCCTGGCTTAAGCTTAAGTTTGTGCTCTAAGCTTGTGCCAAATTACAACCAACTAAGTCGTGTGTCGACTTAAGCTTAAGCTTGTGCATCAATACCCTTTGATGCCATTTGCAATATATAACCCTCTAGGCATGAGCTCAAACCCAAGTTTATTCACCAACATTAGCTAACATTTGTTAAAGGCATATATTACCCCTTAAAGAGCTTTAGGATATTTGACCATTTAGTGGGAAGAGAAATTGATGTGCTTAAGTTGTCACCCCTTTCCCATAGCTTGTGCCAGTGTTGTTGGCACATGTTGTTGCACCAAGTAATAGCCCAAACTCTCCCTATCTTGTGCTACCACACATGTGCTTCCCACATGTTGATTGCTTGGGTGCCCACACCTTATCCTCATGTAAAAATTTTTAAAAACTACTGCTGATTTGCTTAAATGCCTAAAGCTAATTGACTTAAAGGACTAACAAACTACCCCTACTAGTTAAAGCCAATGTCCTCATTAATAGGGTTGATAAGTAGTCATGAATTTACTTCTTAAATTATCACAAAATTGTATCTCCTTCCCAACTAACCTCGCTATCTATAGCATTCTTCCACTTCACTAGGTATTAACCGAGTGATTCTTCCTACTTGGCCCATTTATTTGGTGGTTTAAGATTCTTTCCACCTCACACTAGAACCTTGTTTTGATTATTGGTAGAATTCATCTTATTTGTCTCCTTGAAGGCTTATCTCCACCCCCTTTATGGAATAGTTTCAAGAAGCCCTTGTGGAAGGTTGGATGTACCTTTAACCATTAAGGTTGTTGCAATTGATAAGTAACATTATCAACCTTTTTTATCATAATGAAAGGACCATCACACTTGGGAATTAACCCATGATGCATTATCTTGCTACTAATCTTCTTCCATATTTGAGGTGTCAATTTCAATAACACTTCATCCCCAACATAGAATTCAAGACTTCATCTTCCTCTATCTGCACACTTTTTCATGTGCCCTATCACCTTGTTCAAGCTATCTTGAGCTTTCTCAAATAACTTTTATTTTGAACAAGCATATTGATAAGTGGCTGGACAATTTCCTCTAAAACCAATCCTCGTAATCTCGTTAGGAGTAAGTGGTTGATACCCCATAGCAAACTTAAAGGGACTCATACCTGTGGAGGAGGATCAATGAAGATTGTAGCAAATTTGTGCCAAATACACCAACTCTAATCAATTACATTGACTGGCAGTCATATAATGTTGAAGATACTCCTCTAATAAGCCATAAATTTGCTCAGTTTAGTCGTCAGTTTAAGCCTTGGTTAGCAGAAAAAAAACTTCAATTCAGAACCTATCATATTGAATAAAGTTATCCAAAACTTGCTTGTGAAGCAAGGATCACGATCATACATGATATCTTCGAGGAACTTGAAATATTTGACAACTTGGTTATAGAATAACTCAATGATTGTCTCCATTTGACATGAGGAAGGGGCTAAAATAAACATTGCATACTTTAACAATTGATCAACCACTACCACAATAAAGCTCATGTCATTCACCTTTGGGAACTTGCTAATGAAGACCATCAAAACCAACACCTATGGTTTTGTTAGAATTGGCAGTAGTTGTGGCAAACCTACTTCCTTGTGTCTCTCAACTTTGTCTTGATGATAGATTACACATATCTTGACATATGCCTTTACATCATCTTTCAACTTTGACCAATGATGGCTATGAGAAAGCAAGGCTATCACCCTCTCTATGCTAGGATGACCTGCCTATTGAGAGCTATGATACAAAAAATAACCCTTAGCATGTAATAACCCATCATCAAGCTAGTATTGTCTTACCAACCCCATGTAATAACCCATCATCAAGCTAGTGTTATCTTACCACACCCTCCTTCACTTCCTATACCAATTTCTAAAAATCTAAATCATATGGGATTTGTGCCTTAATTTTGTCTAGTAAGTCACCTGAATTTGTAGGAGTCGTAATGAGTGATGTATATGGTGTTCCCTTCATATTTTACCACAATTCTAACTTGCTAGCATCCTGATTGCAAGTCAAATTTGGTGAAAAATGATGCTTTTGCTAACCAATCAAACAAGTCTATTATCAATAGAATAGGGTATTTGTTTTTCATTGTGACCTTACTCAAGGCCTATAATCCACACACATCTGTAAGGAGCTATCATGCTTTCATTAGAATAGTATTAAGGCATTGTAAGGGGTTTTAAAGGGTTGAATTAAGCCTACAATAAGCAATTTTGCTAACTACTTTTTCAATTCGACCAACTTGATTGGACTCATGTAGTAAGGGGCTTGAATTAGAGGTTTTAAACCTGAAATGAAATCGAATTTGTAGTGAATTTAACTTTTTATAGAAAATCTAAAAAGGACTTTAAAAAAATGGGGAAGCTTTGGGTTAGGGGAAAGCGGCAAAAAGTGAATTACTTGGCACTGGCATAGACTTGTTTTGATCGTCCCAACTCGGATAGAGGCAGCTGTATAGTTTCGCCTTTTCGAGGCTTGAAGTCAACTCAGATAGATTTGAAGGTAAAGGGGGTCTTCGGCATTACTTCCTATCGCAGTTTGTGGAAGACACGCGAGCTTTACTCTAATTTGAAGCATGGTCAGCCAAGTCACTTGTGATCCTATTGATTTTTCTAAACACATGTGATGTTGTGACAGATTAGTTCATTTTCTTCAATTCTCTGTACAATTGATCAAAATTGACTGGCAGGTGTGCCACAAGAATCCCTTTATAGAAGTAGTCCACCGCTACTTGGGAGTCCACCTCTAAGAATACAATTTTGAACTCATAGTTCCATGTTAGATCGAGTCCTTTTAATGTCCAAGCCTTTTCGTCAGTACATATACCCAAATTCTTTTCTAGACCCCGTAATCAACAGGCCGAGAAGGGCTCCCTGCTTTCGAGGATGCCCAGTGAAAGTTAAAGTTGAAGAAATACTTTGTCGTTAGATTACGACCAGTAGTTCAAGTAAATCCTTTTAAAATTAATCCGGATTCACTGTTGGGTGAAAAATTTAGCCATCAAAGAACTAAAAAACGGAAAATTTTCGTTTTCTAATTCATATTTGAGCAACTCCAATTTTTTGTATAGCCCAAACATTCAAGACCCTTTGCAAGTTGCAGGCTCCATGCCCACCTCCATAAAGTCATAAAATTCGAACGATTGCCCCAAAAATGAAAGAATCTGGAAGACTTTGAATGGTCCAAAATTTATTGCTGCATAACACTTCACTAAGTGCAATGGTCGGATGCACTTAGCGATAGGAGTTTTACATGTTGACCGAAATTTTGATATGTCAATCCTCGTTGATAAGCACTCTTATAACTTCTTTAACTACAGAGAAATCCATTTGTTTGATGGACCAAGTGAAAAAAGGCACAAGAAAAATATTTCAGTAATGCCAGCAACCCTCACACATCTTTGGAAATCCTTCGTAGCAGTAGGAAGATTCAAGGAAGGCTTTTAATCCCAAAACGGTCACCCTATGTCTAAGGCAGCGGTTGTAGATATTGGTGACATCAGTGGAAGTCCCGGGGCATTAGTAAAAGCTCTGCATTCCCTTTTTTGAAAAATCTGAAAACAACGCATGCAGATGGTGCACTATTTGATTCGAAATTTTTGGTTTGAGTTTTGGTTGAGGGCGGATAAATATCTTGAGAAAATGACTATTAACCAACCCATTAGCAAATGAAATCTAGTGTTTCAATGAGAATTATAATCCAAATCTGCATTTGCTTGAAAATATTGTGTGTGAGAGAGAGGAATGGAAGATAAGATAAGTAACATCAAAGTTTTCACCATTAATTCATATAAGAAAAGCACATTTAGTATTCAAACGTGGCCATGCAAGTCAGCAACGCTTGCTTCTTGCAGTCCTTATTTACACCATAACTACATATATAATCTCACACCACACAAATTTATTTAATTATCATATATATATATATATAGTGGATGTGTATGATATGTCACAAAAGACACTTAAAACACATGCTTATTTTTTCAAGGTGCCAATTTTCCAGGGGAAAATGCTTACTCTAGTTTCGGTAGTCATCTTCAGTGACAGCATTTGTGGCAATTTTTACAGCAGTAGCCATGTTTGCATTTGTGGCATTTTTTACAGCAGGTGTCATGTTCGCATTTGAGCGGGCTTTCGCCACCTCCTTGGTCACCACTAAGGGCTTCTGCTGGGTAGTCGCCATCTGCTAGGCCACTACCTTCAACCGCATCAATTTTCTCGCTTTGCTCTGAAACCAATTTAATGTATACGAGTAAGCGTAACAAGCGGTTGCAGTAACCTTCTTCAACATTACTAACAACTAATTATCGTAAGGTTAACTTAGTTGTATCTTTTGCTTTGATCTATTAATTAAAATTTACCCCATAATGCCCATTACTCAATATTCTCATCGGTTAAACACACCAAATGGAAGTGGAACATTACTTGATGTAAAACATTGTTTTGCTTGGAAAAACAATAAGTTTAGGGTAATGTGAGCTTAATGAATGAAGTGATGGAAAGAGAGTAAACAAAAGTCGTGATTCATGTAATCATGATAGGGAATGAAAAGCGTCTTAGTAATGGATTTGTAATAACAATATTTATAATAAGAACTACTGCAGGACTTGAACACTATAGAGCATGTTAACCTAACTGCATGAGTTGTGAAATAGAGACAAACTGAGAAAGCCTACACGCACACCACACTTGGGTGCACATAGTTTTATTACCATAAGCCTCAGCCGACGCTATGAGAACAAATGCAAGCAGAGCACAAAGGAGGAGAAAGAAAGACTTGGAAGAAGCCATTTTCTAGCTCTTGGGTTACTAAGAGAAGTTTGAGTAATGGTGAGTGTGTGGCAAGAGCAATGCACTTCTGCCCTATTTATAGACAAGACGGTGGCTATGCGTTAGAATCATTACAAGTGGATGAAATTTTATCCCAAATATTAGCAAAGCATTATTAAAATATGATTTATATTTGTTAAATATAATGTCAACTTATGACATTTAAATTTAATTTAATATATTGAATACTAAATTGTTAATTATAACTTATTAATAGTTTAATAAATGATAATTTTTAATATATCTTTTATTAAATAGTGAATTAATTGATATAAACAATTAAAATTTAATGATATAAACTTTAGCTGAATCTCTGTGTCCAAACTCAGAAAAATTATTTTGAAAACACAATTCAATTTGGAAAGGATCTAAGGGATTTTGGGTGGCCTAGGTCCTCTTGCTTGTTTGGGGTGAGTATCATTGGGCATAAAAGATATTTAATATAACGATATTCTTATAATACCGGCATATAAAATTAAAGTCAAAATAATGGAACTGTAGCCACACGAAACGGCCCACCCGTCCCTTGAAGTCAAATTGAGTGAGACGACCTTCATTGAGTATTATAACTAAAGAGCTATTGATAATGCAAATTATCTAAAATTTAATTTATTCACTAAGATGAAGTTGACAAATAAACAGACAACGTTTTTATAGTAGCCATTCACTTACGGAAAAGTTTGGAAGTTCAAAGTTGACCATCTGTACAATATCACTTGGAAAGAAAAAACAAATATTGTATTATAAACATTTACTATATTTAATGAAAGATATACTAAAAATGGAAAAGTGTTAGATTCTCTATCCGCCACTTTGTAGTAAAGTTGTTAAAAAACGAAAAAATTTGGTTAATTGAAAAAATTAAAATAATATAAATAAAAATTTTAGTTAATTAAATTATATTTAATTTAAATTATTTAAACTAATTTTTTTAGTTTAATGATAATTTTAAATTTTAGAACATGTGATTATTTGAATCATATTAAATTAATTTTTATATGTATAGCTTTCATTTTAAATCCTAATAATACCAAAAAATGTTATTAATAGAATTATATATAACATATAATTTTTACAAAATATTCTTAAATATTAAATAATTACTTATTATCTTTTTTATAAAAAAATAATTAAAAAAATTATGTTTACAAAATATATGAAATTGTTTTTTACTTTCAAATTATAGTTTTTAAATTTTTATTAAAATAAAATTTAAATTATTTTAATATTTAAAAAAAATTTTAATCAAAATTTTTAATTAACTTAAACTCAATTAAGTGAAATAATTATATTGATTTCATTTTTTAATTTAATATATCTGAATTTTTTTAGTTTAATTTTTTATTTTTATGTTTTAATTTGGATTTTTTATCCATTTATAGAGGAGATCCAATTGCCAAAATCAACCAAAAAAAAAATTAAGCATGGAGTAATACCAGGTAATTTTATTTTTAATAAAAAAATTGTACTATAAAATTTAAAAAATATTTAAATATACTTAATTTTAATTAAAAAAATATACTTCTCCTAATAATTTGAAAATTGTAAATTAAAATAAAATTAGTTAATTATCATTACAAAGATTGTACTTTTTAACAATAAAAAAATTGATAACAATTCTAAGATGTTAATGATGTAAATTATTTTAAGTTTAATTATCAATGGAGATGAAGTTGACAAATGAATAGTTAAACGTGGTTACAGCAGCCCTGCGTTTTTCTCTTCACTTAAAGAAGTGTTTGAAAGGTTCAAAGTCGATAAAATGTGCACCATAATTAGAAAAAAAACGTTTTATTATTAAAAATAATATATATGGAAAAAAGTCAGACTCCACCGCCACTAGTTTGCGAGTCATTATTTTATTACAACCCTCCTTGGTCGCACCGTGGCACACCAAAGAGATACGTAATATGAGTCATTTTATATATTGGTCTTAACTACCTTTTATTATTTTTTTTTTAACAAGTCATAACTCCTATTTTTTGTCCTCAGGATTATGCTTGCATGCACCGATATGCAATTAGTGTTGGAAAGCCCCTTTGTTGTCAATTTCTTCTACTTTTAAATCTTTATACTAATGAATAGAATTTTACAATAAAAAAAAAGAAAATTTAAATGTGTTTTATTAAATTTAAATTATTTTGTTTACATTATAATTTTTTTAATAAATTTTAAATATAATTTTAATTGAAAAATTTTAAATTATAAATAATTATAATATTATTAAAAATTTTAAAATTTAATTACAATATTTTTAAAATAAATTTAAATAATAAAATATTTAAAATTAAAATTTTTTAAGATAAATTATGTGGAAAGATTTTATATTAAATCTTTTTAATACGTTCACCATTATAATTTTTTGAAGTATAATCTATATTCTAAAAAATGAAGTGTAGCAGCACACCCAATTAGCCCAACTTTTTTTATTTTGTTCTTTTATGGGACAAAACACAAGGAATGGCGGTAGTTCTTTTCTCCGAATGAACGATCATGGCGACTTTTCTTCTGTTGAGCCTTCCTTTTAGCCCTTGTGTGGTTTAACCCAAGCAAATCTATTTATATCAACATAAAAGTTTCTAGGCCAGGCTTCTAGTTTCAAAAACCTTTTCGATTTAAAGTGACAATAGCTGTTGTTATTATTTTAATAGTTTCAACAAGTTTATCATCTAATTTAATAGTTTCACTGTTGAGAACCTTGGTAAGCTAGTAAATTTTGTAATTCATGTCACAGCTCAAGTATTATTATTATTATTATCAGTAGTTAGGATTGTTAACAAAAAAAAAAAAGAAGTTAATTAATCAAATCAAGTCAAATTTCTCATAATTAGGTAACTGGATAATATAAATAGATATTTTTTATTTGATTACAATTTATAATTTTAAAAATATTTTATTATTAATAATAAAGTGTTATATATTTTAAATTTTTTCCTCTAATAATTTGTATAAATTTTTTTATTCATATAAAGGAAAAATTATTATTAATATAATTATTTTTATTTAATAAATATCATAAAATTATTATTGAGTTTTAAATAATTATTTATTTATATTATATAATGATAATTTTTTGAAAGAGTGCATCAAATGTTTATTTTTTTTTACATTCAAATTGATTTCAATTTTTTTATGAAAATTAATTTTCATATGGTTAACTAATTTAAAAAATTGATATGATTTGAAATTTTTCATTAACCAAAAATTAATTTGGTTCGAATTTTTAAAATAGACTAATCAAAATTTTCATTTTGATTTAGATTTTAGGTTATAGTTCAAGTAATCAAACTACCACTATTAGATGAGGTTGTATAAAGAGATGACACTCTATACTAATTCTATTACTTATTGAATTATTAAAAACATTTGCTATCTCTTAGAAAATGAAATTTTGGTAAAAAAATATTAAAATTTTTGTATTAGATTTGATATATTTACAGATAAATTATATTTTGAGTCCTTAATTCCTTGTGCAAGTGGAAATATAGGAAACTGAATTATAGTCGGTGAGGTACCCAAGTCTTTTGCTTTTATTTTTTGTCTCGTTTTTATTTATTTTCTATCTTTATTACTAATTGATAGTTTTTTTATTCAAAATAAAAAAATTAATTTTTTAATGAAATAGTGATTAATAAATTTCAAATTCTTAAGAATTTTACAAACTTATAAATTGTTTGAATTACAAGTTGAGGTTCACATAAGTCTCTCTAACTTTTGGTATGGATAAGAAAGTAGAGAGAGAAAAATAAAAAGAATGAAAATTACAAAAAGAATAATTTTCATTCTCTTTCTATTTAGAAAAAAGTGATGTGAGGAAAAGAAAATTTTTCTTTTTTATATGAAAAAATTGAAAAATAAGTAAACAAAATAATATTTATTACAATTCAATTTTTAACTATATATATTAAAATTTATGAGTGTTGAAAGAAAGAAAAGAGTTAACATGGACATTTTATGAATTATATAGAAAAATCAATAACTTTTCTCTTATATTAAGGAGGAATGAATTTGGTACACCAAGACAAGAGGAGCCAATCAACAATTTTTCTCTCCATTGTTGTTTCGATTTTATATTTTTTGGATAACACTGATTAAAGATTCCTCTCTTTCCCTTTATATTATACATTGAGAATAGATTTTATATCTCCATAAACTTTAAAGCCCTTTCCAAAATTAAAAGTAAATGTAATTTTTGAATTACTAAAACGTTTCTTGAGTGACTCTCTCCTTTTTTCTTCTCTCCCAAACACAATAAAAAATGGAATAAAATTATAAAACAAGTTGCCAATTTTTCATTTTCTTCCCTTTCTACTTCTCAAAAAAATCTTCTTTTAATAAAAAGATTCGATCCCAAAAAGAATAACCTCATTCAATATGTGGACCCCACACTATTTAATGATACATTTGTGATTTTCATAAATTATTGTGATTATTTATCAAATATGTAATTAGTAGTGGCACTGAAATTTTTCAGGCTGTTAGCACTATAAAATGGTGGATAAAGAAAATAGGCAAAATAGGGTCTCCTAAAAGTCAAGAGTAAGGAAACCCACTTAAGTCTATAATTCACATCTAGTCAAAGTGACCTATTTGGGCGCTAATTAGAATTTAGAAAGAATGTGAAAATTCTGTCTTCTAAGCATTGGTCGATGGTTATGTTTAGTTGACCGCCCCAACATTGATATGGTTGACCGCGTCAATTTTCATCTCTATCCACTAGAAGCTCGCTATCGGAGAATTTTAGTTGTACGTTGGATCTTTATGCTCATGGCCTTCTTTCCATCTGAGGATCAACGATCCATACCCTTTTTCTTCCTCGAAAACTTGCTTCTCTGAGACAGAATTTCATTTGAAAATTTTCCTTTACAAGAATATTGGAACAAGGTCTTTATACACTACGTCGTACTGTTCAAAACCAAAATAATGTGCTAGAATCTTGTAATTATAATTGCATAAATCAAAATAATAATTACAACCAAAATAGACTAAATCATGCAATTATCATAGAGAAGATCAAATTCAAAATTATGCAATTCATAACGCACTGATTAAGTAGACCTAGGTTTCTGCTTAATCTCCAATTAATTTAGTGGCAAATATTGTTTGCTTTCTCATGGTATTGATGCTTTTTAATTGATCAATCTGTGCATCTTTATATACGACTGAGTAATTTTTGCTTCTATATGTAGTGACTCGTAGAAACAAAAGGAACAAGGAAAAAAAAAAGGGTTCGAACAATTCTATTAGATACCCGCGTAACACGTGAACCAAAACCTAAGTATTGAATGGTATGCAATTTTTTTTTCTTTGGTATCGTTTGCCGCATATACATGCAACTAGCTCCTCATCGATATATTCTTTCGTCAAAATTCAATTCAAAGCACGATGTCATTTTCTAGTTTGCTACGTTTGCGCTTTATGTTAGGGTCATGTGCTACCGTATTGTCAACTTTGTGGAGGACGAGGAAGCCTCAAATGTCTCAATATGTGACCTTTTCGCCCACCTCGACGCAGACCACGATGGCCAGCTATCCTATGAGGAAATGTTGAAAAAACTGCATGCAAGGTTTGAGGGTCTTTGAGACCCACTTTGGCATAGACGTACGTGAAAAGGGACCTTGGAGAGCTTGTCCACGTATAGGGATATTCGTTCGTGCGGTTCGATTATGACTAAAACGGGGAAGTGGCTTTGGAGGAGTTTACAGCGGAGATCAAAGAATTGACGAGGAGTATAAATTGTTGGAAAAAATAAATTAATCAACTAATATCATACTGTAACAAAAATAAATTTATTAAAAAAAGTCATTGTATTTGAAATATTTTAGACACTATTTTTAAAAATAATTTTTATTTTAAAAAATAAATTATCTTTATATAACAAGTTATAATAGTTAAAAATATAATAAATTTTTTCAATAACATATACTTCAAGTAATGAAATAACAAAATAACTTAATTTTTAATTAACTTAATAAGAGGTTATAAATTGTTGTAAACTAGCGATCTATCTTTGATTGACTGTTTACAGTATTCTTTTTTTCTTTTTAATTTTTTATCTGATAATAAGATAAAAAGATTATTTTTATATTAAATATATATAATAATATTTAATATAAATTTTAACAATATTAAATCGTCACACCAGATGATCGTGGAATGTGCAGATTCAGTCAACTACTTGCCCCATTATTCATTTCTCCAAGCTTTAATTTGGTACTTGCACGTGGTTGCCCACTGTGCCTGGTTGCCGATTTTACTTACCGCTCATAAATTATTATAGTTAACCATTAGAAGGGCTTCGAATAACAATAACAAAAGGATGCCAAAGAAGAAGAAGAAGAAGAAGAAGCATTTCGAAGAAACTTTAACTTCTAGTAAATTTAACTTTTTATAGAAAATCTAAAAGTGAATTACTTGGCACTGGCATAGACTTGTTTTGATCGTCCCAACTCGGATAGAGGCAGCTGTATAGTTTCGCCTTTGCGAGGCTTGAAGTCAACTCAGACAGATTTGAAGGTAAAGGGGGTCTTCGGCATTACTTCCTATCGCAGTTTGTGGAAGACACGCGAGCTTTACTCTAATTGGAAGCATGGTCAGCCAAGTCACTTGTGATCCTATTGATTTTTCTAAATACATGTGATGTTGTGACAGATTAGTTCATTTTCTTCAATTCTCTGTACAATTGAACAAAATTGACTGGCAGCTGTGTTACAAGAATCCCTTTATAGAAGTAGTCCACCGCTACTTGGGAGCCCACCTCTAAGAATACAATTTTGAACTCAAAGTTCCATGTTAGATGGAGTCCTTCCTATGTCCAAGCTTTTTCGTCAGTACATATACCCAAATTCTTTTCTAGACCCCGTAATCAACAGGCCGAGAAGGGCTCCCTGCTTTTGAGGATGCCCAATGAAAGTTAAAGTTGAAGAAATACTTTGTCGTTAGATTACGACCTGTAGTTCAAGTAAATCCTTTTAAAATTAATCCGGATTTATTGTTAGGTGAAAATTTTAGCCATCGAAGAACTAAGAAACAGAAAATTTTTGTAAAAATTTAGCATTCAATTTTTTCAATTCATATTTGAGCAATTCCAACCATTTGTATAGCCTAAACATGTTGAGTATAGAATTGACAAGGATACGCACAAAATAAGGTTATGATAAGATATTTTATTTATATGATTATAAGATTTTTTATAAATATAATATTTTAATTGTTCTCCATTTTTATAATAATAACTCATTGTAAAATATTTTAAAAAATAAATAAACTCTTAGAAAATATCAAAAATTTTAAAAAAAATAGTAAGGACTTTTAGATAATAATAAAGACTCATAAAAAATAATAATAACTTATAGAAAATTGCAAATATTAATTCTAATAATTGAAATTAGTTATAGAATGACCTATAAATTTTAGCCAAATAAAGTGTCATATAGTTGATGTTGTAATCTTAACACTCCCCCTCAACGCCAGCTTCCATTCTTTTTACCATCCCAAGTTGCTCGCAGAAACTTCCAAATTGGTTATTGTTTAAGCCTTTTGTGAATAAATTTACAGTTTGATTTTCTGTTTTGATCTACCTCAGCTCAATCTCTTCTTCCAGTACCTTTTCTTGAATAAAATGATAATGCATCCAACATGTTTAGTTCTTGCATGAAAAACTAGATTCTCTGTCAAATGTATTGTTGACTGGTTATCACAATATAAGGGAACTGCATAATTTGTTGGTTAATGCAAGCCTTTTAACAATTGAATAAGTCAAGTGCTCTCTTATGCTACCATTGTTGCAGCTCAATACTCTGCTTCTATTGTTGACAAGGACACAGTTGGTTGTCTTTTACTACACCATGAAATTGCTCTAGACCCAAGCAAAAAAATATACCCAGTAGTTAAACGTAAGGAATCATGATCACTTGCATAGTCAACATCACAATAACCAACCAGCTTACAATCTTCACCCTTCTTATATAAGACACCATAGCCAAATGTGCTCTTCGCATATCTTAGAATTTGGTGAACTACTTCCAAGTAAGACTTCTTTAGGTTTTGCATGTACCAATTCATCACACCAACTGCATAAGAAATGTCAGGTCTGGTTAGAGTTAAGTAGATCAAACTATCCACCAATTGTTGATACATCATTGCATCTTCCAAATCTCTTCTTTTATGAGCACATATCTTGACATTTGGTTCTACTAGCATTGATATTGGCTTGCACTTAAGCATTTTAAATTTCTCTAACAAAACTTTGGAATATTTTTGTTGTTGAAGAAATATTCCTTGGTTATGATCATTCTTTTGACCAAGAAAGTGCTTGAGTTGCCCAAGTTCTTTCATTTGAAACCGAATTGATAAATTCTCCTTTGTTATGAGAATTTCTTCTTTACAATCTCCAGTTATGATTAGATCATCTACATACATAAGCATAACAGCTAGCTTCCCTTCATTAGCTTTGATGAATAAACTAAAATTTGCAGGTGTCAAAGAATAACCACTATGAGTCAAGAATTCAGCAATTTTACCATACCAAGCCCTCAGTGCTTGCTTTAATCCATAAAGCGCCTTTCATAGCTTACACACATATTTATGGTGATCTTGATTCTGAAAACCCATTGGTTGATTCATGTAGATTTCTCGATCCAATTCCCCATTCAAGAATGCATTCTTCACATCCATTTGCCATAAGTTCCAATCTTTGCTGGTTACAAGTGTAAGTAAGACTCTAATAGTAGTAAGCTTTGCAACTGGACTAAAGGTTTCATTATAGTTTATTCCATATTGTTGAAAGAAACCTCGAGCCACCAAACCAACCTTGTGTCTCTCAATTGATCCATCTGTGCAACACTTTATCTTATAAACCCATTTTTAGGAAATAAGCTTGACATCTCTAGGCTTTGGTACAAGTTCCTAAATCTGATTTCATTCCAGTGCAACAATTTCTTCTTCCATAGCTATGGTCCACTCTAGACACTTAACTGCTTCCTTAAATGTTTATAGTTCTCGTACACTTAATTCTTTTAGTATGGCTACATTAGCATATTTAAAATTTGGCTTCCTGATTCTTGTTGACCTTCTGAGTGGAGCTGGTGCTTCTACTTCAATAAGATCACCTTGTTCATTTGGTTGTTCCTACACACTAGTTTGCCATGGACTTTGAGTTATGCTTTTTCAACATTACCACCATTATTTGCATCTTCAACTTCACCTAAACCCAACTGGATTTAAGTAGATTGCAGCTAATCATTAAAAGCATCAGAATCTGGTAACATCTCCTTCTTTGAGGACCACCATAAGGACACTTCATCAAACACCACATCTCGTGATGTGTAGCACTTTCCAGTTGTAGGATCATAACATTTCCACCCTTTTCCTTGACTATCATATCCTACAAAGATGCATTTAATAACTTTCTTATCCATCTTGCTACGTAAATGATCAGGTATAAATACGTAACAAACACATCCAAAGACTGAAAAATAGCTAACATTAGGTTTCACGTTCCACAATTTCTCAAAGGATGAATAAAAACATAACCTCTGTTAGGGAAGCCTATTGGTTACATATGCAACCGTTATTATTGCTTCTACCAAAAATCTTCCCTACACATTCTTAACGTGAATCATGCTTTGACAAATTTCTACAAGGTGTCTATTTTTTCTTTTAGCCACTCCATCATGTTATGGAGTGTTGGCATAAGTAAACTAATGGCATATTCGATATTCCTGTAGAAAGCTGGTAAACTCATCTGAGGTATACTCTCCTCCATTGTCTATGCGTAGACAATGAATTTTCATACAAAACTTTTGCTTCTACTACCTTTTTGAACTCTTTAAATTTTAAAAAGGTTTCAAAATTTTCCTTTGAAAAATAAACCTACACATATTTGGAAAAATCATCAATAAAAGTCACCATATACTTCATCCCACCAATGGAAGCTTGCTTTATAGGTCCAAACACATCAGAGTGAACTAACTCTAATTGTTCCTTTGCTCTAAATTTAGATTCTTCATATGACAACTGATGTGCTTTTTTGTACTAGCATCTAACACAAATTGTGTTAGTTCTTATTTCAAGTTAGGGAAGTCCCTTCAACATCAACCTTTTCATCATTACATCTAGCTTGGAATAGCTAACATGACTTAGTCACATATGCCATAAGTTTGCCATCTCGTTGTCCATTGTCTTGTCTATGTATGCAGTTTTTGCAGATATTACATAAATCAACTCTAATCTCTGTCCTTTCATCATTGGTTCCTTTTTAATCTCAAGGTCTTAATATACTTTCACATCTTATGGACCAAAAAGAACATGGCCTGAAGATGTTAATTAAGTTACTAAGAGAAGATTTTTCTTCATACCTGGGACATAGTAAACATTTCGGAATGACACCTCCATAGCATTACAATAAGGAGAGATTGTTGTATTACTAATGTGAGCTATTGGTAATTTGAGTTGTCTACTATCACCGCAACACGACTTCCTGTGTACTCTGACACATTCTACAGCTTTTCTTTATCACTTGTCATATGTTTTAAACAACTTGAATGAATGATCCAATTTTTCTTATAGTCAATTTGATCAAATGTTATGGCTGTAAGAGCTAGCTCTTCCTCATCTGCAACAAAGAATGCCTCTGCATCCCATATCTCTTCACTTTTAGAAGTAACAACATTACTTTCCATAGGCCCCTTTTTCAACCAATAATCTTTCACCATGTAGCCCTTTTTTCCACAATTATAGCAATTTCCTTCAAATTTCTTGCCATTGCCATAGTTATTTAATACTCCCCTTGCAAGTGCACTCACTTCACCTTGATGACTCTTCACCTTGTTCTCACCTCTTTTAAATCCTTTACTAGCGTGCTACCTAGAATTCCATCTGTCTTTGTTAGCATAAAGTGCTTCCTCCATACCCTTTGAGAAGACTCCTCCCATTTGCTTAGCTAATGCTTTTTACTAGCAAGCAAATTCTTAAACTCAACAAGTGATGGTTGATTTTGCCATCTCTATACTGTAGTAATAAAACTTCTATATTCAAGTTTCCAACCATGAATGATTATTCTTTTCATCTTGGTTTTGCCAATCAGAGCTTATGGATCTAATTCAAAAATTTCCTAACACAACGACTTCACTTTATGAAAATATTGAGCGACTATAATGTCACGTTGAGCCACTAACAATAACTCACTTTCTAGTAGCTGAAGTCTTGTGTCATTTTTCTTCAAGAAGAGCTTAGTGAGTGTATCCTAAACTTCTTTGGGGGATTTGGCATCTCAAATATGCTCTAGCACATCTTCTTCAATCGTTGTCTTCAAAGCAAACAATGCTTTGCCTGCTTTTATCTTCCATTTTTGTAGCATACCATGTGCATCTTTTGCCTCCGGTTGAGTGACTTCACTTCCATTCACAACCTCCCACATGTCTTGGCCTTGCATGTAAGACATCATGCATGTATACCAAGCATTGTAATTTTGGTTGTTGAGTTTTTTTATTCTGCCAACTATTTGAAGATCACTCATCTTATTAATAGATAATTGCTCACAAACCAAGCTCTGATACCACAATGTTAAACATAGAATTAACAAGGATGCGCACAAAATAAAGTTACGATAAGATGTTTTATTTATATGATTACAAAACTTTTTATAGACATAATATCTCAACTACTCTTCACCTTTATAATAACAATTCATCAAAAAACATTTAAAAAAATTAATAGACTCCTAGAAAATAGTAAAGACTTCTAAAAAATAGTAATGACTTCTAAATAATAGCAAAACCCTTAAAAGATAACAATAACTCCTAGAGAATTACAAATACTAATTCTAATAATTAAAATTAGTTATAGAATGACCCATAAATTTTGGCTGAGTGAAATGTCACATGGCTGGTGTTATAATATTAACAAAACATTCAAGACCCTTTACAAGTTGTAGGCTCCATGCCCACCTCCATAATGTCATAAAATTCGAACGATTGCCCCAAAATTGAAAGAATCTGGAAGACTTTAATTGGTCCAGAATTTATTGCGGCATAACACTTCCCTAAGAGCAATGGTCGGATGTTCTTAGCGATAGAAGTTTTACATGTTGACTGAAATTTTGATATGTCAATGCTCGTTGATAAGCACTCTTATAACTTCTTTAACTACAGAGAAATCCATTTGTTTGTTAGACCAGGTGAAAAAAGGCCCAAGAAAAATATTTCAGTAATGCCAGCAGCCCTCACACATCTTTGGAAATCCTTCGTAGCAGTAGGAAGATTCAAGGAAGGCTTTTAATCTCAAAACCGTCACCCTATGTCTAAGGCAGAGGTTGTAGATATTGGTGACATCAGTGGAAGTCCCGGGACAATAGTAAAAGCTCTGCATTCCCCTTTTTGAAAAATCTGAAAACAACGCATGCAGATGGTGCACTATTTGATTCGAAATTTTCGGTTTGAGTTTTGGTTGAGAGCGGATAAATATCTTGAGAAAATGACTATTAACCAACCCATTAGCAAATGAAATCTAGTGTTTTAATGAGAACTATAATCGAAATCTGCATTGGCTTGAAAATATTGTGTGAGAGAGAGGAATGGAAGATAGATAAGGAATATCAAAGCTTTCACCATTAATTCATATAAGGAAAGCACATTTAGTATTCAAACGTGTCCATGCAAGTCAGCAACGCTTGCTCCTTGCAGTCCTTATTTACACCATAGCTATATATATAATCTCACACCACACATTTTTATATTAATTATATATATATATATATATATATATAGTGGATGTGTATGATATGTCACAAAAGACACTTAAAACACTGCTTATTTTTTCAAGGTGCCAATTTTCCAGAGGAAAATGCTGACTCTAGTTTCGGTAGTCATCTTCAGTGACAGCATTTGGGGCATTTCTTACAGCAGTAGCCATGTTTGCATTTGTGGCATTTTTTACAGCAGTAGCCACGTTTGCATTTGAGCAGGCTTTCGCCACCTCCTTCGTCACCACCGAGGGCGTCTGCTGGGTATTCGCCATCTGGTAGGCCACTACCTTCAACCGCATCAGTTTTCTCGCTTTCCTCTGAAACCAATTTAATGTATACGAGTAAGCTAAGCGTAACAAGCGGTTACAGTAACCTTCTTCAACATTACTAACAACTAATTATCCTAAGGTTAACTTAGTTGTATCTTTTTGCTTTGAACCATTAATTAAAGTTTACCCCATAATGACCATTACTCAATATGCTCATTGGTTAAACACACCAAGTGGAAGTGGAACATTACTTGATGTAAAACATTGCGATTATAGTCACTTGCTTGGCTTGGAAAAACAATAAATGTGGGATAATGTGAGCATAATGAAGTGATGGAGAGACAGGGATTCGTACCCTCCGTAAACATAAGCCGTGATTCATGCACTCATGAAAGGGAATGAAAAGCGTCTTAGTAATGGATTTGTAATAACAATATTTATAATAAGAACTAATGCGGGACTTGAACATTGTAAAGCATGTTAACCTAACTACATAAGTTGTGAAACAGAGACAAACTGAGAAAGCCTACACCCACACCACACTTGGGTGCACACAGTTTCATTACCGTATAAAGTGGAGGCTTCAGCCGACGCTATGAGAACAAATGCAAGCAGAGCACAAAGAAGGAGAAAGAAAGACTTGGAAGAAGCCATTTTCTAGCTCTTAGGTAAGAGAAGTTTGAGAAATGGTGAGTGCGCGGCAAGAGCAACGCACTTCTGTCTTATTTATAGACAAAGTGGTGGCCATGAGTCAAAATTATTATAAGTGATTGAAATTTTGTCCCATCTATTAAGCAAAGTTTTGTTAAAATATAGTTTGCATATATTAAATATAACGTCAATGTATGATTTTTAAATTTAATATATTAAATACTAAATTATTAATTATAAGTTTCTCATCATTTAATAAATAATAAATCTTAATATTTTTTTTTTTGATAAAAAATGAATTAATTGTTACGAATAATTTAAATTTAATGATATGAGTTTTTACTTAATTCCTTTGTCCAAACTTGAAAAATTATTTTGATAACACACAATTCAATTTGGAAAGGTTGTAGGGGGGATTTTGCGTGACTTAGGTCCTCTTGCTTGTTAGGCGTGATTATCATTGGGCTTAAAAGCCAATGGGCTCACTGATTTACTTCTCTGGCAATCCGACGTTCGATATACCAGACACAAATTAATATTTGCTTTTGCTGGTAGTGTGTGGCAGGTCTAAAATTGATCATATGTTGGGCTAGAGAGCACTATTTTATTGCTTGTCCTAATAAACAAAACACAAAAACAAAAACAAGATATTTAATATTATGATATTCTTAATGCAACTGTAGACGGCCCACCGGTAACTTGAAACCAAATTGAGGGAGACGACCTTCATTGAGTATTATAACCAAAGAGCTACTGATAATGCATATTATCTTAAATTTAATTTATTGGCTGAGATGAAGTTGACAAATAAATAGATAATCCACTCATAGTTGCCGTTCACTCGCGGAAGAGTTAGAAGTTAGAAGGGTTGAAAGTTGACAAACTACTATATAACTTAGAAAAAAAATGTCATATTATAAATATATATTATATTTATTAAAAAATATACTGAAAAAAAAAAAGTCAGACTCTGTGGTCACTAGTACGTAATAACATATTTAATTATTTTAATTTAAATTTAAAAAATAATTAAATAAAATTAAAATTAATTTAATTATAAATTATAATTAATCTTCTATTTAGAATTTTTATGTTTAAAATTGGTTTAAAAAGTTGAATGAATTTAAAATTGAATAATTAGTTAAGAGGTGATATAAATTTTATTGTTGTATATTAATTATAATTAAATTGATAATCAAAATTTTAATCAAAAATATTACTATAATTAATTATAAATATTAATTTTGAAGAAAATTTATTTAACAAAAAATTAATATACAGTATTAAATAATTAGGTTGAAAAAAAAAGTAAAGAAACAATAATACAAATTAAGTATACTTATTTTTTTAATTTAAAAAAGAGAAATAAAAGTATTTTAAAATTTTAATTTTTTTTAAATATTTAAAAAATTTATAACTTAAATATTAAATTAATATTAAATATTACAAAACTCAACTAAAAAATTTAAAAATTAAACAAACACCACTATATAAACTTTTTTTTTTTTTTTTTGGGGACAAAATGACCGACAACTCAATTTTGAAAACACGCAACTCAATTTTGGAAAGGATGCAAGGGACTTTGGGTGGCCTAGGTCCACTTGCCTGTGGCGGGTGACTATCACTGGATATAAAAGACAATGGGCGCACTAAGATACTAATTATCACCCCTTGTTTGTTTGAAAGAAAGAAAATCGCACGTTCTAGATAGTGTTATTTTATTGCTTGACCTTATGAAAAAAAATAAATAAAGAAAAACAAAAAAACAAGAACAAGATATTTAATATTACGACACTCTTTTAATACAGGCATATAAAATTAAAGTCAAAATAATGGAAATGTAGCCACACGAAACGGCCCACCGGTAACTTGAAACCAATTTGAGTGAGATGACCTTCATTGAGTATTATAACTAAAGAGCTATTAATAATGCATATTATTTTAAATTTTAAATTTAATTTATTGACTCAGATGATGTTGACAAATAGATAATATTCTTATGATAAACATATGTTTTCTTTTCGCTTACGGAAAAGCTAGAAGGGTTCAAAGTTGACAAAATATACTATATAACTTGGAAAATAAATGTTGTATTATAAAAATATATTATATTTATTTAAAGATATATTACCAAAAAAAAAACTTAGCAATTATTAGTTTGTAATAAGGTGTTAAAAAACTAAAAAAAGGAAAATAGTTAATTAAAAAAATTTAAATGAACCAAACCAAAATTTTAATTAAATAAATTGTAATTAATTAAAATAATATAAATTAATTATTTTATTTTAATTATAATTTTTAATTTTAAAGTATGTGAGTAATTAAATAATATTAGAGTGATTTTTATATGTATAATTTTTATTTTTTAATCTTAAAATACTAAAAAAAATATTATTAATAAAATAATATATAACATATAAATATCACTAAAGTATTATTATATATTAGAAAATTATTTATTATTTTACGTATAAAAATAATTATAAAATTTATATTTAAAAAATATATAAAAATTATTTTTTCTACTTTTAAATTAAAATTTTTAAATGTTTACTGATATTAAATTTAAATTATTTTATTATTTAAAAAAAAAAAAATCAATCAAATTTTTAATTAATTAAAATTTAATTAAATGAAATATTTAGATGAATTTTAATTTTTAATTTGACATATATGAAGTTTAATTTTCTATTTTTATAGTTTTATTTAGCCTTTTTACACTTATACATTTATAGAGGAAATCCAATCGCCAAAATTCATAAAAAGGCCATCATTGAGTAATTCGAGGTAATCATGTTCTTAACGAGGATAAAATGGCATGGAGTCTAAAAACTTTTTAAATGTACCGAGTTTTATCTTTATTTTTACAACATAATTATTTTTGACACTTAAATTTTTAGATCACAATAAAGTCATTTAACTATCACCACAAAGTTTATACTATTTAACAAAAAAGAAAATTAATAATAATTTTAAAGTTAATATAAAAAATGATATCAACTTATTATTATGTAACAAATTTAGTATAATAATTAAAATATGAAGAATTATGTTTTGAAATATAAATATATAATAGACCTAATACATTGTTAATTATATTTGATGAATTTTATCAAATATAATGATGATGATATGAATCAAATGGTAATATAAATAAAATACAAAAATATGATTGATATACGCTGGCATTATGTCATCTTTTCAAATATATTAGATTTATTATAGTTGACTTAAATTTAAAATAATTTATAAAAAAAATATTGAGAAGTAATTTTTTTTTTAAAATTATAATTAAATATATAGTATTTTGAATGAAAAATTAAAAAAATAAAAAAAAAAAGAAAAAACTATAAAAGATAAAAGCAAATGAAAAGACAAATCTTAAATTGTGTTGAGAACTTTTAAAAAGATAAGCTGTGAAAATATTTGTAATTTACTGTTAAGGAAATATCGTTGGTCAATTACCTTTTTCTTAACTGTTAATCTATGTTGATAGTTAACTGTTAATTACAATTAATGTCTTTAAATAAATAATAGATTGATTGTAATTAATAATTTAATGATGTAAAATTATATATAATTTTTATATATAACTTTTGCACCTGCGGTAATCACCGCTAGACACGTCAATGCCCTTCACTAATTAGGTGTGATCAATTTGAGTGATGACAATTAGTAAAATAAGTTCATAAAATTTTAGCATACATAGTTAAGCCGAGATTCTGGTTTTTCATAATCTTCAAAATAGACACGGTTCCTTAACATCCTATGATGTTCAGTGTGTGCCCTTCCTCCATCATTTTGTTGGGTGCCCAGAAGTAGAAGTGCATCGTCTCACCTCTTAGTGGACTAACTTGTAATAGATAACATTGTAACGATTGCTGATAAGGATGAAAATGAAATGAAAGCACATGTTTAAAGCGTCGTGTTTGCCTGTGTATGTGTGCATGTATGTAGTATGAGTAAAATTAAAAAAAATATTTAAATTACATAAATATTTAATGTTTATGTAATGTAAAATCTTAATTCGTATAATATTATAGTATAGTCAATATTAATAAATTGTTAGAATCATATATTTATAACTCTATTTATCATTTTTGCCTCATCAGCTAATCCCAATCTCTCCTTTCTGTGATATTAGCAAATCCTCGTCCTCATGTGCACATGAGTCCATAAAATTATGGAGGGATACCAACTGTAGAGAGCACATAGAATTATAGAATTTGAGGAAAGGAAACACAAAGATAGCCGATACAGAGACTCTACCATTTTCTAATTCTTTATGGTTCGTCTTTTGCTTTCCGAATACTATTTTTATCATCATTTTCTAACTCTTTCAGTGGCTATTTCTTATGTTTACCTTTGCTCGATGCTTTTCGCCTCGAGATCTTTTTTTGTTCCCCCCACAACCAGAAATTCTAGACTCCAGCGTTACCATTTGCGGAAAATTTTTGTTATTTTCCTGGGGTTGCTATTTTTGTTTCTATCCCGTTCTACCCTCGTTATATTTTTTGCAATGGCATTAACATCCTCTGTCTTTTTGCTTCCTTGGATGAAGCCAAAATGTCATTTTATGTATTTTTCATCTTGAACAAAAAATACAAAAAAAAAATAATAACTGCTCGCCCCACCGAATCCTTGGGCTCCACGGCTTTGGGTTGTCCTCAAGTTCCTAAAAATGAACGGTTAAAGGGGCATTTATGGTGATCCGCCCCACTCTGTTGTTTTGCACTGATTCTCGAAGGGTCAAGCTATTGAATGAATACAATTTTTATGGTAAAAGGAAGGGTATTTGTTCTAACCCCAGTTAATTAATTGATACGTCAATGTCTTGGGTGTTTAATGTAAGTTCACGAGAGCTATCGTTTTGTTGGGCAGACTAATGTGCCTTTCTTTTTTTTTCATTTTTTTAATTTTCTTTATTTTTGGTTTCTTTAGCAAGATGACAACTAATAGGCCTCTAAAAAAAATGTTGGATTCTTCTCATGCGCACCTTAGTGCAGTTGGAAAGAATTACCATGGATTGCCCCTCGAGTGGGCAGTGTGCACCATACGGGGAACAAGCTTGTAAATGAAGATGGAATAAGGAATTAATAATGGGTACTCGAGAACAATTTTATGGTCCCCATAACCTATTTATTCAACTAGGCTTGCCGTCAAGGAATCAGACAAAAAGGCAGATGTACATTTTTTCTTTCCAAGTTTCAAATTCCTGTTTGTGTTTCTTATAAATTTTCGTCCATTCATTCCTTAGTTAATATAGGCTTATGGGTGCATGTACTAGGGATATCGTTTCTTTGTTTGCAGCAAATTGCAGTACGGCCATAAAATTAGTAAATTTTGTTCCAAAAACCACCATGAAACTCATGGCTGCCCATGGTTTCAGAGGCAGAATCTAATAGAGGCAGGTAGATGTCTTAAATGAGACTACCAACCAGTTAATTAATGTAAATTATGAGCTAACCTGCTCAGAAATGTAAAGTTAATTGCGATTGGATGAGGATTTACAAAATGATTTAACAAAAACAGAAGGAATCGTTCATGCAAATATGGAGATAATTCTTTGACCCTTTATTGGTATCCATTCCATTGAGTGGTAAACAATGTTACAGTGTAGAAGAATCAAAGAATTTAATTCTACTTAGTGAAAGAACTTTCTTCTTCCTATGCACCTAGGGATAATTAGGAATTAGAGAAGGGATTGAATTCTCAAATATTTTCATGTAAAAGTCGCCCATTTAAAACTGGTAGGGTTGGGCAAAAAGTAACTGATTGAATTTTAGAAGCATAAGGATGAAGTTTAGGAATTAGGAGCACAGAATCTTATATTTCACTACGTGCCTATGCAGTTTCAAAAGCCGGAAACCTAGCCACAACATGAATGCCAAAAGACTTCAACAAAGAGGGTTAAAAGATGGGCTATAGACTTCCTATGTTTTGGAATAAACAGGCTTGCCACTTGTTTTATTCATGTTAAAAGGGACAGTTTACAGCTTCTTGCCAACCTTCTTAATATATATATACATATTTAAAAAAAAAATTAAATTTCTTGTTCTTTTAAATGGTTCTAATGCGTTGATCTTGCATTTCTTGGTTATCTGCCATTATTCTGAATGCAGGCCCATGTCGTCCACAGTTAAGTAGACTTTCTACAGTCTTGCGCCTGAAGGGTTTTCCCTCTGGTGGAACCCATTTTTTTATAAACAAGATTTTACGTCAACTTGAATACGCGCACACGGAAATCGCCGAGACATCTAAAACACATTTTATAATGGGAATCTGAATAATATTATGAACTTTAGTTCCGCGAGGATTAAATTTAGAGAGATGGACAATGGCTGTTAAAACCAATGAAAGAAAAGGTTGAAAATTATGTAAGACATACGGGTTGATCATAAAAGACTTGTATCGAGTCCAATGTTCAAAACCATTACAAGGGGGACCAAAATTTACAAGCTAGGCGTAGGCAATTTGGCCATAGGATCCAAATGCACATCTTGCTAATTTCTTGGAAATATGTGATACTATCAAGATTAATGGAGTTAGTAATAATGTCATTTGTTTGAGACTTTTTTCATTTTCTCTTAAGGATAAGGCAAAGATCTAGCTGAAGTTCAAGGCTCTTGATTCTTTTACAACTTTGAATGCTTTATCACAAGCATTTTGAGTAAGTATTTTTCCTTAAGTAGGACTGCAAAACTTAGGAATGATATTACAAGTTTCATTCAGTTCGATAGTGAGCCTCTGTATAAAGCTTGGGAAAGCCTTAAGGAAAGCAACTTGGTTAGGTAAGTGATGAAGCTATAATGGAGGATGGTGTTGATGCAAGCTATGAAGAGGTAAGTCAACAAGAAGTCGAGCATATTGAGACACCATCCACACCACCACTAGTACTCAAACCTTATGTCCCTCCCATTTCTTTTCCTTAGAGGCTTAAGCAAAATAAGATTGATAAATAGTTTGAGAAATTTTTTGAAGTGTTTAGGTAACTGCACATTAACATTCTTTTTGTAGATTCCTTAGCTTAAATTCTTGTTTGTGCAAAGTTTTTTAAGGAGATGATGTCAAATAAGAGGAAATTGGAGGATCATAAGACCATTGCTTTGACTAAAAAGTGTAGTGCAATTATCTATAATAAGCTTCCACCAAAGCTTAAGGATTTAAGGAGTTTCTCAATCCCTTACATAATTGGTGATGTTGATTTTTCTAGAGTTTTGTGTGATTTAGGTGCTAGTGTTTCACTAATGCCTTTATTTGTGTGTAGCACACTTGGATTAAGGGAGCTAAAACCTACAACCATTTTTTTGCAGCTAGCTAATTGATCAATGAAGTACCACGTGGGTATTTTGGAAAATGTGTTAGTCAAGGTAAAAAAAATTTTCATTTTTGTTGATTTCATTATGTTGGAAATGGAAGAAGATGAGGAGATTGCAATTATCTTGGATTGTCCTTTCTTGGCCATGGCTAGAGTTGTTATACATGTTAAAAATGGTAGGTTGACATTGAAGGTTGGTGATGAAGAGGTAGAATTTAATCTAAGGTTACTAGATATCCTTCTTACATTAATCATGTTTTTCAAATTGATTTTGTGGATGAGCTAACTTAAGAAGTTTTTAGGGATAAATATCTAAAAAACCTGTTGAGAATTATTTAGTGAATGCAAGAACTAAGGATGATAATTTGGAGGCTATAATAGTTGCATTTACCTTAGAAGCCATTAGTTTGATGTTGAAGTAGGGAAGTTTTCAATAGCTGGTCCATCCAAATCAATGTCTATAGTCATTTTTTCTTATTAAACATAACATCTTAAGAAAAAAAAGTTTATGAACACCAAAAAAGAAACAAAAAAAAGACTATCACATACTTTTAAAGTGTTATAGATTTTTAATTTTTGTTCTATCGCTACAAGGAATAAGAAAACTAAATTACCAACACAATGTAATCCAAATTGTCTTACATTATAAGTTCAAATTTCAAGTTCAAATAATCTTAGATTTACAAATAGTCCAATACAATATAGAGATCAATTTATCTAACATTATAAATTTCAAATTTCAAACTTTTGGAAAATGTTCTTGAATTTTACTATCCTAATTAAAAGCATTGACATCATCACTCCCAGCTCAATTCTTGTAGCTTGATTGACAAGGCTCATTTTGTTAATGTTAGTCTCTATGTCTAATATATTCAAATCAACTCTACATCAAAATATAATAAATATTAATAGTAATGAAGAAATTACAAAGAAAGTTAAAAAATTATAATACCCAAGTAGAGATTAAATAATACTTTAATTAGTATCATTATAAAATTGTTTTGGATGCTACATGTTGTCATCTCTTAACAAAATGTGTCCAATTGCACTCACAATTCAAAACACTATAAGTTTTACTTAGAACTCAAATGGTTGACTTTTTCAAATTAGGTGCACTATTTCTATAGTAGACCATCATTCATTTGTAGTTGCAATTATCAATATAAATAGCTTATTTAATAGAAAAAAATTGTAAAAGAAGGTAATGAATTAATAAAATTACTAGAAGGCATGATGTTATGATCAATTTTAGCAAAATTATCTTCAAAGTCTTCATTTCACTTATTAGCTTATGTGTCAATGATTGATTTCCATAAGAATACCTCTCTAGTATGTCCAAAAATAAAACAACTAAAGGTTGTTTCTTAATCAATGTAGTATCATATTAACATCTAGAATTTAACCAAAAGTATCATATTGACATCTAGAATTTAACCAAAACTAGTAGCATGAAGATTCTTATGTAGTTAGTGGTCTCATTGAGTATCAATTATGTTCACAAAAGCTTGAACTTTTGTCTTTTTCTTTCAAAATCTTCTCACTACTCTAGCTACATGAATAACCTTATATAGATATCTCATCACAAGCCTCTCATCTTTATCAACAACTTATAAAACATGAATCAAAGACTCAATAATATGCATAATGAATGCAAATTCTCTCTAAAATCTAGAGTCAACAAACCTCTTTCCTTTGACTTTTCTAGTATATGCACATGTGGTCTAATCTTTAGATGTCACCATAGCCCTCAATGCATCTTTTTGAGCTAAGACACTTTGTATGGCAACAAATTGAGTTGGTGTAGGATGAAGTATTTCTCTTTTATTAGTAAACTTTCTCATCATGTGCAAAGGATAAAAATGATTATACAAACATGGTTAACAAGACCATTAACCTCAGTCATGTTGCTTATATCATGAAGAATCAAATTAATACAATGAGTTGCACAAGGAGACAAAAATAATGTCTTGAATTCGTAGTCCAATAATCTGCTAGCAATTACATAATAGGACACATTGTTAGTCACCTTATGGACAACATTTTCAACACAAACAAACAACATTACTTCTCTTAACAATTTGTCCAATGTTTGAACTATCTTTGTTGATTTTGAAGCATTGATTGACTTCAAAAAAAAAATAGTTCCTTTGGGACAATAAACCAAGAAATTTATCAAAGTTTTATGTTTTTTTATCTATGTACCCCTCAATCATTAATGTATAATTGGTCTTACTCCATATGACACGATAGCTTTTCACAATTTTTTTTATCCCTTCAACATCCTTGGTCAATAAACAACCACAATAATCATGAAAAGATGGTGCCTCATAACCTAGTCCCATACTAGCTATGGCATTAATAATTGGTTGATAATAAATTGAATTTTCAACATTAAAAGGTATGGAAGCATCTATCATCCATCTCAAGACAACAATATCACACCTTTCTCTCGTATCTTTGTTTTACAATATACTCTTCAAAGTTGGTTAAAAACTAAGCCTTATCCTTAAGATGAAAAAAGACTAAATTTCTCCTAACTTATTAACTCATTTTTTTTTCCTTAGCTTGTATTAGCTTTCCCTTTCCTTTATAGTTAGAATGAGAAGATGGAATTGAAGGTCCTTAAACTTCTTGAATATCAACATCAAGATTTTGATATTGTTACTCTTCGTAGGCCCTGTATCTTATGTTAAAAAGATTAACTTGTCTAATGTTTCTTGTGCTTTCAATTTCTTTGAAGAATAATCCTCATTTGATGTCAAACATTAGGTTGCACCTCCTTTCAACAATAAGCTACTTCGCCTTTCATTTTTGTTAAATGTTACTTAACTTGATTAATACCTTATTTAACTAGATTAATACCTTGCCCCAAAAAATGCCTTTGTGCAGTACAAACACATCAATTTTTTCCTTATACTACTTACTCTTTTATCAACCTCCTTATAGTGTCGTTATGCTAAATTAATTTTTTTTTTTGTCTAATATTGCTTCTTGTAGTTCTTGTAAAAGATAGTTTTAGAAGGACCAACATTTGATGAGTTAAAGCTTCAGCAAAGGGTAAAGTGTTATCATCTCCCATTGAAGACATCTGGCAATAAGAAAAAAAACCTAAATAATAATAAATTTCTTAAGACTAGCAAAAGGCCCTAGCCAAGAACTATAAATAGTGCTTAACTTGATTAATACCTTGCCTCGAAAAGATCTTTGTGTAGTACAAACACAATAATTTTTTACTTCTATTACTTTCTCTTTCATAATCTTTCTTACAATGGTCCCATGCTAAATCATTTTTCTATTTAATATTCTTCTTATAGTTCTTATAGGAGATGCGCTTTCAAAAGAACCAACATTCAATGGAGTTAAAGCTTTAGCAGTAGGTGAGGTCTAATCATCTCTCCTATTGAAAACATTGAACAACAAGAATACAAACATAAACTATAATAAATTTCATAAGACCAATAAAAGCCTAAGAATAGTGGAAGAGAATGAAAAAAATTATCAAGTATTTCTAATTAATTGCATTATTACCAAGCTAGGCAATAAAAATATAGTGAATTATTCAAAAAATCAAGAAAAACAAGGTTGATAATTATCATGTTAATCAAATATCCTACATTTCCTTTTTAAAATTCTAGAAAAAGTTGATTGAGTTTGTCTTATAGTTCTTATAGGAGATGCACTTTCAAAACAACCAATATTTGATGGAGTGAAAGCTTTAACAATAGGCAAGGTGTTATCATTTCTTGTTGAAGACATCAGACAACAAGAATACAAAAACAAACTTAAACAATAATAAATTTCATAAGACTAGCATGAGGCCTTAGCTAACCACTAAGAATAATGGAAGATCAAAAAAAAAAAATTATCAAGTATTTTTGATTAATTGTATTGGTGCCATTTTGGGCAAGAAAAATGTAATGAATTGTTTAAAAAACAATAAGAAAAATATGGTTGATAATTATCATGTTAATTAAGTATCCTACATTTCCTTGGTAAGATCTTAGAAAAAGTTGATTGAGTTTTTCTTTTCTATTTGAATTTACACTTGTGCTCTATGTTTCTATAAAATTGTTATAAATTGCTTATAAGGGCCAAAAAGAGTTAGCTAGATCATTAGGTCTTGGCATGATATCCACAGGTACACCCACACAACAACATAAACTCATGTATGTAGTCCATATGCCCTTAATTAGTGGACCAAAGGAAAGATGTGAAACATAAGAAGCCAAATTATAGGTATTTTAGAATAATGAAAGGATATTAATCGTTGTGTTTAAATAAATTAAGTCAACAAGATATCTAGCTTCTCAATTGGGTTAGATGACATTGTTTGATCCTTTGGATCCAAAGTTTGCGAAGTGATCAAAGGAGAAAAATTATCTTATGTCCAAACTAATAGTGATAGGGAATTGATAATATCATTCTCTGAATTTTGAGAGAAAAAAAATATTAAGGAAAAAAAAAAACAAAAAAATTCCAAGATGTAAACAAAGACAAAACCAAATGGCAACCTACTTTAACAAAAATTTTTTTCTAAACAACTTGAAAGAAAAGCAATAGAGATAAAGGAAACTAAAAAATAGATATCCAACCTTTTAGTTTAATAGAAAAAAGGATCTATATAATACTATGCAAATACTCACATTACCTCTTTAGAACTTTTTGTATCATAAGTAAAAGAAAACACATTTAATTCTCCATATATATACGATACTTTTTTATGGACTAGTTTGACATTTTCACATTACACTATTTTTTCTAACTTTAATTCTCATATGAGCTTTGAAAAGTTTATTGAGACACATTGGCAAAATGAATGGGTTGCATAGTAAATAATTTTCATTTTTGTGATGTATTATTTGAGCAAAGAATAGAAAGACAAACATCTTTGAAAAGATAATAGAAAAGTACAAAAAATTTTTTAAAAAAAAAAAAACATAAAAGAACATTTGATAGATAAATGAAGTAGACAAAATATGTATTTAACTTGAAACAAATAACTAAGCTTTACTTGTGCTCATAGATTTTAAAGAAATGGGAAGATTACACAAGACTACCTCCAATTGCACAACTTGTAACTTATTAACATTTTGAATGGGCCAAGGAAAAAGAAAGACATGTTTTTATTTACTACTTTTCCCATAACACTAAAGGCTTACTTTTTTGGAATATTACAAAACAAAAGGAAAGCAACCACTGGGAAAATAAATGAGGTCTAATATAGCTAACAAGTTTAGAAGTTTGGCACTCCTATGATAAGAGGTAAAGGGATGATATTGCATTAAATATCTTTCAAGCAATATTATGAAGTTTCTTCACATCAATTCATCTCATTTGAGGCAAGTAATAGTAAAATTCCCCATTAATTATGCTTTTGCTTTTCATTTTTTTTCATTTTATAAGAAGCCTTACTTTTATTTACTCAAGAATTAGAGTTTCCCATGATTAACAAATATTATCTTTTTTATTTAGAATGAGAATTGTTGCCTTATTGTCAAAGTTTTGGTGATACACATTTTTTTAATCATGTTTATTGGTAAATAAGAGCCTAAATTAAACATGAGATCATTGTTTTATTAGTCCTAATAATAAGCATTTCAAGGATGAGAAGGATGGTACATAGATCAAACAAAAGAAATTGAAGCCAATATATCTTAATCATGTCCATGAACAAAAGTGTGATTATAAAGTTAAAACACAACCTAAGAAAATTAATGTTTACCTTAAACATGATCGAAGATGGTCAATGTCAGAGGTGGACTCTAAAAGAGTGGGCAGCAAAAATTGAAGCCATATCAAAGATGATGGATTGTTGGATTAGGAGGTTGCAAGAATGTAGAGTCTTTTGCTTTAGATCATGTTTGGGAGGCAGGAGAATTTTAGCCACCACTAAATAAAAATGATGTCATTTAGCCAAAAAAGACTTGGTTTAGTTTATACAACTTTCTTGATCATCTGAATTTCAAAAAATTGGCTAGATCAATTGGTTTTTTTTGGTTCAAAGTACCAAGTGGTTCTTATATTAACCTGACCCAGTCTAGTGTCTACTTTGCCGATTCCTTGGTCCAACTAGTTGGGCTGAGCTTTGATTAGATTGATGATGTAGTTTGTCTCTTATGTGTTTACATACAAAAATTTGTGAAACATATACAATTTTGTTGATGAAGTTAGTTTTTAATACTCATATATAATGTGTTTTATGAAAAGACATAAACTAGACCTATAAGGTAAATTATGAAAAGTAAACCATGGCTAGCTAGAATTGACTTATTCCATAGAACAAAGCAGTTGATCTTGATTTACTTGCTTACCTAGATAGGATGGTTTAGTACTTAAAAGAAGACACTAGCACTTCATGTGCATAATAAGTCTTATCCTTTCATCCAATAACTAATTCAAGTAAAGAAATTATGAAATTAGCTTAAGTATCTACACCAATTACTCATTTCATTGTGACATTTATGTTATTATGTCTTGGTAGTTAGAATCCCATGAAGTCCATCCAAGAAATAAATTATTACTCTTAATTAGTTTTCTTTAGTAAAAGAGAATCATTTCTTACTTGAAACATGAAATTGTCTCTTAATTCCTTGACAATAGGACATTTGATATAGGTTGTCTAAATCCATTTAAGTCTATAAAAAAAGAGAGCTTATTTTTTGGTAATCTTTCTTTACCATAAAGAATTGTTCATTACTTAAAACTTAAGACAACTATCTGATTTCCTGGTAAAGAGGTTTCTCCTCTTGTTGCCAATGTTCATTCACACCAAATAATCATGAAATTTGTATCATTGTATATAAAGAACATCATTTTTTTTTGTTTTGGTGACATGCATGTCAATACATTTTGGATAGTCTAAATCCCTTAAATTCCATCAAACAAAGGAGTCATTCATCTTGATTAGCTTTTCTTACCAAGATATAATGCTTAATTACTTGAAACACTAGATTGACGCTTCATTTCTAGAAAATAAAGCCTCTTCATGGGAATTAAGTTAGCATGTGTATTGATTCATTATGCGTACATAGAGGTCCAATAAAATGAGCTTAAGCTAAAAGGATACAAGAAGCTTTAAATGGGCTTATTGAAGTAACTTGGACTGAAAACAATGCATAACAAAAGGATAAAGGCTTGAAGGAGCACCAAGACTTAATAAACTTCATACAAGTTTAATGACAACTTATTTGAGGAGTTTGGGTTGAATTCTAAACATGGCCGCATAGCTTCTTTCTTTATGAAGGGGGGAAATGCCTATTATTTAGTTATTTTATAATTGTAATGGATTGAATAATGTCTCAATTTAAGCCCAATCTTTTATTTAGTGGTTTGTTGGGTAAGTTTGCTATTTTTAATTATGTTTGGTATTAACTATTATGTTTTAAACTCTAATATATGCATATACCCCTCTTTTATGAGATGGCTAATTGAATTTTAGTAAATTTAAGAGACCCTTTTGTTTGCTTCTTTTGAGAATAAAACTTATCAAGATTACTTTTGTGGCACTTTTATGACATTGATGAATCATGTTTTGTGTGCATTCATCAAAATGTTATGATTATGTATTTTGATGATATTTTAGTCTATAAAAAAAAATATAAATAAGCATCTTAATCATTTACATTTTGTTTTAAGTGTCTTACATGTCATGAAATTGTATGTTAACCTCAAGAAATGTTCCTTTTGCACTCATCATGTCATGTTTCTCAACTATGTTATAGGTGCTAGGGATATTGAGGTTGCAATCAATGATTAGCCTACATCTAAGTCTATTAGTAATATGCATAGCTTTCATGGTTTAACTAGTTCTTATAGACACATCGTTAAGGACTTTGGCATCATTTCTACACCACTAATTGATTTTCTTCATTAATAGTACCATCGTAATTGAAAACACTAAAATACCAAAAATGCTAGAGAAACACAAACCTTAAAAAAATGGAAGGGAAGATAATGCTATAATCAACTTATAAGAATTATATATATATAGTGCAAAAATTTATAGAAAAGACCTTTTTGAAATGATGCCAAATTTTGGTAGTTGTTGTTAAAGCACTAAAAATTTAATACCTTACTCTCAATTATTCAATAGTAAATAGTATAAGCAAGGGTTGAGCCTAGAAGGAGTGTTAACAAATTAACTACTAATTAACTAGAAAATTAAACACCTTAACATAAATTTGGTGGAGGAAAAAAGGTTGAATTCTAATTTTTAGCAAAGAAAATAAATAAATTGATAAAAAAAATATAAAAAGATCAAATATTAAAAGTCCAATTTTAGTTTCATACACAATTATGATATTTAATGTTTTTAATTATCCACAACATTATTTCAATTTTAATGGAACCATTAATCCTAAATATCAACAAGCTTTGTTACCCAAAATTTCCTTTAGATATTCATTAAGCAAAACAAACTCTTCACTTAAATTCTAATTGTTATACCCTTAGAAAAAGTTCACTATAGTAATATACGACAACCTTAAGAACTGTGTAAATTGGTTAATGCAAGCAACAATCATACAAGCTTGGATCATTTAACCTATGTTGAGTTGTTTATAAAAATAAGATGAAAACTTGTCCATAATCCCTTATTATTATTTGCTACTTGGTGACTAGGAAGAGAATAAAAATGAATCACTATTGCTAATTCTAGCAATTAATATTCCTTTATTAAATTTATTAGGTCTAACCAAATTAATTGAATGAATAATCATTTAACCATTAAATCAGAGTAACACAAACAATTTAATAAAAAAAGAGTAGAACATATCAAAATAGTTTATAGCTTTGATGTATCAAAAGTTTTGAAATCCCCTAAAATTGTTAAAAAGCCTCTAGAGTAATGATTTAGTTCTATCTGTCTCTACCATTTTACTTCCAAAAGATGATTATTCATATCCTTAAGAAAAAATTAATAAACCATCAATAGCAGCCACTAGCAAACACTAAAGAATTAAGGTTTCCTTAATCTTCCAAAATCCCTTTATTCTCTTTCAAGTTGATTTCATACAAGATATAATCAAAATTAGGTTATAACGTATTCATGAAAGTTGTAGTCTTCCTCTACATCTTTCCAATGCATCAAGTCTTGCTATAAACAAAGGTCTAAAGCCCAAGTTATGAGCTAAAAATTGAGACTAACTCAGTCTAGTCCATGATAGATTTTATAGCGACTTCTCCATTATTTTTAAACCATTAAAAAAATAATTTGGGTTTGGATTTTTTCAGAAGAGTTATAGGTTTGATAGTCCACTTCAATTTAGCCTTTTAAATCACTTAATTTGGATGTTAAAATCTAATTTATGCCCCTTTTTTTGTCCACAACACTTGAACAAGAATCCTACATCAATTAGGACTAGACTTTTAGTTTTATACCCTATCTTTGAAGTAATGTCTCAAGGTCCAAATGAAATTGCATTTGGACTCTTAACTTTAATCTAGAAAATTTGAGATGTCTACAACAACTTCACTAAATACCACTTTTCCAATCTGGACCTTTAAGTAAGTAAAAAACTTGAAACAAGTAACAAAAATCAAAACAATAAAATGGTTTAATTTTTCCTACTAAAATCATATATCCTTAAAACTTTTTTAAAACATTCTTAAAACTAGAAACAGAATCTAATAATCTTATATAAGTCTAAACTTCATTAAAAATGTTAAATGTAAAAGGAAAAAAACATAATAAATTCTCATTCATTATCCATACAATAAAGAAACTATTACTCCTAATTGGTGTTCTTTACTATGATGGAGCTATTTATTGCCTACAATAGGAGCACATATTGCACTACTTGCTTTACTCCATTTGATGTAGTACATGATTTCAATCCCATCACTCCTATTGATCTCACACCACTTCCTAAATGAGATAGAGTGTTTGGATGGAGATGAAAGAGCCAAGATAGTAAGAAAGCTTTATGAGCAAATTCTAAGTCAAATTGAAAACAATAATGAAGTTTAAATGCACATAGATACAAACACCAAAAGGAATACTAGTTTGCTCTTGGTGACTTAATGTGATTTCAATTAAAGAATGAAGATTTCCACGTAATAGGAAGTCAAATTTGATGCCCCAAGCTCAGGGTCCATTTAATGTGATGGAAAGATTGGAGACATGTCTATAGGTTGGAATTACCAAGAGATTATAATGTCTCTGCTATTTTCATGAGAATTTATTACTCTTGATTAGCCTTATTACTCTTTATTAGCATTCTTTACTCTTAAGTTTTTGCTTGCTTAAAACTTGAGACCATTTCCTTATGATTTGATAAGAGGACTTCTCCTATAGAAATTCCAAATTTATTGAAGTTCATTAAATAAAGGAGCTACTACTATTGATTAGCTTTCTTTACTTGGTAAGAATTGCTCATCACTTAATACTTAAGACCATCACCTCATTGCTTGATAATAATGTTTCTTCATTCATTGCATGGAATCATTCACATAAAATGATCATGCAATTAACATCCATGTCTACATTAAACATTAATTTGTCTATAACATATACTTAAAAAATTCTTGGGTAATGTGAATCCATTAAATTCTTTCAAAGGGGTCATTCATCATGATTAACTTTTCTTTCATAGATGGGGTAGTTCATTGCCTAAAAGATGAGATCAACACTTTAATTCTAGCTAATAAGGCTTCTTATTTCATTCTAAGGGGTCATTCAAAGAAAGGAATTACAATATTTAATTAAATGTCTTCACTAATCATTAATTTCTTATGGAGATGTACATTATTATGTATTAGGCAGGTTGAATCCATCAAAAAATCCATCCAATAAAGAAGTTATTACAATCAATGAGCTTTTTTTGTTATAAGAAAATTTTTATTACTTGAAACATAAGACGTTTATTATTTATTTGACAATAGGACTACTCTTTTAGTTGTTTGACTTGATTAAAGTCCATTAAATAAAAAGGCTATTAATCTTCAGTAGCTTTCTTTTCCATCAAAGAATGATTCATTATTTGAAACTTCATACTATCACTTGATTCCTTAGTAATAAGGCTTCTCATTTCATTGCAAGAAATCAGTCACACAAAATGGTTGTGTAATTAACATCTATGTGTACACTGAACATTATATCCTTTGCAACATTCACATCAATATAGCCTAATTAATTTTAATGCATTAAATTCTATCAAATGAAGGAGTCATTCATTTGGATTAGTTCCTACCGAGATAGAATGGTACATTGCTTGAAAGATGAACACCACTTCATTTCAAAGGAAAAAAAGGCTTCTCCTTTCATTTCAAGAAGTCATTAACACAAAGGAATTATGATATTGCACTAATCACTAATTCCATTATGAGATGCATGTTATTTTGGCTTGCTTGGTTGAAATTAATTGTAGTCCATTGAATAAAGAGCTATTACTTTGATTATCTTTCTTTACTAGGAAGAATCATTTATTTCTTAAATCATGAAGCCATCACTTGATTCTTGGGTAGTAAGGCTTCTTAATTCGTTATTAGAAAACATTTATAGAAAATGAGCATGCAATGGAATCTATGTCATTTATGAATAGTAATATTATTGTGACATGCATGTCAATAGACCTTGGGCTGTCTAAATCCATCAAATTCCTTAAAAAAAAAAAACCTTGATTAGCTTGCTTAGGGTGATAGATTAGTTTATTGCCTAAAACATGAGATATTCACTTTAATTGTGGCTAATAAGGCATACCTATTTTTTCCAACAAGTCAATTAAACAAAGGATTCATGGAACTTAAACATCTACCATGACCTAAGATTCTATGGGGACATATGCACATTATTTTGTTTTTGGGTAAACATGCTTTTCCCTTTATTAGTTGTTTATACTATGAGAGATTTGTTCATCACCTAAAACATGAGATTATCCCTTAATTATTTAACAATAGGACTTTGCTTTTACATAGTCTAAATTCATTGAAGTTCATCAAATAATGGAGTTTGGGAAGGGGACATATTGAATCTAAGTGCCAAAAAAGTGTATTAAGGTGTTGTGGGGTAATAGTGATATTAAGACAAAACATGAGTTTAATGATGACTCCATGCCACCATTGGAGAGAGGATTACCCAATTAAGGGTGACTTGTTGGTGGTTAAGATAAACATTGAGTACATAAGCCAAGGAAGATGACGAAATGCAAGGAGATAATATTGTTCATACATAGTGCTACATCATTATAAGGTATGTAGCATGATCATTGATGAGGGTAGCTATACAAATGTAGTTGAAAAGCTCAATTTCCAAACCATGAAGCACCTTAGAACATATAAGCTTTAATGATTAAATGAATATGGGGAGGTTAAGGGAAATAAGTAGGTGTTAGTATTATTTACTATAAGGAGATATACTAATGAGGTCTTGTGTGATGTTATACCCATGCATGCTAAGCATATTCTGTTAGCAAAATTAAGACAATATGACTTGGAAGTAATTCATTATGGGTGTAAGAATAGATTAAATCTAGAGTATTACCCCATGGTTTGTACACCCCTTTACCTATACCTAGCCAATCTTGGGTTGATTTCTTTATGGACTTTATGGTAGGACTACAACAACTAAAAAAGGGTAGAGATATTATATTATTGTTGTTAACTAGTTTTCAAAGATGGTATACTTCATCCCATGCCATAAAACTGGTGATACAAACAAGGTGGTGGATTGTTCTTTAGAGAGGTAATATGCTTGCATGGCATGCCTTAGAACATTATTTGAAATTGGGATACAAAGTTCTTGAACTACTTTCAGAAGGCTTTATAGGGTAAGTTGGGTACTAAGTTATTGTTCTTAACTACTTTTCATACATAAATGGATGGGAAAATTGATGTAATTAATTGAAGATGGGCAAATTGATGTAATTAATTGAACTCTTTCAACTTTGTTGCATTTATTGTTCAAATGAATTTAAAAATAAAGGAAGATTGATTGCCATATGTAGAGTTTGCATATAATAAGAGTATTCATTTTGCTACTAGTTACTTTTCATTTAAAATTGTGTATGGTTTCAATCCTTTGACTCCCTTGAATTTGATGCCTTTACCTCTTAATGAGTATGGTAGCCTTGATGGTGAACATAAGGTCAAAATGGTAAAGAAGTTACATGAGAAGGAACAACAACAAATTGAAAAATGGATTCAGCAATATGTATCACATGCCAACAAAGGGTGAAAGAAGGTGATTTGGAACTTGGTGATTGGGTTTAGGTGCATATGTGCAGGGAAAAGTTCCTGGCTCAATGCCATTCAAAGCTGTAACCTAAAGGAAATGGTGCATTTCAAGTTATGACACAAATTAATGACAATGCCTATTAGTTGGACCTACTTGGTTAGTACAATGTGAGTGTAACATTTAATGTTTCTTCTCCTTCTTTTTTTTATGCCAATGATGATTTAAGGATGAATCCTATTGAAGAGTGGGGGAATGATGATATCCTTGGAGGCATCAATGCATGAATGACTTCTATTGATCTAATGAGCAATCAAGAAGGATTAATGACATATTTAAGAGCTAAACAGATGAAAGAGGCACTTAGTAGGTTGATTAAAGAAGTTTGGCCCAAAGAATCTGAAGCAAGGCAAAGCAAACCTTAATGTGGGCCAAGACTTTATTAATTGCATAACTATGCTAAATGAGTTTGTGTTAAGTGATTGTAAAGAAAAATTTATAGGATTAAATTGTTTTTAGCCTATAAATAGACTTGATTTCATTGTTAAAAGAGACAAAACATTACGTAAAATAAAAAGTTTGAATTTTCCCTTTCTTTTCAAGAACTAAAGAACTTATTGAGAATTAACTCATTTTGTGATGTTTAAACCAATTAATCACTCCCATGTTCTTTATTTTGTAGAATGTGGCATCCATATCCTTCTTCCATGCCATTGGTTTCGCTTTTTAAAGCCTAAGTTTAAGATCATTTAGATCTTAAAAATCTAGTTTGGCTTTCTAATGTAGTCCAAGTTTGACTACTTAAATAGTAGGATCGAGAGAGTGACTTACACACACAGAATTTGGGGTGAAAAGTGGGAAATTGTAAGTGAATAAAACTTCGATGGTTGCTCTTCTAGGCCTCTAAGGAAGATGAAAATGCAACAATTCTTCTGGATTGATGGCTGCAACACTTCAAGGATGCAAACTTTAGAAACGTTCCAACTCTTCAAGGAAGGAGTGACAACTCTTTTAGGTTTTCAAGGAGATTGCACTTTGACAAATTTTATTTATTCATTCATTCATTTCCTTTTTTACAGAAACTTGATGGCCTTATAGACCAAGCGAAAGGAGACTAAAAAACTTAAGTCAAGTCTAGAAATTAGAAGCTAATAAAAGCACAATATTTCCAATGCTTGTGGCTGTTACTATTCCAAGATTGTGCATGGGAAAGGTGTGGTACATGGGAAATGATAAAGTCAAAGATGAGAGACATAGGTTGGTTCTTGGTCTTGAATTTGGGCTGCATCACTTTCCTTAGGTTTTATACATGGTTCTTGGTCTTGAATGTGGGCTGCATCACTTTTCTTTGGTTTCATACATGATCAGATTGTGGGTTTCTTAGCCACATCTAACAAGGTTCACATCAATAGGGATGATTTTATTTTCATTGGGGCTTCCTCTCTTCGATATATATACACACATCTTATTTGTATAGGTCAAGAGTGGGCGAACATCAATAGGGATCATTCTTTGGTTTCACACCAGGTACTTTCGAAGTTTCAAAGAGGTTGTGAGCGAACATGCCATGAAACTTTTGGGAGTTATGGGCTGCTGTTCCTAAATGCTTTGGAGGAGAAAATGAGTCCATTGGCAAAACAGATCGTGACAATCAAATCGGAGGAATGAGATGAAAAGATTTTGCTTATTGGAGGAAATCAACTACATTGTAGAAGTGGAAGTAGTGCTTTCAAAAGGGGGTTTGCAAATTCAATTTTTTTATGTCATCCACCATTGTTATGTTTAGTTTAGTAAGCATGAGTAGTTAGACCAACTCTTAGGTACTTGGTAAGCTTCCTTTATGTGTTGATGAATGTTGCATTATTATTTCAACTAATTTAGGATTTTGTTTTGTTTATTAAATTCACAAGTTTAGTTTATTTATATTGTTTCTCCAATTTCATGAGTAAACCAAACTAGATTTTAGGATTAATTTGATGGGTACATCAACTTCAAATTAAAACAGCCCCAATAGACAAGAGTTTTAGTTTAATTCATTAGTTTGACTAAGCTTTGATGAACTTACTTCAATGTCTCGCTCTTTAAAACATTAGATAAATCTTTAGCTTCACATCAAGGAATTGATTTATTACATGTCATTTGGATTGGTAACTAAACACCAACAGTTTTATCTAATTTTAGTGAGATTATTCCCTAATCTGAATTTTTATTTGTTTTTAGACAATGTTTAAGTGTTGCGATAATGCTGACAAGGATAATAAGCTTATTACCCATGTTGATTAATTAGAGTGTTGTTTATTCAAATCCTACATTCTAATAAGTTTAATTCAACATATTCATTGAAGCAGATTGAGAATTGGATTCAATTGGAAGGAAAAAGAAAAATTAATTATGATTTATTAAGTTCACTCACTCTATTTTCTAGTATAAGTTGGAATTTTGGTTTAGTTTCTAGCTCAAATTCAGTTGCTAGAATTCTATGTAAGAAAATGTGGATTGTTTCACAATCCACATTGAGAACAATGTTGATGTCCTCAATCGAGTCCCTAGCTTTTTGTAGTGATCTAAGCACAAGTTACTATTTACCATTAGAAATGACTTTACCTAGATTTCCTTGAGTTGAGATTCTTATTCAAGTGATGCTACTATTACTTAATCATATGCACTCACTTTGGATACCATGCATTTCAACTTGAACTTTGAACTCATGAAAAGCATTTGCAATAAGATACATTCTCTGTCATTGCTCATCATAAAAGATCACAAATGTGATCAAACCCTTGGCCATTACTATTTTCCCCACTTACAATCTACCCTTATAATTTAAACTATTTATAAGAACCTCGACATGTGCACATCATAAAATGCATGAGAGCCATTGGCTATATATTCTATTTCAAGGACCACAATTAATAGAATGACTTTGACATCAATGACTACGATTCTTGCTCCTTGTGTGTTAGGCTACACTGCATACTCTAGATCCATCACTTGTCATTATGAGTTGGTGAGTTTCTAACTTAGTAAATAGAATCATGCATGATATGCTTTGAGAGTGATGATGATCATAAGATCCTCTTTTAAGGCATGAATTTTTTTTTTGTTGTTGAGTATACCCTAGGATCATTGGCCTTCACATTAATCCACATTACAATGGATATATCTTGTTTAGTCCACATTGTGATGGATAAATTTATTCAAGCCACATCATTTTGGTTATGCCAAGTCCCTACGAAATCCATCCATGCAATATGAATAATGGAAGTGCTCTTTCATTCATTATTTGTACTGTGATTCATGTTCATTGTCATGGAATGCATGAAGTATTATTACATTATTAGTTAAGTATCCAATTATTGGAACATACTTTAGTAACCATCAACTAGCACTTAATACACATTATCATATATTCAACTTGTAATGACAGTTGAGATTCTACTTACCATAATCTTTGGTTGAGACTATGACATATTTTGATCATTAAACATCAAAGTGAAATTATCTATTAGTTAAATCTAATCATATCAATCTAAAATAAACAACCTTAATAGACATATAATCAATTCCCAATTGCATTGTTTAGTTCAATTATTTAAGAAGGTAGCCTAATTAACATAATCTCAAGCATAATTCCATTTGAGTTACTCATTACATCCTCTAAGACAAATTAGAACATTATTTCATAGCTAAGCTTCATTCAATCTTATTGCCAAATTTGTTAAAATATGTGTGCCCAATCTAGCTTCACAAGAAAGCCTAGTTCATAATCACATAATATTTAGTTAGGGTTTCTACTATTCTCTTTCATTTAATCATTCTAGACACAATCCTTTATTGTTAATCTATTCTCCAAAGCATAAATAAAGTAAGAGAAAGCTTGAAAGATAAAGAAACTCACCTTGCAAGTTTCGGCCTGCCACTTTCTCTCTAAGCTTGATTTGAATAAGTTACACTATAAGTGTTCCATAAGTTTACATATATTTCTAGGCTAAAGGGAGCAGGGTTGACATTTGTATGCTTGCCACATTAAGAGACACTTGTTGCAAGCGTGAAATGAGGTGGGCATTCACATGCTTGAAACATGTCTTATCTAATTTAATTCTAAGATCAATTAGAGTTTCTAGTTAGGCACTAGTACACACACATCACAACAATAGAAATGCACATTGTAATGATATCATGAATGAAGAAATGTAAGCAACATTAGCATATATATGCAGATTAAACATATAAACCTGCACATGATGTGATAATGTGTGTGAGAAGTGTTAGGTGTTACAAAAACCTTAAGGTGTATTTGACATTGTCTTACATTTGATTTGTATAGGTGTGAATTACCAATTTTTTAATCATTATGTTCTTGGCACCATTGTCAAATAGTTGTAATTTGATTTTCTTTCTTGTTTTCTTCATTTTCTAAATTGTTATGTGCACTTTGCTTATGGAACATCATAGTTTAACTTTTCTTTTAAAATTTTAAAATTCTTTTTTTCTTTTTTTTTTTTTACTTTTCTTTTCTCAATTTTATGTTTTTTTTTTAAAAAATTTTTCATGCTTGTTACACTTCCTTCAATTTAATCTTAATTTAACCATTAGGTTGTTGAATTTTCTTGTTATTTTGTTTTTTAGGTGCATGTAAGGTAGGAAATCTTTAGGAGGAGAGTTCATACTTGGTTTGGAGAAAAACCCTTGGATTAGTGGTCAAGCAAGGAAACTAATAAAAGGGAGACATGAATTTGAGATTAGGGATAAAGCTAAGGTAAGGGTTGTGCAAGGAGAAATTCAACATCCAAACATGACAGCCAAAAGACAAAGGACCATGAAAGAATAAGTTAGTCTTTTAGTAAGGACTTCACCCTCTTGCATTCTATTAGAAGAAGCAATTGGAAATTATGACATCAATACTATCCCCTATATTATGCTACCATCCTTTTATGGAATGGCAAGTGAAGATCCTTTTACATTCATTAGCAATTTTTATGCTACTATGCAGCCATTTCTATTGTAAGGGTTGATAGAAGATTAGCTTAAAATAAGGTGCTTTCCCTAAACTATAAAGGACAAGGCTAAGGCTTGGTTGAGAGCATTGGCAATTGGTTCTTTGACCATATGGTATATGGTTCATAATAAATTTGTTAGGAAGTTCTATTCCTATAAGAAAATTATAAAATTGGGGATTAAAATAGCTACTTTCATTCAAATGTATAATAAACTACTTTGTGATAATTGTGAGAGATTTAGGATGTTTCCTATTTAGTGTATACATTATCACTTTTCATTGGAACTCTAATATTAGTTTTTTATGATAGGGTGTCAAACTCCAGTTGATAATGCAATTGGTGGAGATATGTGAGAAAAAGACTACTAAGAAGACATATGATCTTTTGAAATGTTAGGAGCTAACTCCTAACAAAAAAGTGGTAGAGGAAGAAGAGCTGCCACATATGAATTGAGCTCACATAATGAAATGGCTATGCAATTGGTAGAGTTGACTAAGCAAATAAAATTTCTCACTACCAAAAATTCAGCCAATAAATAGGTATGTGGGGTTTGTGGTGTTTTAGGACATGGAGCTAATGTATGCTTTTCATATGATTCTTATGAAGGTGATAAGCAAGAGTGAGCCAATTTAATGGAGTCAAATCAAACTAGGTTGGGAATTGACCCATTCTCAAACACCTATAACCTTTAATGGAGAAATCACCTAAATTTCTCATGGAAAAACAACCTTAACCCTGCATATATTCCAAACTAGAATCCTTCACAATTTCATACCTTAGTTGTCCCTTCCAATCAATTAACAAAACCCACCTTAAAAAAGAGTTTGAACGCTTTCATGCAACTTAACAATAAAAATCAATAAAAAATGAGCGAAGGTTGGATTCTTTAAAAGCATCCATGAGAGAGGCAATGATGAAAGTTGGGCAACGTGCAAAAGCATTAGAAGGAAACCAAAAAGGGAAGTTAACTAGCAAACTAGAGCAAGCAAAGTCTATGACAATCCTTAGAAGTGGTAAGTCATTGAATAAAATTTAGTTAATAAAGATATTGGTGATATGCAACATGATGTAGATAATTGAAGCTTGGAGCTAAAATAGGAGGCACAAACTGAGTTAATTGAAGAAGGCTATCCCAAAAATATGCAAAATGAAGTCAAATAGTCGTCTAAATAGAACTAAATGAATTGGAAAAAAAAAAGGACTATTTATTGCCCAAATTCCCATAAAGTTGTCAAACCATACAAGCTACCAATTTCTTTATAAAATTGCTTGAAAGAAACCAAATAGGATAAGTAATTCTTTGAAACTTTTGATATGTTTTCAAAAGTCAATATTAATTTACCTCATTTGGATGTTATTAAGAATATCCCTTCTTATGGAAAATTTTTCGGGGAGTTAGACACCCAAAATAGGAGATATGGGAAGAATGAGGAAGTAATTGTCTTAACAGCAACAAATGCTATCATGCAACACAAGTTACCCCCCAAGATGAAGTATCTTGGAAGTGTTATCATTACCATCACTTTGGGAGACAACAAGATTACTAAGGCTATTCGAGACTTATGAGTAAAGTTCATGTGATATTGTGTTTTCTTGCTATTAGGATTTAGGGAGTTGAAACCTACCACAATGACTTTACAACTTGCCAAATATTTTGTGAAGTATCTAAGTAGCATAGTTGCAAACTTATTGATTCAACTAGATATTCTCATTATCCTAATTGATTTTGTGGTCTTGAACATGGAAAACACCCCATCTAAGTATAGAGAGGTGATTATTCTTGTTCACCACCCATTCATGGCAATCATCAAGATAATAATTGATGTTTACAATCAGATGTTAATAATGACAGTCTTAGGGGAGATTACTGAATTTAGAGTGTTTAATTCTCTTATCCTTTGATTGTGTTTACCTAGTAATGAATGTGCCTATATTTATTATTTGCATTCATTGGTTCATGAGACTTATTTACATAACATGATGAAAGAAAAATTAAAAGTTGTAATAACTGTGGAAAGAGTGGAGAATGAAATTAAGAGAGAAATTCAAGAGTAGCATGATGTTTTGGATAAGGTAGCCAAAATATAGGAAGAGAACTTAAATAGTCCTTAGAACTACTTAAGTCACTTTCTATTGGAGAGGAGAACCCTTTGCCTAAGTTTGAATTGAAGGAGTTACCCATACACTTTAAATATACCTTTATAGGAAAGGGAGATACATATTTGATCATTATTGCTTCCAATTTAACCCATTCTTAAGAAGGGAGCTTAGTTTAGGTACTTAGTGAGTCTAGGAAAGCAATGGGCTAGACAATTTCTAACATCATATGCATTAGGCTTGCAATGTACATGGCATAGGATCCTTCTTTAGGAAAATTCCAAACCACGTAGGGTAGCCTAGAGAAGACTTAACCCAAATATGCAAGAGATAGTAAAGAAACAAATACTGAAAATTCTAGATGTAGGAATGATTTATCCTTATTTTAGATAGCAAGTGTGCTAGCCTTATGCATGTTATGCCCAAGAAATCTAGCATCCTTGTTGTCATAAATGAGTAGAATGACTTGGTTTTCAATGACCTTGAAAAAATGAGGAATAAAGTTATTGAGAATGCAAAAATTTACAAAGCATGCATAAAGCTCTATCATGACAAAGCTTTAATCTGTAAGCCTTTTCATCTTGTAATGAAAATGTTATTATTTAATGCAAGATTTAAATTGTTTATAAAAAAAAGCTTAAATCAAGATGAAGTGAACCATTTCAAGTGGTCCTAGTATTTCCCCATGGTGCTGCAAAGTTAGTGAGCCAGAATACTTAAGAGACATTTAAGGTCAACAAACATCTTATGAAGCCTTACTTGGAAGGAGCCATAACCAAGCTTAAGGATGAGTAAATTAAGTGCATGTTTCTTGACAATGTAATCTAGCATGCATATTCTTGCTCATACATTGGATAAAGTGCTTTATTAAAGCAAGCCAAGCTTACTTGGTAATTTCTATCTTTTTCTCTTAGTCAATATGATGTTTAAATATTGTTAGTCTATGTTTTTGCCACATTCTTTTTTCTAACTACTTTAGTTTATAGCTCCAAACATTAAGGATAATGTTTAGTTTCAGTGTAAGGGTACAATTTAAATTTTTTAGGTAGAAGTTTTATGTTGAATCTTCAATTTATGCTCAAATTTACCATAAGTGTATGAGATGCTCAAGTAATCAAGTAGATGTGACTCCAAGTATGAACCCCATGAGGAGCAAACTCAAGTACAAATTATGAAAATTTCCTATATTATCTAGATAAATCAAATGAAGAAAGGGTTACCTAACTACGAAATTAAAATCTAGCTTTAAACATAAACTAAAAATCAATAAACAAGGGTTTTAGGACTCAAATTTCATCAACTAAATACCATTACCAAACTTAACATTTAGTTGAATTGCATTCATTATTAATGATTCCAAATAGGTATGTAGTTTCTTCCACTATGTTACTAGTTGCTCACAAGAATCTTTTACTTTTTATTTTGTAAGCTCTTATGTTAGAACTGAAACCATTACCAACTCATTTGAAGTATGTGTATTTGGAAAACAATTACAACCTACCAGTTTTTACAACAAGTAATCTGATGCATATGCAAGAAGAGAAATTGATTTGAGTGCTAAGTAAGCATAAGATAATGATTGGTTAGACAATTATAGATATTAAGGGGATAAGTCTGACCATGTGTATGCTTTACATATTTTTAAGAAGGAGCCAAATCAACTAGAGAACCTCAACATCAATTGAACACCCTAATGATAGAGGTATTAAAGGAGATTTTGAACCTTTATGATGCTGGCATCATATATCCAATCTTTAATAGCAAATGGGTGAGAATGGTGTAAGTGGTCTTAAAGAAATATGATGTCACAATGGTTACAAATAATAATAATGATGAGTTTGATACATACACATGTACAAACAAGGTGGAAAGTGTGTATTGATTATAAGAAATTAAACTCTACTACTAGATGGTCATAGTTATTATTACTTTCTTGATGGGTTTTTTACAAATAATAATAATGATGAGTTTGATACATACACATGTACAAATAGGTGGAAAGTGTGCATTGATTATAATAAATTAAACTCTACTACTAGATGGTCATACTTATTATTACTTTCTTGATGGGTTTTCTTCTTATAATCAAATCATAATTGCACCAGAAGATTACGAAAAGACAAGGCATTTCATGATCAAAGGATTTCAAGGAACAACTTTGTTGTTAGATAGAATGTCCTCCTCTACCATTCAAGGTGTAAACTATTTCCAAATAAGTTATGATCTTGGTGGGGTGGTCCTTTTGTTATTAGTAATGTTTTTGGTCGTGGTACAATTGAGATAAGGAGTTTATAGATGAGCAAGGTTTTCAACATGAATAATTAGAGGCTTAGGTTCTCAAGATGAATGGTCATAGGCTCAAACCTTTTTATGAAGGTTTTTAGGCATAAAATATTGATGTGATGGAGTTAGTGAATCCTATCTATGATAATTGAGGAAACATGTTGTCAAGCTAATGATATTAAACAAAGGCATTACTTAGGAGGCAACCCAAGCATACTATAGATTTGATTTTTGTACTCCCTTTTTTTTATGTTTCACATATTTTTCTATTACATTTGGCCTTACATTAAGGATAATGTAAGTTTTAAGTGGGAGAAGATGTTTAGGTAGGATTTTATTTTCAGTTCTTTTTTTAGTTTTTGTGAAATAGTGATCATATGTTTATGTTTCAAAAGTATGAAATTGGATTATTTTTATAATCTATAGCTTAGCTTAAGATGTTAGCAATGTTTCATAAAATAATGATAAGTGTGCTTAACTTTATAATACTCAAATGAAATAACGCTTGTTGAGAAGTTATGTGTGTTTCATAATAAAGCATGATTGATTAGTGTGTGATTTGTCTTGAAATTGTCCTTCTTAAGTTAGTCCTAAACTTGGGTTTAATGAAATAAGGTGCTTTTTAAAAAAAAAAAATTAAAAAAATGGCAAAAATTCAAAATTTTAATTCTACTCCATTATTAAACCTACCTAGTAACTATTTGTATTTCACCAAAAATGTTGACACTCACATTAAACAATGAGTTGAACATGAGTATGCAAAGCACCTTGATGTACATTCCTTATTTTTGGAATGTCTTAAGGAAAAATATTAGTTTTTCTTTTACATTTTAATAAAGGATATCCTACTTTGCTACTTGCTTTGTGGTAGTAAAGAGGAATGGTTGATAGGTAAACTATACATGAATTCATCATTTTAGTTGTGAGATTTGCATTAACTAATTAAGTACAATTATGAATAAAGAGGAAAGAAATGAGTAGGTATTGTTATTTTATTTGACATTGTTGTATTTTTATGTTAGGTATGTATGTGGGTTGAAAAATGAATCTAATTAGCATATGCACTACAATGGTTGAGCTTCAAAAATCCAATTCAGGTGATTCAAGAGCCTATAATTGTTATGAATGTGCCCAAGCCCAAAATATTTGTCTAATGGTTCAAAAATAGTTGATAAGTCACTATAAAATTTGTTACAAACTAAACTAAGTTAGTCTTGGTTTTTAACTCATAAGTTGTGCTATGGACTTTTGTTTTAGGCTAAATTGGATTTGTTAAAAAGTTTAAGAAGAGGAAGAAAACTTTAATGAAGAATGTAGACCCTAATTTAGACCATATCTACTCAAGAATCGTCATTGACAATTTTACATGAATTATATCACAATTATAGAAACAAGTTTATTGTAACCTCGAGAATTTAGGAGATTTTATTAGAGTGGCTTAGCATTTTCTTGTGTTAGCTATGTACATTTTCTATGTTAGAAGTAGGACCTTTTAGCTACTGAAAATTAAAGAAGATGAGATGGACACACAAGGAGGTTGACAAGCATAGCTTAAGTAAGAATTTGGTTTCTTTTAAATATTTGTAGCTAGAAGGTTTCAATAATTATAGGAGAATTCAAAACATTTGACTTTTTGATGGAATAGAGTATTTTGTTATGTTGTTTTCTTTTCTATTGAAATTGTTTAAGTTATTCTAATTATATTGTTGAATGATTATTATTTTAATTCATTCAATTAGGCCTTTTAAATTGATTAAACAATGGTTGATTGTTAGAGTTAGGGATTATGACTTGTATTTATCCTATTCCTAATCAATGAGTAGCAATTAATAAGAAGGGATTATGGATAAGTTTTTCTCTTATTGTTATAAATAACTCAACACAAGTTAAAAAATTTGAGCTTGTGTGATTATTGCTTTAATTAACCTATTTTGCTAATTCTTAAGGCTATTAGTTAGGGTCTAAGTGGAGAATTTTAGTAATAGATCTTGTTGTTATCTAGGATTAATAGTTCTAATAAAATTGAAGCAACATTATGGATAATTGAAAGCATTAAATATCATAGTTGCAATGAACCTTGAATTGAAATTTGTTAATTGATATTTCTATAAGTTATTTTGGTTAATCAAGTAGTTTACTTAAATTGTTATAAATTTAGAATTTTAACTTCCCAAATTCACATTAGTGTATTTAAGTTTAATTAATATCATAGTTGCACATGAATCTGGAATTGGAATTTTGTTAATTGATATTTCCATGATTAATTTTGGTTAATCAAGTAGTCTACTTTAATTGTTATAAAGTTAGAGTTTTACCCTAACAAATTCATATTAGAGTATTTAAGTTTAATTAATATAATAATTGTAAAAGAACCTCGAATTGAAATTTTGTTAATTGATATTTTTATATGTTATTTTCATTAATCAAGTAGTTCATTATCAATCATGGCTAGCTTTCTTTAGTATGAGAGGATCATTCATTACTTGAAACATTAGACCATATCTTTATTACTTGACAATGGGACTTCCTTTTTAAGTAGTTTGAATCCATTGAAATTTATCGAATAAACGAACTTTTACTCTTGATTAGCTTTAGGAGAGATTGTTCATTACTTAAGAGTTGAGGTCATTACCTAATTTTATGCCAATAATGCTTCTCCTTTTATTTCATGGTATCAACCATAAAAAAAAGTATATAGTTGACATTCATGTCTAAACAGAACATTAATTTCATTGCAACATGCATGTAAATACACTTTACGTAGTTTAAATCCATTAAATTCAATCAAACAAATGATTCATTCATTTTGATTAACTTTTCTTATTTGGATAAAATGTTTCATTTGCTAAAACATGATATTATTACTTCATTTCTAACTCATAAGGCATTTGCTTCTCATTGCATGGAGTTATCACATAAAGAAATTATAAATTTAACTTATATGTGTCACTAATCATATATTATATTATGACATGCATGTTATTTAATTTTAGATAGTATGAATGGATTGAAGTCCATCCATTAAGAAAGTTTTACACTTGATTTACCTTCTTTATTATGAATGTATTAAAGTCTATCAAAGAAATTGAGAAATTAACTTAAATGTCCTATTGATGATTGACTCAATTGCAATATGCTTTTTTTAGTTTTAGGTAGTGTGAATGCATTGAAGCCTATCCAATAAAGAAGCTTTTACTCTTGATTAGCCTTTCCCACCATAAGAGAGTCATTCATTACTTGAAACCTATCTCTTGCTTACTTTACAATATGACTTCTACTTTGGGTAGCTCAAATCCTTTGAAGTTAATTAAATAAAAAAGCTATTACTCTCAATTAGCTTTCTTAATTGGGAGAAAATCGTTCATTGTTTGAAACTTGAGATTGTAATTTGATTCCTTAACAATACAATTTCACTTTTGTTTAAAGGGAATGATTCACACAAAATAATCAAATAATTAACATCTATTACTACACGGAACATTGATTTCATTGCAACATTCACTTAAATACACCTCAAGTAGTTTAAATCCATTAAATTCCATGAAACAAAGGAGTCATTCATCTTTATTAGCTTTTCTTAATAGTATAGAATGTTTCACTCTAGAAAGATGTGATTGACACTTCATTTATAGGTGATAAAATTTCTCCTTTTGTTCTAAGGAGTCATTCATCTTGATTAGCTTTTCTTACATAGATTAAATGGCTAATTGCTAAAAGATGACTAGACACTTCAATCTTAGATAATAAGGCTTCTCCTTCCACTTTAAGTTGCCATTCACTCAAAGAAATAACGAAATTAATTTACATGTCTACATCAATCACTAATTTCATTGCGAGATGCACATTATTATGCCTCAGGTAATGTTTATCTGATGAAGTCCATCTAGTAAAAAAGCTATTACTCTTGTTCAACTTTCTTTCTTATGAGATAATCATTTATTACTTAAAGCATAGGTTGTCTCTTTATTACCTAATAATAGGACTTCTCCTCTAAGTGGTTTGGATCCATTCAAATCCATTAACTAAAGAAGCTACTACTCTCAATTAGATTTCATTGCCAAGATAATAATGAATTTCTTCAAACTTGACGATGTCACTTGATTCCTTAGTGATAAGGCTTCTCATTTTCCTGCAAGTAGTAATTCACACAAAATGATCATGCAATTAACATCCATGTCTACATAAAACATTAAACTTATTATGACATACACATCAATACACCATGGGTAGTTTGAATTTATTTTGTTTCATCAAACAAAAAAGTCATTCATTGTAATAACTTTTCTTATGTGAATGGTATGATTCATTGTCTAAAATAAGAAACCAATATTTCTTTTCTAACTAGGCTTTTCCTTTCATTGCATGGAGTTATTCACAAATTGAAATCGTGAAATTAACTTAAATGTTTCTTTCATCACTGATTCCATTTTCATATGCATGTTATTTAAATTTGCATAGTGTGAAAGCATTAAAGTCCACCCAATAAAGAAACTTTACTCTTGATTAGGCTTCTTTACTATGAGGTATTTGTTCATTACTCAAAACTTGTCTCTTAATTACTTTATAATAAGACTTCTCATTTGGCCAATTTGAATTCATTGAATTTAATTCAATAATGAAGCTAATGCTTTTGATTAGCTTTGTTTGTTAAGAGAAAATTTTTTATTGTTCAAAACTTAAGTCTCTCTTATGATTTCTCAATAATACTACTTCACTTTATGTTACAAGGAATGATTCGCATAAAATAATCATGCAATTAACACCTATGTCTTTAAAGAACATTAAACTCATTGTAGCATGCATTAGAACTTCACCTTTCATTAAAAGGAAAGATTCACACAAAATATCAAACAATTAACATCAATTTCTACACAAAACATTAATTCACTACAACATTCACATAAATACACCTCAAGGAGTCTGAATCAATTAAATTCCATAAAATAAATAAAGGTCATCCATCTTTATGAGTTCTTTTTTTTTTTTTTAACTAAATAAAATGGTTCATACTAGAACAATGAGATTGACACCTTATTTCTAGGTAATAAGGCTTTTAATTTATTTCAAAGAGTCATTAGTCTTGATTAGCTTTTATTACATTGATTAAATATTTAATTGCTAAAAGATGACAATGCATTTCACTTCAATTTGATAAAGTTGGTCCTTATGTCAAATGCACAATGTTATGTGTTGGGTAATCTATATCCAATTAAGTCACTTCAATACAGAAGCTATTAGTCTTAATCAACTTTCTTTCTTGTGAGAGAATGATTTATTGCTTGAAACATGAAATTGTCTCTTGATTACTTAACAATAGTACTTCTTTTGTAGGTAGTCTAAATCCATTAAAGTCCATCGAATAAAAGAGCCATCACTCTCAATTAGATTTCTTTACCAAGAGAGAATCATTCATAGCTTGAAACCTAAGGCCTTCACTTGATTCCTTTACAATAAGGCTTCTCATTTTCTTGTAAGTAGTTATTCATATAAAATGATTATGTGATTAACATTCATGTTTACATAAAACATTAAATTTATTGCGACATGCATATCAATAATCCTATGGTAGTCAAAACTTGTTATGTTCTATCAAATAAAGGAGTCATTCATTCTACTTAACTTTTTTTTTACATGGATATAATGATTCATTGCCTAAACCATGGCACCAACACTTCATTTCTAGCTAATAGGCTTTTCCTCTTGTTGGAAGGAGTTGTTCATATAATGAAATTTAGAAAATAACTTAAATGCCCTACTGATGATTGATTCCATTGCTATATGCACATAATTCAGTTTTAAGTAGTGTGAATGCATTAAAGTCCATTTAATAAAGAAGCTTTTACTCTTAATTAGCCCTTTCTACCACAAGAGATTTGTTCATTACTAGAAACTTGTCTCCTGATTACTTCATAATAGGACTTCTCATTTACGCAATCTAAATCTTTTGAAGTCAATTGAATAATGGAGCTAATATGAATTAATCATGACATTTAAGTTAATACAAACTAAGGTAGTATGAATCCATTAAATTTTTTAAAACAAAGTAGTCATTCATTTTCATTATTTTTCTTAAATGGATAGAATGATTCATTGCTTAATAAAGGAGACCATCACTTCACTTCTAGCTAATAAGGCTTCTCTTTTCATTCCATAAAGTGATTCATATAAAGAATTGTGAAAATAACTTAAATGTTTACACCAATCAACAATTTCATTACAACAGGCACGTCATTCTATAATGGGTAGTTTGAATCAATTGAAACCTATAAAATAAAGAAGCTATTACCCTTGATTAGATTCTTTCACTATCAAACAATCATTTATTACTTGAAATAAGAAACTTTTCTTAATTACATGGCAATAGGACTTCTCCTCTAGGTAGCCAAATACATTGAAGTCTAACCAATAAAGGAGTTATTACTCTTGATTACCTTTCTTTACCAGAAGACAATTATTCATTGCTTGAAAGTCAAGACCATCACTTGATTCATTAGAAATAAGGCATCTCCATAAATTACATGGAATCTTTTAAATAAAATGAGCATCCAATTAACATTCATGTTTACACTAAATATTGATTTTGTTGCAACATGCACATCAATTCACCTTGAGTTGTCTAAATCCATTCAATTCCATAAAATAATAGAGTCATACATCTTGATTAGCCTTTCTTACATAGATAGAATGGTTCATTTCTTGAAACACAACACTATCACTTTATTTATTACTAATATGACTTCTTTCATTCTAAGGAATCATTAACACAAATGAATCACGAAAGTAACTTAAATGTCTACACCAATCACTAATTCCATTGCAAGAATCACTTTATTCTATCTTGGGTAATCCAAATCTATTGAATTCCATCTAATAAAGAAGCTATTATGCTTGATTAGCTTTCATTACAATGTGAGAATAATTTGTTACTTGAAACTTTGAATGCCTTGTTGATTACTTAACAATAGGACATTTGCTTTAGGTACTTCAAATCCATAGAAGTCTATCGAATAATGTAGCTATTACTTTTATTAACTTTCTTTACAAGGATAGAATTACTCATTTGTACAAACTAGAGACTGTCACCAAATTCTTAGGTAGTGAGGCTTCTCTTTTTATTACAATGAATTATGCACACAAACTAAGCATACAATTAAAATTCATATCTACACCACATATTAATTCCATTATAACATGCAATCAATTAAATTCCATTAAAAAAAAAGTCATTCATCATGGTTGGCTTTTCTTATATGGATATTCATTAGATGCAACACAAGACCAAGACTTTATTTCTAGCTAATAAGGATTCTATTTGCCTTTTAAAGAGTCATTCACACTTCACATAAATGAATCATTAAATTGACTACAAAGTCTATAACAATCAATGATTCCCTTGTGAGATGCATATTATTCTATCTTTAGTAGTTTAATGTATTTAAGTCCATCCAATAACAAAGCCCTTACTCTTGATTAGCCTTCTTTACTATGATAGATTTGTTTATTGTTTGAAACATGGGTTTATCTCATTATTACTTGTAATAAGGCTTCTCATTTTGTTAGTCTAAAATAATTGAAACTCATTAAATAAAGGAGCTATTACTCTAGACTATTTTTCTTTAGAAGGAGAGAATCATTTATTGCTTAAAACTTAAGGCCATCATCCTTTGCAATAACACTTGCAAGGAATCATTCACAAGGAATAATCATTTAATTAACGTCTATGTCTATAAAGAAAATTAATTTCATTATGATATGCACTTTAATACCCTTGGGTAGTTCAATTTATTTCCATAAAACAAACAAGTCATTAATCTTGAATAGTTATTCTTAAATGGATAGAATGGTTCATTCCTTGAAACATGAGACTAACACTTTATGTCTAACTAATGAGGCGTCTCCTTTTGTTCTAAGAAGTCATTCACACAAAGGAATTGAGAAATTAACTTAAATGTCTACATTAATCATTAATTTAATTGTAAGGTATGTGTTATTATGTCATGGGTAAGTTGAATCCATTAAAGTTCATCTAATAAAGAAGCCATTATTCTTAAATGGCTTTCATTACTACAAGAGAATTATTCATTACTTGAAAAACAAGACATCTCTTCATTACTATAAAAAGGATTCATGATCAAGGTAGTTTGAATCAATTGAAGTCCATCAAGTAAAGAAGCTATTTCATTTGATTAGCTTTCTTTACTTAGATATATTTGTTCATTGCTAAAAATTTGATACTATTAGCTAAATCCTTTGTAATAAGGCATCTTCTTTCATTGCAAGGAATACTTCATAGAAAATGAGCATGCAATTAACATTTATGTCTATAACAAATATTAATTTCATTGTGACATGCATATCAATACACCTTTGTAGCATGAATCTATTGATTTCCATTTGACAAGAGAGTTTTCATCTTGAATATCTTTTCTAACTTGGATAGAATGGTTCATTGCTTGAAGGATAGGACTATCACTTCATTTCTATGTAATAAGGCTCCTCTTTTGTATTATGGAGTCATTTACGTAAATGAATCATGAAATCAACCTAAAAGTCTACACCCATCATTGATTCCATTGCAAAATGCATCTTATTTTGTCTTAGGAAGTTTGAATCCATTGAAATCCTTCCAATAAAGAAATACATGTAAAGATCATTTAACCACATGGGAAAATTTTAGAAATTTTTGTAGAATGACCAAGGTGCCCATTTTTAATGATGGTTAACATAGTGATAGTGTCAAAGATGAAGAATAAGAAGAGGTGAAAGGAAATTTCTAGACAAAAGCTTAAAACTTCATTCTAGTAGCTTAGCTCCTAATATAGGGACATTTTACACTATTTTGGCTACTAGTTCATTGTTTACAAAACAACTTTTGTACTTTCTTTAACAACTATCCATATTACAATCTAACTTTTCCTAAACTTAAGGAATACAACTAAACATGGTTAATAACTACCAAGTACAAAAATTAGTTACTTTGTCATCAAGTAATTTATTGGTTTTTAACTTCTTAGCTTCTACTTCTGCTTCTCAACTCCTTTTTCTACTTCAAAAGTTTCTTTTCTAACTTCTTGAGTCTCTAACAAAATCATCTTGTGCATAAACACTTCTCCTTTAGATTTTTATTGGAGACTCCAAGAATGACTCCCAACTTTTGAAATTTGGACTTTGGTTTAGACTTTTTAAAATATCTACTAGTTGATGTTTGATTTGTAACACTTTAATTTTAATTTTATTCCTTCATTTCTTTTGGCTTTGCTAATTACATGATACTTAACATTTGTATGCTTTGTCCTCCCATCTTGTATTGGAATATTTGCAATTCCAATTATATATTTGTTGTCACACATAATTGTTATTGCTACTATTTGCTTAAAGCAAAGGACCTTGAGAATTTTTCTCTCCTAGATTGCTTGGTTGGTTGCTACTACTGCTACAGACTTTGCCCTTACAATGGATTAGGATACCATCTCTTGCTTCTTGGAATTCCAAGAAAACATTCCTAAACCAAGTGAGAAAGCATGGCTTGAGGTGCTTTTCATCTCTTTTAAACTACTTGCCCAATCATTGTCCATAAAACCTATCAATTTTCCCTTTTTAACTAGTTCATAACATATTCTAATCTAACTTGTCCCTTTTGAGTACCTTGGGACTCTCTTAGCTACATCATACAAAACATTTGATGGACCTTACATCAAACCTTAATAATAGACTAGCTACAAACATCAAGTCTGCTTTTATGGTAGTTTGTTATAACAAACTTCAACTACTAGCTCTACATTATCTTCATTTCCCAATTTTACATTGACAACTAGTGGTGTTGCCATTGGTTTGGAATGTTGCATTCTAAACCTTTTCAAAATCTTTTAGGCATATTGCTTATGACATAGGAAGATGCCCTAATTAAATTGGTTACCTTCAAGCCTAAGGAAGTACCTTAAGTGTCATAAGTCTGACATGTCAAATTAACATTGCATTTCAACTTTGAACTTCATTAATTCCTTTACATTTCTTCCTATCACAAAAAAATCATCAACATAAATCTTTTATGACTATAATATGGCATCATTATCACTCCTCCTGAAGTGCTAACTACACAAGAAAGAGTCTATTCTATTGTACCAAGCTCTAAGAACCTATTTTAGGCCATACAAGAAAGAGTTTATAAGAGCTTGCTTATAAACTTTCTATTCACTATGTTTTCCCTTAAAGTCTTTAGGTTGAGCAACTTAAATCTCCTTATTTAGAATGCTATTTAGTAATGCAGATTTGGCATCTAATTGAGAGATTTCTCATTTGATCTATAATTACTATTAAAATTCTAAAAGTGTCCATTTTGTTAGTGTAGTCAATTCTAGGCTAGTAGGAATAGCCTTTAACTACAAGTTTAACCTTATACTTGTTCACACCTCCATTAGGATTTAGTTTTACCTTAAATACCCATTTCACTCTTATCACCTATGTGTTTTCAAGTTTCTCAACTAAGACCCGAGTTTGATTTTTCTTAATCATGCCAATCTCCTCCTTCATTGCTGCATTCCACTCATTACCCTTAGGAAATTCTTCATAAGTGGTAGGTTTTATTATAAGTCTGTTAAATCTATGCTAAACATTAGCAGGAGGTCTGATAACAACCAAGTTTTGCATAATATTTTGCTTCATACTTAATATTTTATGTTGTTTGATAGTCTAGATGATGTAATTTGATTGGCTTCTCACTTAATTGTATATATGCCTAATTATCAGAAAAATCTAGCAAAATTCAATTTTTTGCGCAGTTTAGGTACTTTGATTATTTCTTATGTTATAGGAGGTTTTTTTTAACGAAACCAATTTCTATAGATATCTAAGGGACTGAGCTATGACTTCCACTAAGAAACCATGGGCAAATTCTGAACCAATTGGACAAGGCAAAATATTGAACTCTAATCACAAGAGGGGCGCTAGACAGAGCAGATCAGCCACACACTGCTTAGTTTTTCAGTCATATCTCATACACAGGAAGAAGTTTAGCTGCCAAATTTGAGTTCTTGGAAAGCTAACTCGAAGAGCTACAACTCTCATGAAGAAAACAGAAGAAGATAAGGCCATTTGAATGGAGTTATGCATGGGTGAAGTTCAGTAAGCCTCCATGGAGCTGGAAACTAGGCTAATTTGTATGTTTAGGGCCATGATACTCAACCATCCGAATTTGAGGCCTGGAATCATATCCAAGCCACTTGGGATTAATGTCCAAGTTGAGAAATAATTCATTTTGGAAGGTAGAAAGATGAATGGCTAAAGGAGCATTGAATTGCAAGGAAGATGAAGAGGCAAGCATGAATGGCCAAGGGAGCATTAAGTATAAGGAAGATAAAGAGGGTGAATGAATATAGATAAAAAGGGGGGAAGGACAGATGGAAATAGCTCATTCTTCTCATTTTTGCATTTCTTTTCCTTTGTTCCATGATTATGTAAATCATTTCAACTTTAGGGTTTTTGAACTCATGTACCTGGAGATCAAGTTTTATCATTGAATGAATACATTCTAGTTTTCTCATTCTAGCCTTATTATCATTTGGTCACTTAACAGGATTCCTTAGGTAATAATACCGATTGGTTTTGGGTGAATTAAGGAGTGTTAAGAGCTACTAATCAGAGACTTGAGTTATGCTTAGGATCAGATTGAGGGGCAGATTTACTACTTAGGTTAGTAAACTCTGGTGCCTAGACTAGTTAGATTACATGAAAATTGTGTGATAACGAGTTTTTCATGAGTCATAGTAAGTCAACTCTGTGATCATTTAGAGATTTTAGGGAATGCAGAGTCATCTAATGCGAGATCTCGGCTAGAACTAGGGCTAACCAACTAGACATACATTCCTATATCCTTAGGAATCAAGGATCAAGAATTACTAGAGTTAGTCTCATATTATATACTAAAAAAAAAAAACACATTGGTTCATTGGGAAACGACTAGGGTTTTACCACTAACTATAAGCCTTCAAGCCACCCTAAAAATTAATTAGACTGACGTGACAATCAAATCTGTCAAGGTCATATCTTAATGAAAGGATAATTATAGTTATCATATTCAACCTTATAATCTATATCTCTAGAATCAATAACTTTTGTTGCAAGTTCCTTTCCGTTTGTAACTTATTCCTATCCTAGTAAGCTCCTTTATCAATCTTCATATCTTTACTAACAATGACTTTTCCACTCTTCTACTTTCTTATTTAGCTTGCTTCTCTTAACATCTAGCATATGTGTGTAACACAAGGAACAAACACTCTCAAGTGTTTAAGCAATGACTTAAAGTCACTCCAAGTTTCAATTAGAATCTTCCCCATTACTACTTTTGTTGGCATCTTTTTCTACAAATAAATGATTATGATGATGGCTTTTACCTAAAAGGATTTGGTAACTACTTCTCAAAGTGCATGTACCTTGCCATCTCTAGTACTTATCTATTCTTTGTCTTTACCACTTTATCTTTTTGTGGAATGTAGCAACTGTCAACTAATGTTGGATCCCCCACTCCTCAAAATATTGGTTAAACTCCCTAGAAACATACTTATTTCCAATGTCCAACTCAAGTTTTTCAAAACTTTTCCACTTTGAGTTTCAACAAAAACTTTAAACTTCTTGAATAGCCCAAAAATCACTAACTTTTACTTGATGAAGTACATTAAGGTCATCCTTGATTTGTCATTCATGAACAAAAGAAAATATTTGCTTTTGCAAGAATATGGCTCTATTAGTCCACAAACATCAAAGTTGACTAATTGAAGCTTCCCTTTAGCTCTCCAAGCACCTTGTATAGGAAAAGACAATTTCTATTACATGCCTAATTCATAACTTTCACACACATCAAAAAAGACTTTGATAGTAGGCAAATCATTCACAAATTTTTGTTTTTCTACAAAGGCTCTTCTACCACAATTTAGAATAGTCAATCACTATACTATTTTGCATTCTAACATTTTAATTGAATTCAAGTTCTCAATAAAATTCCTATTCTCCATAAGAACATTAATGAATTATATGCCAATAAGATCATAAAGCAAATAATTTTTATTTTTAAACAAAAAGTTAAAGCCCTTTTGCATCATTTTGCCCTTTATTGTCAATCTTTACCACATGTATGAATGGTGTTAGGTGACTTAAAAAGATAAGCATGGCAAGTCATGTGGTAAGTACAACCACTATGCAGAAATCAAGATCTTTAATTCTCTACTTTAGTCATTATTAAAGCTATGATCAAATGTTCATCTTTCACCTCTTCTTTAGTGAACTTAGCTTTTTGAGATTGCTAGCTTTAACCTTGTTATGAATTCTTTTTGAAATACATTTAATATGACCAAATTTGGAGCAAATTTTACATTAAACCTTTCCTTTCCAATAATAGTCATCCCCTACATGATTAATTCTTTTGTAGATAGGACAAGTTGAGAACTTTCCTCCTTTCCTATTATTCTTTTTAGACTTAAGCTACTTGCCTTTATTAGAATATTTAAAGGTAGTTTTCTTATGTTTTTAAAGCTAATGGCTTCAACTTTAATTGAGCTTGCAATGCAACTTACACACCACCTTTAATTCTCAAGCTTCTCCTTTATTCCTAAGCTTTAAGTGCCTTATGAGAATTAAAATACACATCTTGAACTTTTTAAATTGGGCTTATTTGTAGAGATCCAAGAAGAATTGGGCCATAAACTAGTGTCCTTAATCCAACTTATAGGCTAATCAAAGCTATCCTAATCTAATTAAGAGTTATTCTTTGAAAAAGTTAAGTTGGTTCCAAAGACGAAGTGTCTTTCCTTCTTTAGGTTATTTTTGTTGTCTCTTAAAGTTATAAATAGACATGTTATGGTTCCAAAAACACATACATACATATACCTCTCTTTACTTTTTTTTCCTGAACACACCTATGATAAGTAAGGCTAAGGTGTTATTTTCAATTTTAAGGATTGACATCATTAGAGGAAGCATTATAAGACTTATTGATTTTTTTTTTCTAATCAAATTCTCATGTTATTCTATTATTATTGTTTATAATTATATTATTTGATTGTTAGGAGCATACTAGACAATTATACTTTTATGATCTAATGCTAATTCAGAATTCATATTTGTAATTCTAATGTTAATGAGCAAATAGAAATTATAGCTATAGTCATCCTTGTCTAATTTCTATGGAGAACATGGTCTAAACTAAACAAATCAACTTGTGAATTTGTTATTTAGGTTCAACTATCTTTCTTATCTTAATGCTATCAATAAATTATATTCAAAAAGCTTGTCCTAGGTAGTTTTATTGATAAGAGATTAATTGAAATATTGTCTTAATTAACAATGACCTAAGGAAATATTTACAGTAATAGAGTTTGTTATTATTCTAAACCAAATATTCAATTAAAAAAGTAATGATTTTTAGTGTTAATGATTAGTTGTGAATCCTATGGTATAAATATCCTTATTACCAAAAGTGTTGTCATCTATTAATTTTATTTACAATTAGTTTTTTATTTTAATTTTTATTAGCTTAATTTAAACCAAATTCCTCCTTCTTTACACTTTTATTTGCATGAATTCAATAGAATTAAGATCATTAGTTAATGATAATGTTATAATTATGGCATTGTTTATGTTTTATTGTTTACATTTTATGCCTATAAATTGGTCATTTGATTTGTTTAGTGAGTGCTTTGCAGGTAAGTGATTATAAAAGTAACTTTTGATGATTATGAAATGAATTGGAGGACAAAAAGTCAAAGGAGATTAATTTACAAGACATCATAAACAAGTTCCTATAACCAACCATTTGAATACCTTTAAAAAATTATGGGAGTTGATGTTGGATTTATGCAACTCTTGAACTTACAAAAAGTTTAGACATCAATCTACAACTTTTGAGTTGATAGCTTGGTTCAATTTAATCATTTTCAACATAGAAACTTCATTACAAGTTGATTTTGCTAGAATTATGGGATTTAAAATGTGATTTTAATGAGATCATTAGGCATGATTTATGGTGAAAGATCAGTAACCAAGATTGTACAACTATTTTAAGGATTAAAGGAGACTTATCAAGGAAATAAAGAGCTAAAATTAAGGGGACAAATTAGGAAATAGCAACCTAAAATAGAAGCACACAACTAGTTTTTATCATACGTGAAAGTTGTTAATATGAATTAAGTAAATTATAATATACAATATATCGCAATTCAATAAATTGAGTAATCAAATATATATTAAAATTCTAATTCTATTAAAATATTAAAAATATTACAAAATAACAATTAAGTTGATGTCAAATATCCCAAATCATTACAATTTACTATGAAAATTAGAGTTTAAATGAGATACCTAGATATTTGTAAAATTAAGAAATACCACCACTTAAGAATTTCACTACCTAGATATTAGAGTTTTTCATAATCTATCTTTCAATTGTAGTTTATTTGTCTATCGATGTAGGATCACCAGAATTTAATGGAAGAAAGAGGGTTACAACATAAATTTTTCTTTTGTGCTACCTTTAAATTTTTAACCTTTTTCAGAGATTTTTTCTTACTCTCTATCTTTGCTTCTTTCATTAAGGTTTAGGAGTTTCTTTTGTAAATGTTAGATTCAGTGAATTGATCAAACCAAACAATTAAACTAGCTTTCTTATATTATTAGAGAATAGACAATAAAAGGAGAAAAAAAAACAAGGCTTTGATAATTTTGTTGGTTTAATTTCACTTTAGTTAATATCCTTATCATGCGATGGCTAGTCACTTTTACAATTAGCACCTTTTATGATGCCATAATGTTTGGTACCTTTTATTTTGTAGAATCACTCTTTAAATTATTTCTCTATAATATACACCCTTCAAATAATTTTCTTTTTCAATGAAGAGCTTTGTCACATACAAATATGAACAAAAATTTTATAACCACTTGATGATTACCTTAAATTTTTTTATTTTGATTATTATGACATTTACATTGTGGGACATCTTTATTTATGGAGAATTTTTGCAACCTACAATATTTGAAAAAAATAATGGAAATGTATAAAATGATACACAAATTAGCTTTTAATCAAATAAATAGTTTAAAACATGTGACCAATAAAACAAATGGAATAAGGTCAAGGATATTAATAAATCTAATTTAAATTATAAAATTATGAAAAATTTGAATTTCCTTACAAGTTTCTCACATGAAAGATGGGTTATCAATTTAAATATATAATTATATTGTGGTTACATTATTTGTAATAGCAAAATAATTAAATTTGATCTCAAAATCCAACTAAATTCATATTAATGCTTTCTAACAAAATATCACCAACTCACCCATTGCACAAATCCAACCCTCTCGTGTGCGTGTGTATGTGTGTATTTAGTTTATCAAAGGTGACATAAGTGTGCAATTTCAGCTGCATATACACTCGATGTGCTTGTGTAACACAGATGTTAAGCATAACTTATATGGTCTTATAACTAATACAAGTTCCATCAAATATTGTGTAGTCTAGTGATAATAAGGTCATCCTTTGTCAAACCAAAAATCCTAAGCTCAAATCTTCGCAAAGACGTTTAATGAAACTAAATGTATGCTCATAAAGTTTGCTCCTTTGATAGTGCATAGTCCTTCCTAGTAAGATTATGGGATATTATTTTACTTTTCTACTTCTTTAATGAAAAATGAAACTAATACAAGTTAATGGACAAAATATATAAAGGTTTATATTGATTAATAAACATAAATTTGGTTTGTAACATTAAATTCAAATATTAGTTAATGTAATGAAAGCAAATTAAATTAAAGTAATGAAAGGTGTTGAAAACTTGTAGGGCATGAATGATTAGAATTACATGTAACATTGGTTGGTTTCATTAGTTGGTGTAATGAAACCAAATCAAATTTGGTTTTCCCTTCTTAGGCTTTTGGTTCTCAGTTATTACTTAATTTGAATCATTATTTCACAACAAATCAAGTTTTGTTTAGTTGTAAGAGTTGTTTATGACTTGTTATTTCTAGTCATTTTCTTCAAACTTAAGATTACTAAAAAATGAACCACTAGATATAGTTTAGTAGTCACCAAGTATAAAATTTAAGATTAGATGTGCAATTTGAACCCTAAATCTAAAGTGGCAAATGGATGGGTCAAGTTAGTTTTAAGTCTGGTTTTTGGGCTTTCAAGTCATTTGGATCTTAGGTCATTTGGATATTTCTAAATCATTCTAGTTTTGAGTGTCTCAAGTCTTAGATCATTTGTGTTTTGAGTTCAACAAGTTTTGGGTGTTTTGAATTATAACTTGTTTAGGATTTGGTCATTTTGGACATAAGTTATTTTGGTTTTAGGTTATTTGTTTTTAGGTCTAATTTAAGTTATAGGTCATCAATTATTTAGTCAATGTAGGTTAGACTAGGTTGAGTTTTTCATGAGTTAAGTTAGATTATTCAAGTTGAGTTAATTTTTGCCACTTTTATCTATGACCATTTGTTTTCCATTAATAGGCTAATATACAAATCTCTCTCTTCTTACTTATAGAGATTAGGGAGTAATTTTTGGTAAAAATGAATTATTATTATTGAGCAAAGGCAACATCTTTTTGGGTTAATAATTTGTAATAATCTATAAAGGAGAGGAAAAAAAAAGGTGAATTCAAAAGATATATTGTGCTTCTAAAATGCCAAAATTAAATGGACATGAAATATGAAAGTAATTTTATAAATTTATTTTGGTTATAATAATTAAATTAATAATAATAATATTAATTTTAGATTTTATCTCATATTTTACATTAACAAAATATAAAGTTAATGATTAATATGTGGTATCTTTAAACTAGTGCATATGTTGAATTAAATATAAAAAAAAACTAAATTTAAAAATAATCATTATTCATAAATAAAAGTAAATTAAATAAAAATAATTTAAATTAAAAATATCCAAAAAAAATTTTAGGTATTGATAAAATTAATTAAAATTTTGAATAAGGTTTATTTTAATTATTTTGGGTTATTGTTGGTTTTAGGTTACTTAGGTTTAAGATTTAGGTTATAATGGTTTTGAGTTATTCAACTTTTTTGGTGATTTTGGATTTGAGTTTTTGGTTGTTTGGATATAAGTCATTGGACTTTTTCAATCAAAGTAAGTTAGATTTAATCAAATTGTTGGTAGGTTAAGTTAGGTTACTTGGGTCAGTTTTTAATCAAATTTTTAGTTGAATCTTCTTCTCTACTCTAGCTAAACCAAAAAGAAAAATTATAGGTAGATTTAAAAACATAGTATAAAAGGAAAAATATGAGAAGTACAAAATATTTTAACAATGTCATCAAACTAATTTATAGCAATTAAATTGGAGAAAAAAAAGGTATGTCCTTTTATATTTTCTTGTTTTCCCTTGGCATTGCCAATGGTTAGGATTAATCCTCAAAATGTTGAATAATTATAATAGTACTTGTCTTTCAAAAGTATGATCATTCAAGAAAATTGCAACATATTTAATATTTAGTTACTTTTCAATATAGATAGCTATGAGCAACATTGCAAAGTGAGAACAACCACACTCTTCAAAGAGACAAAATGAAAGGTTTGCATTCTTTGTTTCCTATTCTAAGATAATTGATAGATGGAAGAACTTGTTGTAAATTAATGTGCTTTCAAAGGTTAATTATCATAATTTAACACTTAGTCAAACTTGCTTGAGCAACAAATCATAGAAATTCAATTTGATTCTCACTCCTTGATTTAATATTGAATTAGTTCTTGTAAGCTAATTGATTGTTTTCCAAGTTTGATTTGATTACTCTCCTTTTAACTAGTGTTTAATGACTCCTTTTTATTCATGTTTTTGCCCTCTTTCTTTGTGGAACATAGATTGCAATTGGAATTGAAGTCACTAATAATAACAACATTAAAGCCTTTTTTACCTTTATGTTCCTCTTTTGAAGTACTTCACTATATGTTTAGTTGCCAAGAAATTGGAAAATCAAAATTAATTAGCCTCCAACTATATATTTTATGTGGGCCATAAGATTATTGGGCATCTAAATGAGTTTCACATAAACTAAATTTTCAACCAAAAGGTTATTTCTTGCATGTTATGAATACCTATGTGTCGTATAAGACATGCAAGGCTTCAAGTGCATATATTTGAGCAAATTAAGTGCATTAAGTTAGTAAGTGTATAAAAACTTCTCCTCTTGTGTCAAGCATTGTGTGGGTGGAAATGAGTTCCCATATCTTTCTTTATCTTTATCTTTTATATGTGTGTGTGTATGCACACTTCAATCCTTGCTCATTTCCAACATTCTTGTATTGCACACTCTTTTAAATTCCTTTTGTATGCCTTTGATCTCTTGCACTAAAGAAACTTGACTTTTTTTTCTCTATTTCTCTAAAGTGTATGCTAGTTATACTCATTGGTCTTTAAGAGGTAATTTTTTGGGATCAATTAATTGTATGCTAATTGATTTTATTTTCAATTGTGATTTGTTTATTTACCTTATATTTATTCTCTAACCACTTTTTTAAGTCTTTTAATATGCTTTTTGAGGAAAATAAGTCATAATCAAAATTGATGGCACTTATGATAAGAACAATGAGGCAAATCATTGTCTTAAGACAAGTAATTTGCCAAAGTTGATGATCTTTGGATCTTTTATGTAAATTTGATATTCATGATCTTCATAAAGCATATGTTGAAATTTATACTCCTTGACTCATACGTTGCAATAGACAAATCTTTAGTTAATCTATGATATTTGATCTTTGGGAATAATGATCTATATACATATACTAAGGTCTCTTTAATCTTTGCAATTTATTAGAAAATTATTGTTAGGCTATTTAGATACTTATATAATATTTAAGAATCTCTAGAAAAATTGACACTTTATGTTTATACGAGTTGATATTTGATGAGTAGGAATTTATTCATTTATTCCTTTTTACAGTTAGCTTTTTTTTTTTCTAAGTTTTATACCTATTCTAGCATTTCATTGTTTTAAAATTTGTTACTTATTTCAGGTTTTCATCAACTTACAAGTTTAGATTGAAAAGTGGCCTTCAATAAAGTTGTAGTAAACATTTCAAATTTTCTAGATTAGGGTTGTGAGTCTTGTTATGAGTTCTTTTGGGACTTGAGACTTTGCTTCAAATACAAGGCAGAAATTTGGAGTCCAAATCATAATTGGAGTAGGATTCCTAACCAAGGACTAAATATTTATATGGGTATAACTTGAGCTTCAAACATCCAAATTAGGTGATTCAAAAGCCTAAATTGAAGTTCACATTTAGGCCTACAATTGTTATGAAGATACCCAAGCCCAAAACAGTTGTTTAATAGTCCAAAAATAGCTAAAACGTTGCTGCAGAATCTATTGCGAACAAGATTGAGTTAATCTTAGTTTTAAGCTCATAACTTGGCTTTTGGACCTTTGTTTTGGGCAAGACTAAATGTGTTACAAAGCTAAAGAATAGGACTATAACTTTGATGATGAGAAAGGACCATAATTCAAACTATATCTATTCAGGAATTAGCTTGAAACTCATTACTAGAATTATGTCACAATTAAGGAAATGAGTTTATAATCTTTTTGGAGTGTCCTAGGTTTTTTTGTGTCTACTATGTATGAAACCTAGTACAAGAATTTTATCACAATCAAGGAAATAAGTTTATAATTTTTTTGCAATGTCCTAGGTTTTTTATGTCTACTATGTATGTTTTCTAGGTTACAAAAATGATCATTTAGTTGTTGAAAAGAGGAGAAAGACACATAAAAAGGGCAATAAACATATTTTAGTAAGAATTTGAGTTCTTTTAAGCATGTGTATCTAAAAGTTTTCAACAATTTTAGAGAATTTCAAAACATTTAGTATTTTGTTGGTATATAATATTTTTTTATGTTATTTTTTTTATTGGAATTTTTTAAGTTATTTTGATTAAATTGTTGATTGATTATTATTTTAATTTATTCAATTAAGACTACCAAATTGATTAAACAATGATCGATTCCTAGAATTAGGGATTGTGACTCATATTTATCCTATTGCTAATTGCCAAGTAGCAATTAATAGTAAAGAATTATGGACAAATTTACTTCTTATTGTTATAAATAACTCAATGCAAGTTAAATAATCCAAACTTGTGTGATTACCATTTGAATTAACCTATGTTCCTAATTCTTAAGATTGTTAATATATAACTCTAGTGAACTTATTCTATATGAAAAATCAAGATCTAGTGATATAATAAGGTCTTCCAAAAGTGGAACAAGTGTTAGAAGTGCATTCAATTGATTCAATATCAATAAACTTAGAAAAGAAAGTCAAGGGTCGGAACAAATGTATAATAAGAATTCTTGAAATTCCTTGGGGATTCTTGATTGGTGCTGAGCTAACAATGGTACAAAATCATATCTCTTTGGTTAATAAGATCCAAAAGGTTTATTGATCCCAACAAGTGTAGTTCGATAATAGGCACAGAGAAATTATTATACGTCAAATAACATCAAAAGTGTTGGTTTTAAAAGATGGAATGTCTAATGTTTTTTCACCTGGATAACTCATTGGATTGTTTCAAGTGGAATGAACTGGGCACACTTAGAAAAAGGGATCTGTTACAAAGTCATATTATTAGGAATAACAAAAGCTTCCCTAAATACTTAAAGCTTCATATTGGAGGCAAATTTTCAAAAGTAACTCTTCACAATCATATGGATTGGTTGAAAGGCCTGAAAAAAAACATTGTTCTAGGTGGTATGATACCCATTAGGACTGGATTCAAAGGATTCATGTACTAATCAAGGCAACATAAGAACATTCCTTTGAAAACCAAAATGAAAAGTTTATTCCAATAGGAAATGAGAGATATTTTGTTCCACCACAAAGAATTATTTGATTCTTGCTATTCAAAAAATTTATATGATACATTAAAACAATCATTTATAGAATTTAATGATTCTTAAAAGCAAATTTATTCTTTGAACTATCTAACTATTAGTGGTCCTATGATTTTTTTTTTCTTACATGTGATTTGCTAATAGTTAATAGTAGTAAAGAATAATCAAAATAATAAATAAATAAAAATAATTAATAAGGAATAGAAAGGAACTAATCACTTGGATTATGCATCAATGTCCAATTTCCAAGAAAAGATAAGGTTCGATTGGAACAATTATTTATTTCAAGATACCTTATCTCTTTGTTTTTTTTTTTCCATTGTAAAAGGAGGAAAAGAGAGAGAGGAAGTATGTGAAGAAATGTTCTTTGGGAGTTCCAATGATTTGATTAATTGATACAAATTGTGACCTCAATCAAGACAATCTTTTTAGCTTAGTGTAAGGCAACCCCTGCCTTGCTCAAGAGAATCTATTTAGTAAACATAACTATACATTCTAGAGGAATAGTAAAATAGCTTACCATATTGGCCAATTGTACAAATAAAGGGCAAAGTGATCTAAAAGATCTTATTCCTAAAATTTGTTTGTTTAGTCCTTTTATACCTACTTCCAATGCATATTTCTTTTATATTACGAGTCTTGATTGTTTCATTCATTCAATTCCAATCTTTGGATTCATAATTTACCAACCATAATTTACTTAGGAATTCTTTATTTTTTCCATTTATAATGTGTGATTAAAAAAAAGATTTTATATAGTACTATCTATTAAATTTCAATCATTTTTTTTATTCAACTCAATGATTGACCAAAACAAAATGATAAAATAAAAAATATTAATAAATAATAAATTATATGAAATTAAATCAACTAAAAATTTCTATTTTTATATAAAAATTTAGGCTAATAAATTTGCTCATTTAAATTGATTGTATCATTATAGAAAATGATAAAAGCAAGCCAAGAGTTTAAAAATAATGAGATTTAGGAAAGAAAAAAAGAGGGTGATTTAGGAGAGTAAGATCAAACTAGTGATATATATATATAAGTCTACTTTATGGATTTATCAAAAAAAAAAATAATTTGAATTTTTGAATATGATTGACTCTAAGATATGAATAGTTGGCTTATGTTATGGCAAAAAAGACATGTATATGTAATATTAGGTATTAACTAGTTATATATGAGTTGAAAGATATAATTTAATCTATCTTACTACTAATGGTAATGAGAATTTAGATAGGGATTCCAATAAAAATAGAGTCCTTTCATCTCAGTTGTAATTATAAATTGAATAAAAAAATTCATTCAAGAAAAATAAAAGAGTTCAAATTCAACTAATATTTCCAAACAAATAATAATAATAATAATAATAATAATAATAAATTATATGAATTAACAAAAACTTTATTGATAATAAATAAAATATAAATATCAAAATAATTTTGATAGTTCATTAATATTATTATTTTAATTTTAATTTGAAATTTTTAATTACTTTGCTTTGACAGATTGAAAATTTTATTAAGGGAATAGAATAATTAAATTATAATTTATTGATTGATTATATCATTAACCATTTCTTTATTTTAGTGTGAGGAACTTATCATGAATCCATCAATTTTTCTTGCTGCCATTATTTCTATTAGGTTAGCCATTATGCTTGCTTTTATTAGACCCAAGTTTGGTCAAGGTACTGCTGTGGGTCAAGCTATAGGAGGTATCGCGAGACAACCCAAGGTGGAGGGAAAAATACATGCTACTTTATTACTTAGTCTGACTTTTATGGAAGCTTGAACAATTTATGGTTTGGTTGTAGCATTAGCACTTTTATTTACGAATCTTTTTGTTTAATCTTCAAAAAAATAACATATTTTTCTTATTACCTTAGATGTGCTACTTACTTTTTATAATATACCATGATTTCACTCTTATAATTTATTTATTTATTTTTTATTGGATTATTTTTTATTATAGGAATTAGTATATCAACTTACTTTCTTCTTTTTTCCTACTTAATCAAAAAAAATTTTTTTAAAATTTTTTAAGGAAGTGTTGCAACAAAAATAAAGGATATATTTTATAATTTACACAAGATTTGGTACTAAATTTCAATAAAAATATATATTTTTTATTATAAATTTCTAATTAAAAAATTAATTTATATTATCTATAAATCTAATACTTTTTTTTATTTTTTTTAATTCATTCTACTAGAAATAAAAGGAAAATAGTTAAATGACTAAAAAAATAAGGAAAACAAAAAGAAACAAGAGCAAAAGAATAAAATAAAAAATAATATATAAAATTAATAATAAAATAAAAATAATAATAGTAATAATAAATAAAAATAATAATTAGTATGCCTATAAAAGAAGAGAAAATCCTATGAAAAATGTAACTAATTTTTTCATCCCTTTGGGTGGATGGCTGCTTACTATGAGTTTCAAGAGAGGAAATCCTATATAAGTGTAGTACTTGGTGTATTGATTTTTTTATTTTTGGAAAGGGAAAGTGTGCGAGTTGTTTATTTCAAGAATTGGCTTAATTGAACCAATAATACATTTTTGTCATTTTAACTAGTAACTAGCAAAGAGAAAAAAAAAATGCATGATCCTATGAATTACTTTTGAATAAGTTAAAAAAAAAATCATCTTTTGAGACTCATAACATTTGATGATTTATTGGTAAATTTGATTCTCTATCAACCAATAAGGTAGAACCATTAATATGGTTAAAGTTAAAGCTAAATTGTTGGAAGTCTAGCCACAACAAGGTACCTTTTCTAATACTATGTTAATATATAAATATATGGGTTGAAAATAAATAGTTGGAAACAATTTTAGGATTGTTAAAATTGCTAGAATTAGAATTAGAGATTATGATTAGCATTTATTCTATTTTTAACTAGTGAGTAATAATTAACAATAAAAAATTATAAATATATTTATTTTTTATTATTATAAATAATTTAACAAAAATTAAACAATTTAATTCTATATGACTATTACTTGAATTAATATATTTTCTTAATTTTTAAGATTGTCAATATATAATTTTAGTGAATTTATTTTAAGGGTATAGTAATTAGGATTTATGTGAAAATTTTGGTTTATTTGGTAAATGTTTGATAAAAAAATTCAAGTAATAGACATTATTATTATTAAAAATTAATAAATTTAACAAAATTAAAATAAAATTATAGATAATTAAAAATATCAAGTATTATAATTACAAATGAAATTAGAATTGATGTTTTATTAATCAATATTTTTATAAATTGTTTAATTTAACCAAATAATATATTTTAATTATTATATAATTAAAATTTTATGTTATTGTTTTATTTATATTAATATATTCAAGTTTAATTATCTAATATTAAATTGATAATATTATTTATGAGATTGACATGCATGATTGAGAATAAAATATCTAGTATCTTTTGTGGCATTGGCAATAGCTACTAAAAAAATGTGAGTTTCATAAAATTAGAAGTCTCCAAATTTTACAAATTTAGACTCTACATAACCCTTTGTTGGTATTGTAGGCAATCAATATCTCTAAGACTTTAAGGTTCTTAGAAGCAAACTATTTTTGCCTTACAATCTCAATGCACTACCTCCCTTACAAGTATTACATTGCCTAACATATGTCATCCACCTATAAATTATTACTTTGAATCTTAGTGACAAAAACATATTTTGGCAACAACTAATGAATTCAAGTTACTAAAAATTTTAAAAGTGATATTTTATTCAATTGAATAATATATTAATGGTACATAAGTTGAGACAATAAGGCATTCATCAAACGAGAATAAACTTGTCATAACAAAAATATAACCTAAAGTAATTAAAATGTTAATTTATTGTATTTTTATTGAAAATATATTTATTATTGATTGTTGAGATACTTGTAATTATTCTTTTAAATCTCTAGTCTATCAATCCTTTTGAATAAACATGAAATTTAATTTGGTATTATTATCTATAAGATAACTTATATATTTATCCATCACAATAACTAAATTCTTAGTTAAAGTCTATGATCCTTTTAAATAATTCTTTATGATCTTTGTTTGACTATGACTTATCCTTTTTATTCATATATATATATTAATATCAATGAAAAAATAAGATGAAAACTCTTCCTTTATGAATATATACACAAGTTAATCCTATACTAAAAACTTTTTTTTTCTCCCTATTTTTTGACATGAGTGTTTCCCATTACCCTTACCAAAAATGGGACAACTAAAAAATGCTTGGTGTCTCTAGTTGCAAAGAATATATAATGTAGAAAAGATAGACAATAATGAAATTTAAGTGGTACGAGATGCCAAAAACTAGTAGTTAATGTGACAACAACTATGCAATTGGTACTTTGTAGTGAAAAGGGAGAGATGAGTACTATGTTCTATTATTATCATACATAAATGATATTTATGTGTTAAATTTTAAGATAACTTATTTGATTTGGCAAAAATTTAAATTTAAAATTTAATAATATAAATAAATTCTCTAAATTATTAGATCATACAATTGGTGGTAAATCTAGGGAGTTTCTTTTAATTATTAGGTTCACATTAATAATTAGAACTTTTTCATTTTCTGTATGGGTGCAATTAATTATAGGCTTTTTGGTGAAAACCCATAATCTCTTGATCTCTTGATTAATCACAAAAATACTTGGAATGATCGATATTTTTTTCCCATTTGAACACCCATCAATCACACCTATACATGTTTGAAATTTAAAAACTCAAAGATGAATTTCTACATCCTTAAACATTAATATATCTCATTGGGGACATAGCACAATCACTATTTCATTGTTCATAATTTTTATTAGTTTCACAAGTCAATTTGGTGATATATACTATAATTGAAATTTTTGAGCATTTCAAGTCCTCTTTATTCATGAATCTTGTTTTTTTGGACAACACAAAAGTGATATCTAATTACAAAACATAATTTGTAAAAATTTTTACAAATTTTTCTATGAAAAAATAATGAAAATTTTAAAATGGAATCCTAACGTCATACAAACTTTAAAAATAGTTAAGGAAAAAGAGAATTAAGTATAGTAATTTTCAAATAATTTATCGTTGAAATTATAACAAATATAATTAAAAAAATTGATCTACAAATTAGTTAGTAAGACTATGAATGCATGCTAATATTTTTGATAGAATGTATAATTAAGAGAGCTTTAAGAAACTAAGTTGATCTAAAAGTAACCTATGCTACATTAACTTATTTATAGGCTTAAGAACCAAATTGTTCCTCATTGGGATATATATATATGCATAACATAAAAATGGACACTGGTCATACTATTATGAGACAATTTATGATTCTCATGAAATAGATATGTTTGAGTACTTCTACCATAGGTTTTAGGAAAGAATCGTATCTTTGTCTTTTAATAAATTCTAATATCATAACTTATTTAGAATAGACATTTGTCACAAAAAGACTTAATATAAATTTTATTATCAATCCAATTCCCATTTTTTTGAATTGTAAATGTTTCTACAAATAAAGATTAATCATCATGTCACAAATAGTAATTTGCAAAATAGGTTAGGGATGGTTATTGAATCCAAAGGAAATGAGTTGTTTCTTATCCCAAATTGGAAACTCTTCTTTTGATTTATTAAATGTTATGAAATGTGGACTATTTGTGAAAAGTCACTTTTGAGCTATGAACGTTGCTAGTAAGAAGTTGAATTATCAATGATTAATGCTTATGGTCCCAATATTTGTGAATTTGCTTTTCACATGCTGTCATCTACAACTTTTTTGTGCTTATTCCTAAGCATCAATATTTTTCTTTTGATATCGTGGAGAAAAGGATGTTATTTTGAACCTAACTTCACAATTAAGTGATTACAACTTAATTTAACTACCTCTTTTTAGTTGGGTCTTGTAGATATAGCCATGCATTACTTTAAGTTACAAATATAATCCATAATTACAAGAGTAGGAAATTACAATTACTATTTTTAATTAGTTAAACTAATTTATTGGTCCAATTAATTAACTTTGAGCATTCAAGTTTGTTCAAGTGGATCAATAACCTTTAATTAGCTCAAATAAAGAAAGTAAATGAATGTGAGCAATTGTTAGTGAGCCTTTCACATGTGGCCGATTGCATGTAGGTGGTGAAAAGAATTTGGTTGAGTAATTCCTAATGAAAGAACACAAATGGCATAATGTTTTCCTATCCTTTTTTTTTTTTTTTCATTCACTCTGGATTTTTTTTTTGTTTGGTTTATTATCATGTTAGAAGTTGGCATTAAACACTTTGTAGGTTTGGAAAGATTTGTGAAACCTCAATTTGATGATAAAGCTAATCAAAGGTGGCTAGGACAAGCAGATCATCTCCAGCCACTTGATCCTTTTAAGGTGGCATTATATTATGGTTTGAAGTTAAGTTAGTTTAATGAGAAATTGTTGAGTTGGCTATGTCTACACTCACCCCAATTTTTTTTTTTATTTTTTCCCCTCAACCACTTTCACATAACAAGTACAAAAAAGGTTAACGATTTACATAATAAATACACGTTTATGATCACATTAGTAATTATAATTATGTATTAAAAAATTAAAAATTTTTAACTAACATTTATAATAATTTTGTGCATAAACTTGTGTCAAATTAATTTTATCCATGTAATAGTCATGGTTTTTAATAAACTAGAATGATGAACTAACAATTAATTTTGGTTAGGTTCATGCTTTTTGATAAAGTGAAAATGTAAGAAGACTTAAAACAATGAAAGGTTATGCCCAATGGTATATGGTCATGTGAAAATTAAAGAAAAAAAAAGTTTGAAAAATTTTTAATTTAATTCTTTTTGAAATAAAGTTAAATTAACATATTTATTTCAAGTACTTATTTAAATTGAATTTTTTTTATTTAAATATGACTTTTATTTATCTTTTTCTTGAATTTTAAATAACTTGTTAGTTGAATTGTATAAATTATGTAAAAAGACCAAATTTTGAATAATAATATGATTTATTTAAAAGTTTTTCAAATCAAATGTTTGATGTATAAAATTATTTCACATATTTTATATCACAATTTAAGTATTTTTCTTAATTCTTATGTTAATTAACCTTAAACATTTTGGGGTTTAATTTCATTTATCTTGTCTTTATTATTTTGTCAATTTATATGTTTATATCGTAAAATTGGGCTTTGAATAGGTTTAAGGAAATAAAGGATCAGAAATCAATGAAAACTAAAGACGAAAGTGCAAGACTCAAATACGGTTGGTATTCTTACTTTCTTCTCTTCTTTACCATTAGTTCGAAATTTATTTTAAGATGCTTTATGAATGTTTAGTTGTTTACTCATGTGTTTTGATAAATATAAATGGCTAGATCTTTCATTCTTGGGCGAGAATGTAGTCACTATATTTTTAACAAACTAATATTCTGATTGTTTTGATTATTTTTTTGTCAATTGAATTTGATACTTTTAATTTTTATTAATGCTAAGAATTAGCCATTTTTTGCATGTTTAAGGTATTAAATGATGGAGGAAACATGGAAATTTAATACTAGTTCATAAAAACTTTAAACCTAGGTTGTGTAGTTTTGAAATAAATACACACTTTTGTAACCATTGTTAAAAATTCCACAAATCTTAATGAACTTGTGTTAGTTTTTGTAGTCACAAAAGTAGAAGTAGGATTAATATGAGTATAGTTGTTAAGTCTTAAAAGAGATCATCATTGCTAACAAGTTTTAATTCTAACAATCATATGTTAAGTTTGTTAATGGTATTTAGTTGATAAAATTTGGGTGATAAAACAATTGTTTATCGATTTTTAGTTTACATTTAAAATTAGTTATTAATTTTGTATTTAGATAACATTTTCTGCATTTGGTTTATTTAGATAACATAGGAAATTTGCTTAATTTGGTACTTGAGTTTTCTCCTTAGGGGATCAATAATTGGACTTACATCCACTTTACTATATAAACATCACACTTATGATAGATTTTTGAGTAGTCAAGTTTTTGGGCCATTGTTGGAGAGGAGAGTTTTTAATATCAAAATAATAAATTTTCTTTATTAATTTAGATTTTATTTTTGTTTCTATTTTAAATTTTCTTTATACTCTTATTCTCTTTTAATTTCATGTATTGAATTTTTTGTTTTCGTAATTTTAGTATGTGATTCTATTACAGATTTTTTCTTAATTAGTTCTTTTTATTCAAATTTTGTAACTCTTCTTCTTTATATTCATTTTTTTTATTTATGGTGTTATTGATTTTTTGCTTTCGTGTGTTTTTATTCTTAATATGGGTTGGATTAGGTTTAGTTTATGCTTTGATCTTTTAGCTTTATATTTTCAAAGTTTTCTTATGATAGGTGCTTTTAGCTAAAACTAAGATAGGCACTAATGGAAATAAAAATTAATTGTTGAATTAGGGGTCGTGCTTATATCTATTCTCAAGGAAATGATATTCTAATTAGGGCTAGTAGTTGTGGTGAAAAAACATCATTTACCAAGGTTTTTAATCATTTTTGTGTGATTTTTTTTAGTATCTTTTTAGAGCTAATTTTGCTTGATTTTCATTCAAATTTACTAATTTTAGTGATTCTTTGTTTAATATTATTGAAATATTTGTTCCTAACATTACAAGGTTGTTTAGTGTATGTCACATATATGTGGGCAGATTATCTTATTTGATCCTAAGATAGAACAAACTTTGCATACACTAAGGAAAGAATGATCATTGTAGCAAGAACAAGCAACAATGAAAGACAAATTGATCAATCAAAATTAGACTCAAAAAGCATTGCGTGATTATGCCATGCCAAGTGTCCATGGTGCCCAATCTAGTATTGCAAGGCCAATAATGAATGCCAATACTTTTGAGATCAAACCAAGTATTCAGATGGTTCAACAATTAGTGTGGTGGAGAGCCATAGGACCCAAATGCACATCTTGCTAATTTCTTGGAAATTTGTGACATTATCAAGATCAATGGAGTTAGTAATAATGTCATTCATTTGAGATTTTTTCCATTTTCTTTTAAGGATAAGGAAAGGATCTAGCTGAAGTCCAAGGCTTTTAATTCTTTTACAACATGGAATGCCTTATTACAAGCATTTGTGTGTAAGTATTTTCCTTCAAGTAGGATTGCAAAACTTAGGAATGATATTACTAGTTTTGTTTAGTTTAATAGTGAGTCTTTATATAAAGCTTGGGAAAGGCTTAAGGAATTGCAAAGGCAATTTCCCTATTATGGTTTACCTGACTAGTTGCTAGTGCAAAAATTTTATAATGATTTGACACATTTAGTCAAAATTACTATAAATGCAACTATAAAAAGTGCCTTAATGGACAAGTTAGTGGAAGAGGTATATGAGCTATTGGAAGATATGACTTCCAATAATTATCAGTGGTCAAATGAGGGGTATGCTCTAAAGAGCTCTAGGTATATATGAAGTTGATGGAATAAATATGTTTAATGCCAAAGTTGATAACTTGGTAAACATTTTTGGTAAGTTAACTAATGTTAATGCTATTTCTAACCTTAATGCTATGTATTGCAATTGACGTGGGGAAGCACACATTAGTTCTAATTCTATGCAAGTTGAACAAGCATAATTTGTATTGAATTTTAATAAGCAGTAGCAAAATAATCCTTATTCTTGGACTTACAACCTAGGTTAAAGAAATCATCCTATTTTATTATGGAGAGATCAAGGAATCAAGGCAGCAGCTTAAGACCTTCCAATCCTTCTAACATTCAATTGTGACCCCAAGGAATGTTGCAACAACAAGAGAGCAAACCACTGTGGGAGTTAGCTATTGAAAAGCTAATCAATGCCACTTTAAAGGGGTTTAAGTGGCTGAAATCTAAATTAAATCAATTAGCCACTTTCAACTACCATTTAAAAGTTCAAATGGGTCAGATAGCAAGTGTGACCTAACCTTATTGTTAAGAGAGCCTACCTAGTAAAACAAAGGTCAATCCAAAGGAGAAATGCAAGGCAGTCACCTTGAGAAGTGGTAAGCAACTTGGTTAGGTAAATGATAAAGCTGTAGTGGAGGATGGTGTTGATGCAAGCCATGAAGAGGTAAGTCAGAAAGAAGTCAAGCATACTAAGACACTATCCACACCACCACCAGTAGTCAAACCTTATGTTCCTCCCATTCCTTTTCCATAGAGGCTTAAGTAAAATAAGATTGATAAATAGTTTGAGAAATTTCTTGAAGTTTATAGGTAACCATACATTAACATTCTTTTTGTAGATGCCTTAGCTTAAATTCTTTCTTATGCAAACTTTCTTAAGGAGATTATGTCAAACAAAAGGAAATTAGAAATTGAAGTGCAATTATTGAAAATAAGCTTTCACTAAAGCTTAAGGGCTCAAGGATTTAAGGGGTTTTTCAATCCCTTGCACAATTGGTGATGTTGATTTTTCTAGAGCTTTATGTGATTTACGTGCTAGTGTTCCATTAATGCCTTTATCTATGTGTAGGATGCTTGGATTAAAGGTGCTGAAACCTATTACCATTTCCTTATAAGTAGCTAGCCAATCAATGAAGTACCTTATGGGTATTCTGGAAAATGTGTTAGTCAAGGTAAAGAAAAGTTTCATTTTCATTGATTTCATTATGTTGGAAATGGAAGAAGATGAAGAGATTCCAATTCTATTGAGTTTTCCTTTCTTACCCATGGATGGAGTTTTTATAGACTAAAAATGGTAGGTTAACATTGAAGGCTAGTGATAAAGAGGTTGAGTTCAATCTATCTAAGTTTACTATATATCCTTCTTACATTGACCATGTTTTTCAAGTTGATTTTGTGGAGAGCTAACTCAAGAAGTTTTTAAAGATAAATATCCTAAAGAACATCTTGAGAATTGTATAGTGAATGTAGGGACAACTAAGGATGATAATTGGGAGGCTATAACAATTGCATTTGCCTTAGAAGTAATTAGTTTGATGTCAACATGGAGAAGTTTTCAATTTGAGGATCTAGGAAAAGGTAAGTCACTGATGTATTTGTGTGCCTGAATTTGAAACAAGTATAGTACTATGTTGATACTAAGCTAAAGGATCCACTCTTCTATATCATTATTACTTAGAGCCAACAAATATAAGCTTTGTTTGTTATGTCTTCTGGAAATTGTCATCACCAGAGCTGGAATTTTTTTTGAATTTGTTATGTGTTGTTGCTGTATAGATTGTATTCTTATGTTTCAGTATTAAAAACAATAGTCCACTCCATAATCTTCTGCTAAGTTAGTTTCCTTTGTCTCTTTTAGGTTCTTTGCCCCCATTGAGTTGGTGTTTATGATTTATGAAGCACATGGACATTAGAAAGTTGTGTTTTATATTTCTTGCCATGTAGATGCATGGCTATGTCTACACAAATGTAAGAGATTGAAGTTAACATCTAGACTAAGGGTCTTATGTCATGTCTATACAAGAAGTTAGGCATAAGTCCAAAAACAAAAAAAAAAAAAGGCAATGGAGCAAATTTCAAGTATTTGTTGATTTCCTTTTTGACAAATGGAAATGTTACAATAGAAATTAAAAAGGAAATTTAACTCAAGATACATCCTTTGTTTTTATTTCTCTGTGTTGGTCTCAATTTAGTTATGAATTATTTATCTTTATCATCCTTTCTTCATGTGAATATAGACATAGGAACTTTTTGGTTGGTTTTATAACATTCATTCTACTGAACTTCAAAGTTTGTAACTCTACAAAGTTTTTACCATTGTTTCTATGTCTTGCATATAAGAAGTTAGTTTGGAAAATTAAGTAAGGGACTTGGTAGATCTTTTAACCTATATCTTACATGGCAGAAATGTAGTGGCAACCAATTATCAAAAAATGAAACGTGTTTTTATTATTATTTCCCCTTTTAATACAATTTTTTTTTCTTATTAGGGTGGTCTTATATACAATCTCTTGGACGATGATATTTCTCCATCCTATATTTTACAAATAGTGTTGCTTTTCCTTAGCAAACATGTTCAACAAAATAGATCTGTGTGACATAGAGAACAAGTGAAAATGCAAAATGGTTAGGAAGTCTATTTGCAACTCTTTGGGACTTACATTCATTTTTATGAGTCATACACGATGCTGCCACTAATGGCTTAAGAGAAAATTAAATTGTATTGTATTTTAAATTTTTCTTTGAGAATAATGCTTGCATCTAAAATTGTTTTTTAAAGAAGTTATTCTATTATGGAAAATTGAGCTAAATATCTTTGTAATAGTATGAAACCAAAACTTCCAATATATCCAAATTTTTTTGTTTATTATCTAGGATTTAAAATTTTTTTTTAAAAAATTAAATTAGATAAAAACAAAAACATTTTCCTTTTTTAGGTTACCCAATATAAGCATATTTTCTCTTTTTGTCCATTTTTTCCATAAATCTTGTACCCTTCAAAAAAAAAAAAAAAGAAAAGAAACAAGTTTTCAAAAATGTTTGAGCTCATAATTATTTGAACACAAATAAGCATATTCTCTATGCATACATGAAAAAAGTTAGGAATTACCCAAGATTGGTATAATTATAGAGGCATCTTGAATTGTCAAACTCTGGTACATCATTAAGATCATTTTGTCTTGGCTAGAAAGGTTTGAATTGGAAATATGATGAAATTAGTATCAATCAAGCCATATGTTATGTTTGATGCACAATCATTCCAAATCTTAGTCATCTAATTACAAAAATCTCAAAATATTGAATTATTTATCCTATCATCTTTACTGCCCACTACTAGTTGTAGGAGTGGCAACAACTAAGGTGGATAAATGCTAAATATAGTAAAGCCAACATAATAACAAATTTGATGTAAATGGCTAAACTACTATTAGTTAGGTCAATACATCTTTAATTAATTGAATATATAAAAATAAAATATGATAAAAAAATATTTAATATAAAATAAAATAATTAAAATGCATTAATTGATATCATGAAATAAAATTGGGCATTATATTATCTATATAAACTTTCATAATAATTTGATATATACATAATTAATATTATTAATAAGGTGGGCATAAGTTATAAGTAAATAATGAAACACGTCAACATTTGTAATGCAAGTATCACATATGATTTTTGTCACAAAAATCTTTCATAATCATGTTACAAATTTCACCATCTCTTACAAAGTTTACAATTAAAAGAAATGTCATTAGATTAGACCAATAAAACATGTCAATGAAGCCCCAAGAAGGAAAGAACTAAATTATATTACAATGTTGGAATATAAAGAGAGAGAGAGAGAGAGAAGAAAAATGAAAATGAAAAAAGAAATGTACTAGTGAGACAATGGCCCATAAGAATGGACACAGGGAGTGTTATATTACACGTATGTTTTTGCTTCAACATCTGTTGATTGATGTATTATTGCTTAGAATTAATATCTACGTTTGAATTTTGTTAGAAGGGGTCACCTATTAGGAAGCAAAACAAAGGTGCTCCATTCATGTTCTTAGTTCCTTTTATTTATACTCTTGTTCTTCCTCTGACTTAATTGCTAACCATTTTTTTTTGAGATTTTTTTTTCTTTCATTCTATAGACTATTCTTTTCCAATAGTTCTTTCCTGATTTAGGGTTTTCTACCAAATTTTTTTGTGTTTTTAATTTTGTATTTTTATTATTATTCACATAAGTCATCAGTTTATATCCTTATTAAGGTAATTTTTACTATTTGCAAGTTTCAAGTAATAAAAGGATCGATCATCCTATGCAAAAGTCATGAGTTTAAGTCTTTATCAAAGTATTTGATGGAATTAAACATATATTTGATCTCATATGGTTGTATTAGTGGTTGGTGACTCTTACTAGGTAATATAGAGTTTGCTCTTCTATAAATTTAATGTAGCAACACAAACAACTTTACGATAACCTTGCACAATCCTCCTTAACAAATTGATGAGTCTTATTGTTACTTATGAAAAAAGATTTATATAAATAAGCATCGCTAATAAATGTGTGGACACAAGTCATCAAGTGGAATTATTCCAAGTTAAATTACTTTTTAATCATGTTACATTCAAATTGCTTCTGAGTGGGCTCTAGTCAATCTATGAGTTAACAAGTTATTATCTAAGAGTTTATTAATTTATTTTAAAAGCATATATCTTTTATTTTTATACTAATTTTTCCTCTATCACTCTACTTCAATTATCTTGAACAATAAATAGCTAATTTGACTTCTTTAATACATCAAATAGTTGTAAGAAATATGTAACAAGTATAGGCATTTGGCATTTGCTTGAATTAAGGACATCTAATTGATATGTGTTCAACACTTTAAGATAATCCAATGGGACAAACCAATGCCATGGCAGGATTCTAAAGGTAACCACAAAGTAAATATGATCCTTTCTCCAACACCACTCTTTCAAGCTAGATAAATATATGCCCTGAAACTTAGGTATGTCTCTTGATGAAATTGTTAAGGCTATTGCTAATAACACCAAACAATATCAATAGGAAATAAGAGCAACCATTCAAAACTTGGAGAATCAAATGAGTCAACTTGCTACGACCATGAGTAGATTAAAGGCACAAGAATCAGGCAAGCTACCTTTTTGAAGCATAGTGAATCCAAAAGAGAATGCAAGTGTTATAATCATAATGAAAGAAAAAGAATTGGAAACACCAATAAAGACACCTCCTAAGACAAAAGAAGAGGCCATGGAAGGAAAAGCCATGCCCATAAAAAATAAACCCATCAAAGCATAAGCTTTGCCACCTAAGGTAAACCCTTAACTTCCTATTTCTTCCAATGTTACATTACCTCCTTTTCCAAGCACATTTGCAAAATCCAAAAAAGAGGAGTAAGAAAAGGAGAATTTGGAGATGTTTCAAAAGGTGGAAGTAAATATACCCCAACTTGATGCAATCAAACAAGTGGCTCAATATTGAAATTTTCTCAAGGAATTATACACCTCCAAAAGATAGCTCAAAGGTGACAAAAATGTAAGTGTAGGGAAGAATGCCTTGGTTGTTTTTCAAAAAAAGCTTTCCCTTAAGTGCAAAGACCCCAATACATTCACTATTCCTTACATAATAAGAAAAATTATATTTGAAAGAGCCATACTAGATTTATAAACATCAATTATTGTTATGCTAGACTCTATTTATACTTCTTTATATCTTGGCCCTTTAAAAGAAATTGCTATGATCATATAATTTGCTAATTGATCTAATGCTTATCCTAAGGAGGTTGTTAAGGATGTTCATGTACAAGTTTAATGAGTTAGTCTTCCTAATAGATTTATATACTCTTGACATAAAGAATGATAGTTCCCCCAAAGATAGATGTTCATGATAGTGCACTCACCATGGAGTTTAATGATGAAATTGTTCAATTCAACATCTTTGATTATATTGTTTGATTACTAGGATGCATACTAGAAAATTATACTTTATGACCTAATGCTTATTTAAAATTCAAGTTTGTAATTGATTGAAAATTTGAAAGCTAACTAGCAAATAGAAATTGATTATTATAATCAAGTTTTTGGTCTAATTTCTATAGAGAACATGGTCTAAAATTAAACAAATTAACTTGTGAATTTGTTGTTTATATCTCAGTCATCTTTTGTATCTTAATGCTACTAAAACATTATATCTAAAGAGCTTGTCATAGGTAGTTTAATTGATGAACTAAGGAAAAATTTAGAATAATAGAGCTTGTAATTATTCTAAGTTGAATATTCAATTAAATAATTGATGATCTTTAGTATTAATAATCAATGTGTATATCAAATGGTGTAAATATCCTTATTAGAATAGGTTTTTTCATATAATGGTTTTATTTGCAATTAGTTTTTTGTTTTAATTTTTATTAGTTTAGTTAAAACCAAATTCCTCTCCCTTTGCTCTCTTATTTGTGTAAACTCAATACAACTAAGATCATTTATTAATTGATTAATCAAAACTCAATTTATGTGGATTTGACCTCCACTTACCTTAATTATAAACTTGTTAATTAAGTGATATAGATTAATTTTGATGTGTTCAACACACATCACCTTTCATATGGTCTCCTTAAAGTGTATGAATAATAACCAAATGTTGTTTGTGAGAAAGAAGTAGCATGTCTTTTTTACTCTTAGTTATTTACTTTACAATGGGGCTTATTGATGTATATATATTGAAATGCAACTTGAAAATTGAATAACACAAAATCTAAATAACTCAAACTTGAGATGACTTGAAACCTAAATATGAGTGACTTGTAACCTACAACAACCAAAGTTAATATAAATTGAACCTTACTCAAAATTTTAATTCCTTTCAATAACACCTAAAAAAAAAAAAAAAAAAAAAAAACAAGATTTCACCCACAATTTTTAGCACTTTTAAGATTTTTACCCATCATTTTTTTTTATAGAATCCATCCTCTATGTTTGCTCTGTCACCCATTTATACCTTTTTCTATTAGTCTTCTATTATCCTTACTGTATGATAGTTTATGTAACACCTTGTTATCCTAATTTAGCCAAGTTAGATGCCATATTAGGAAATTTGTGAAGATGTGACAATAAATTATTTTTTTAAAAAAATATGAAAATTAGAAAAAAAATTAAAAATAGAAATTAATTTTGAAAATTTGTAAACAAATTTTGAAAAATTATATTTTAATAAAGAATAGAAAAAAATTACATTAATTTGTAAAAGCAAAATAAAATTTTAAAATAGCAATTAATTTTGAAAATTCTTTAAAATCATAAATTAATTTCAAAAAATAAAATAAATTCTAAATTAATTTTAAAAAATAAAAAAATTAATGTAGCAATAGTGTAAGTATTTTAAGAGGAGTAGAAGGTGTCACTAAGTATTGTGTTGGATTCAATGATGATGGGGCAAATGCCATAATTTTTCAAAATTAATTCTTATTTTTCATAATTTTTAAAAATTAATCTTTATTTTTCATAATTTTTCATTGAAACTATTGATGTTATTATTAATACTATAATCTCTAAGAAAATCACGGTAACCAAGAAGAAAGGAGGTGAAGTTTATGCCACAGAATATGTTAATTGGTCTAGATTATACCCTATGTATCAATAATTTGGCAATCCATGAAATAAATTTACTCCTTAATAGTCATAATAATCGTATGATTTGATGACCTTATTCTCATTTCAGAGCGCTTAATTATGACTCTCATAGTGAAATGCATGCATAACAACACATCCAAGTAATTAGGTTGATCCCATAAGGCAAGAAAGGAGGACACTTGATCCCATACTAGTGTCTTATTCAAAATTACTACCTTAGCTCATTAAAAATGAATAAGTTACTATTTTGGCTAAGAACTGCAAAAACCACCTTACCCTTATTGTTATGATGCCAATGTTAAATGTGAGTACCGTGGTAGGTAGATTGGGTATTCTATAGACAACTATTGGATTCTTAAATGCAAAGTCTAAAAGCTAAAGGAAAAAGGATGGGTCAATTTCTCAAAAGTAAAAAAAAGGTCTAATGTTAACACTAATCCACTTCTAAATTACAAGGTAGTAAATCAAATTCAAGAATGTCCAAATAATAGCTACCTAAGCTCAAACCTCAATTTCTTTAACATTGGCATAGACACCAACTAGGCAAAACCAATCTTCTTGCTATCAAAAAAAAAAATCAGCGTTATTGAAAATAGTTCACTTAATTTTTTAGGTCCCTATTACTTCAAGGCTTTATGACCCTCATCAGCACAATAAAACAATCCCTTAGGATTATAACCATTAGGTGGACTCCAAAGATGAGACATTAGTGCTAGATGTAACACCTGCAACAACACCTAACATTATAAGATTCAGAGGCATTGCCTAAAGTAAGGGGTGGAATACCTCAAAGTATGTAGGTTGGCTTTAACAAAACAGAGGAAAAGACATGTCAATCTCAAATGAGGTCGAAGAGAACCCTCCTCAAAAAGCTAAAAGAGCATGGTTATCTAATAGGAAAAGTCTTCAGCCTAAGGAAACTGCTACTAATAAGGATGATGAAGTGTTTCTCATATGCATCGAGCAAAGTGAGTACAATATAGTTGAACAATTTAGTCAAACTCTAACCAAAATCTTAATCCTTTCTTTGCTAATGAATTTCAAATCTTAATGAAAGTCTTTGTTGCATATTTTCAATTAAGCATATGTCTCTTCAAACATCCCCTTGGCTAGCTTCAATCACATTGTCTATAACATCATGAAAAGGAACTGCATCTCATTTTTGGATAAAGAAATTCTAATTAATAGGCATAAACACACCAAAATGTTGCATATTTTGGTCGTTTATTATGGCTGCAACATGTCTCGTGCCCTCATCAACAATATATCATCCTTAAATGTGATGCCCAAAGACACCTTGGAGCAATTTCCAATTAACATCACCATCATAACACCTAGCCATATAATTGTCCAAGTATTTGATGACAAAAAACATGAAGTCATAGGGATAGTCGAGCTCCCAATATAGGTAGGGCCATGCACTATCAACATGCTCATCTGGATTATGTACAACAAGATTACTTGTAGTTGCCTGCTAGGATGTCCATGGATTCATTCCACAAGAGCCATCCCTTCCACCTTGCACCAAAAGGTGAAATTCATAACATGTGACCAGCTGAAAATTGAAGATTAGAGGGAAAAACAGTTGCATTTGAGCTGAAGCACATGGTGGCGGGAAAAGCAGCAGCACCATGGTTACTGTAAGCTTGATGAACACCAACACTCATACATTGTTCTCCATGTATTCTTTAGCCAGTAAAATCAATCCAGCGAAGAAGCGAAAATTTGAGGTGACAGCCGGCATCAATTTCACATGCCATCCAGATAAAAGATACAATAAGTTCTCACTAAATCCAGTATAGGATAGCTGAAGACTTACCAAAATTTCATTTCAGACATTACGTTGACACTATTTGTTTCAAGGCAAAGGCATGATCCAATTATTTAGATCGATGGTTGGAAAGTCCCGATATGATCTCCATACCAGATATGCTAACAAAATCCAAGAGTCGATCTCTCACATGCCATTGCCACTAACACGCCATTCCTCTATTACTTCTTTTACATCTTTCTTTGCCAACCAAAGTTGGTTGTTCTACTCCTTCCTATCAATTTGGTCTCATATCATTCACTTAGCAATTAGCATTCCTAGGATACTCTAGAGTGGTCAGAAGGATTAGATGTACTCACAGCTGTCTAGCAATTCCAAATTATTTATTTTTTGGAACCATAACTGGCTATACGGTGAGTCATTTTTGAGTGTCATAGTTGTAAATTTTCCTATTGAAACAAATTTCCCTGTTTCGGAGTAGATTATGTGTTGAAATGATTGGAACGCAAGAAGAAAATGTTTTGACCACAAATTATTTAGTAATATTTGATATATATATATATATATATATAGCTGCTTATCAATTATGTAAAGTAAAAGAAAATAGATGAAAAATGATAACAAAATTTCTTTTCTTTTCAAAAAAAAAAAAAAAAATCCCCCCTCCTGGAATGTGTAGCATTTCGCAAGAGTTCCGGTTTGGTTTTGTTGATTTTTAAGAATTCCAAATCTTCTTAACCAACAATAACAATAAGGAATCAAACAGGGTTTAGTGCATCCATTCTGCTTGAATGTGGATTCAATAAGACGTCAAGTATAATTATGTGAGTAAAAAAAAATACAGACCGACCTACTAGACCTCATAGCCTATATGTGTGTGTGTGTGTTCTTTATCCCCAAGAAACAAAACTCCTATAAATTAACAAAACCAACCACAGACAGGCACAAACAAACAACAAGAGAGAAGCCCTTTCTTTTCTTCCGTTCAAGTTTTTTCTGTTGTCTCACAAGAAAGAAACCATCTTTTTGTTCTCTTTCCTCCTCAAACATCTTTCAACCATGTCTGGTTCTTTGAGCTTCAATTTTTATGTAATATTTAAATTAATTTTTATAATTTTTTAATTATTTAAATAATTTTTATTTATTTTATATATTTATATATTTATATATTTATTAAAAATATTTTTTTATATTATTTTATAAAATAGTAATACATAAATCATAAAATTATTATTTATTCTGTTTACGAGGAAAGAAAAGTAAATTGAAAATTAAAAAAAAAAAAAATAAGACGAAAGGTCTCGTTGAGGGGCCAGCGCAAGAATGGAAGAAAGTAATGGCAATTTTCAGACAGTAAAATAGTCCTCCAATGACAACCATACGGATCGTTGTCTTGAGTACCTGTCAATCAAGAAATTACACAAGAAAATAAATTTGAAGAAGAAAATAAGAAACAGATGTTAAAATAACAACCGGTTATGCTCTACACTTAAGAAACAGATGTTTTGTCTCTTAGAGGTAAAAACTTGAAAAAATGACGACCGGTCATTGTCTAGACCGACTTCAAGTCAACGTAAATGCCCTTTACCTATATTTACAAGTAATTATATAATTATATGCCAAGTTGCCAGTAGTTACTTGGGGTGCCGTATCATATGATTACAAAAAAATTAGATTAAAGGTAAATTATATAAGTCAAATAATATATGATATTAAAATAATATTAAATTATTATAAATATTAAATAATTTAAATTTAAATTTTAGTTAATATTAATTAAAAATAAAAATTATATAATAAAAATATTTTGTAACTTTTTTATATTTTTAAATATATGAATAATAAATATTATAATTTTTTTATTTTATTTATCAAGTATTTTTTTATTCTTTAAAATTAAAAATATTTTTTTTCTTAATTTTATTATTTAAATTTTTATAAATATGTGAACTGTTACAGTAAAAATTTAGCTTTGTTCTCACCATAATTTATGTCCGGAGGCCAATGACTTGCCTATTTCTCAGAGTGTCCATAAATTGCAATCAATTCCCACTCTCGTGAATAAGCAGCAGCGCAAAAACAGATCAGCTAAAAACAACATGAAGTCGCCTTTATTTGTCCTCATGTGCTGTATCTTAAGCTTATTGCTCTTCTTGTCTTCATTTCTTCATAATGTTTCTGTTACTTCAGCCGCCTCTGAGTCATCCATTCTGCCACGGTCACGACCGCCTTGCACTCGTGCAGTTCAAACAAAAGCTTGCAGCTTTGCCTCTGGCAGTCCTTTGGCGTATCCAAAGATCGAATCTTAGAATGTCCAAGGCGGACATGGTGATTGCTGCACCTAGGATGGCGTCGAGTGTGATAATAGCACCGGTCATTTGATCGGTTTGGACCCCAATAGCAGCTATCTCCATGGTTCGATCAACTCCAACAGCAGCCTTTTCCGTCTTATTCGCTTAATCTCGCTGACAATGATTTTAATCAGTAGGAATTACCAACAAGTTTAGCCCATCTTTCCAAGCTAATCTATCTTAACCTTTCTCTTCTGCATTTTCTCGCTCAATCTTAACGTGCCCGATTTTCCAATGTTATTGAGCCTAGAAGTTCTTGATCTTGATGGCATAAACATATTGCCTGTTTCCTTGGCCAATTTATCCTATTTTATATCACTTAGTTTACGAGGTTGTCAGTTGTACGGTGAATTTCCAAATGCCAAATCTAAAATTTCTTGACGCGGGAACAAATAGGAATTTGAGGGGTTATTTACCTGAATTTAACTCAACTAGTCCACTTCAGTTATTGGCTCTTCGAATCCTCATTTGGAATCCTCCGTTCCTTGCAATTTCTTGATACTCAAGGCAGCAAATTCTCTGTAAAAATTCCCGCTTCATTTGAAAATCTCTCAGAGCTTGTTTACTTGTGCCTCCAGGGACATCCTTTTGAGGTTTCGAATGTTTCTTCCCTGTCATGGTTTGGTAGGCAGAGCAAACTCACTCATCTAGGCCTTCAGAATGTTATACTTAATAGCGAGATTCCTCCTTATATTGCCAATCTTACCCAACTTGAAGAATTATGTCCGCTCAAATATTTGGTCAAATCCCTTCTTGGCTTTTAAGGATGACTCAACTATCTGTTTTGTGGCTTGATCAAAATGAATTGCATGGGGTGATTCCGCATTCAATCTCTCAATTGTTCCAGCTGACGTTTTTAAGTCTACAACACAACAAGTTTCAGGAACTCATTCCAGGCTCAATCTTCCAACTGGATAGTCTTTAACTACTTGATTTTCCTATAATAACTTCAGGGGCATAATGAAGTTGGAGCCATTTTTGAAGCTCCAAAACTTGACCCACCTGGACCTGTCATACAATATGTCGTCATTTCGTGCCAAGTCCAACCCTAACACCACTCATCCAAAGTTTGTTACTTTAGGACTTAGATCGTGCAATTTAGATCACTTTCCACTCTTCCTGCCTGATCAAGACTGTTCTTATCCGACAACCAAATTGAAGGCATAATACCTAGATGGATATAGAACATCAGTCAAGAAACTCTAGAGCTTTTGGACCTTTCAGGAAACTTCCTCACAGGCTTGGAACACCCTCCAAGTGTTTTTACATGGACTCAACTTCACCTTCTAGACCTCCGGATGAACATGTTGTAAGGTTCACTTCCAATACCACCACCAACAATCAGGTGTACCGTGCGAATCGAAATAATTTCACAGGTGAAATCCCATCGCAATTTTGTACACTCAATCATCTTGTTTACCTTGATTTATCCGACTCAGTGGCGTGCTTCCTCAATGTTTGGAGAGTTTAAGTGCCACACTTGAAGTACTGGATCTTGATCGCAATCATTTTCACGGTAGAATTCCTCCCATGCATCCAAATGCAAGGAGCTTAGTCTGGGACACAATCAATTAGGAGGGCAGGTACCAAGATCAATGGCAAATTGCAAAATGCTAGTGATATTAAATCTTGGAAACAACCAAATAAAGGATGCATTCCCCATTTGGTTGGTAGTACTTCAGCAGTTGAAAGTTCTTGTTCTACGGTCCAATCGGTTCAATAGCACGCTCGGTGCTCCAGAATTGGAATCTAGTTTCCCTATGTTGCGCATAGTTTACCTCTCTCAGAACAATTTTTCAGGCCAATTGCCAACGCATTTTTTTTAATTGGAATGCGATGAAGATAATTAATGCAAGTCAATTAAGTTACATGCATACAATTGATTTGGAAGCCACAGTCTCCATTCTGGTTGAGATCATGTAACAAATTTCGTTAAATATCAAAAAAAAGGAAACAACAATACGACGAGATTTTATACTTCTTCGTCGCCATGGACCTCTCGGGTAATGGATTTACAGGGGAGATTCCGACATACATTGGGAACCTTTACTGGCTTCCTATGCTGAATCTGTCTAACAATGTTCTCAGTGGCAGCATTCCGACATTCTTAGGGAATCTTACGCAGCTCGAGTCATTAGACCTTTCTCGAAACAAGCTCACGGGGGAGATTCCTTGTCAACTGATGCAACTGAACTTCCTTTTTGCCTTCGACGTGTCTGAAAACAACCTGATAGGGCCTATACCGTAAGGGCAACAATTTGACACCTTTCCAAACAGCTCGTATGAGGGAAACCCGGGCTTATGCGGGAACCCTTTATCGAGGAGATGCAGAAATTCAGAGGCTTTGCCGTCAACTTCAGGGCCGAAGAAAATGACGATACGAGACCTTCGTTTGAATTTGGTTGGAGACCAGCTCCGGGCTCTTGGTTGGGTTGATAGTCGGGCACGTCATGGTTACGTGGAAATATGGATGGTTTGTGAAGACTTTTAGGATCAGCCCACAGAGACGGATGAGAAACCAGAGGCGCAGAAATTGATCCGTTCTAAGAAATGAATCCGCACCATTTGTTTTCCCGATGTGTTTGATATAAAGTCTTGTTTGGCAATTGTATTGTGAATAAAAGTGTTAGAAAATAAAAATATTATTATTTAAAATTATATTTTATTTAATAATAATAATAATTAATATTTTTAAGTTTATTATATATAATTATATTTATTATATTTGATATGTTGGTTCAAAATAATATTGATATAAAAGGAGTAAAATTTAGAAAACATTTCAGATGAGAAATAAAAAAAGTCAAATTAAGTATTATTTTAAATTTTTTTAATAAAATTTTTAAAAAAATTGTTACTAAAATAACTATTAAAAATTTGTAGGAGGAATTAATATTTTTGCATATGAAAAAAAATAGTGGAAACTAACTCTTTTTTTTTAAAAAAATAAAGTTTGTGTATGCATCATATATTTGAAGAATCATTTATATTATTATATCTTAATAAATTTAATTCTTTATTTATAAATTTGAATAATATAAATATTCATATTAAGAATAAAAATGAATCTCTATTATTATTATTATATTCTCTTCCTCAATTATTTAAATATTTTAGAGAAATAATATTTATGGTAAACAAACTATTTTTTATAAAGAAACTAAGTAACTTTTGAAGTTAAAAGATTTTATTAATAAGGATTGACAGTTTGGTAGTTTAAGACAAATTAGATAAGAGGCATGTAGATAGTTAAAGATTTAAATTTATGATATAAATCAAATATAAAAATTTAGTGTGCAATTATTATAACTAATTACTTAAAGATAAAGAATAAAACCAAGGACAAGGATAAGCACAAAAAAGTACAAAAATAATGAGTTAACTCAAACTAGTATTATAGAAGATGAAAATAAAGGAATTATTTTCTTTACTAATAATAAATTAAGATCTACCAATGAATAAATATTAAATTATAATTACATGTATCATATATGTCCTAGTAGGGATTGATTTCCACCTATGAATTTGTTGAAGGTGGAGTTGTTATGATATGAAATAATTGAATTATTATACCTATGAATTTGTTGAAGGTAAAGTTGTTATGATAAGCAATAATTCAGCTGGCAAAATCAAGATTCATGATGGTGCTATGAGAACATTCACACAAGTCAAACATGTTCCAAAATTGAAGAAAAATTTCATCTCCTTAGAAACACTTAAGGCTCTTGGTTATTGGTATATTGTTGAGCATAGAGTTTTGAAAGTTAGTAAAAGTGCTCTTGTTGTCATGAAAGCTTGTAATATTAGAAATTTGTACATTTTGTAGGGATTTATAGTTATAAGTACTATTACAATCTCTATATCATCTAATTCAAAGACAGATATTATGAAGCTATGACATATACAGTTGACACACATAAATGAGAAGGGTTTATCTTTATTGAGCGAAAGAGGCCTTTTGTGTGGATATGGAACTAATAAGTTAGACTTTTGCAAGCATTATATCTTTAAGAAGTATAAGCATGTCAGTTTCAAGTTTTCAACAATTCGTAGAACAAAAGACACTTTGAATTAAATTCATTCAAATCTTTGGGGACCATCTCTTATTTTGTCAAAAGGTAATGCTAGGTATATATTAACTTTCATTAATGATTATTTAAGAAAAGATTATGTTTTTTCCTGAAGCACAAGAATAATGTTTTTCAAATATTCAAGAAGTGGAAAGCCTTGATTAAGAAGCAAACAAGGAAGCAAATGAAGTGGTTTGGGATAAATAATGACTTGGAATTTTATGAAGGTAAATATAATGAATTTTGTGAAAATGAAGGCATTATTTGTCATCACATAAGCAAGATGACTCCTCAGTAAAATGGTGTTACTGAATGCATGAGCAAAATATTTTTAGAGATAGTTGTCTGTATGATTCTAATGTTGACTTGTCAAAACACTTTTGGGTAAAGGTAGTGTCGATCACTTGTTATATCATTAATCATGCACCTTTAGCATATATAAAGTTCAAGATTCCAAAAGAAGTCTAGTTAGGTACTCCTGCTAATAATTCTAATTTGAAGAATTTTAGATGTCTTGCATATATGCATTAATGATGAAAAATTGGAATTTAGAGCTAAAGTGCATTTTCCTTAGGCATGCATCTAGAGTGAAAAGGGTATCATTTATGGTGTTTTGATCTACCAAAATTTGTAATTAGTAAAAATGTTACATTTGATAAATCTTCTATATTACATTCAAAAGAAGAGTCTTCTAGTCCTAAACATGCAAGTAAATGTAACATTACACATAAGTAAGTGGTGTTTGAAGTTGTAAATTGAAATGTCACATAACAGAGTTCTCACATTCAATCAAATTCATCAAATATTACAAATTCCTCTAAAGATAGAAAGGAGGATCATTCCATAGCCAAAGATAGATCAAGAACAGAAATTTGACCACTATAGAGATATAACAACTATATTGCTTATACTCTTTTAGTTACATAAGAAACTAGTGAACATGGTAAACCATTTACATATTCACAAGTAGTTTCAGGTGTTAACTTATCCAAGTTGTTAGTTATGACTAATAAAAAAATATAATCTTTTCACAAGAATGGCATATAAGTTTTTATGATGTCGCCTTTATAAAAGAAAATCATTGGTTGCAAATGGGTCTTCAAAAAGAAAGAAGGTATATTGAGGATTGAAGATATAAGTTCGATACATGTCTTGCTTGCTTTGGTGGCCATGGATAAGTTAGAGTTAGAGCAACTTGATGTTAATGTGACTTTCTTACACAATAAGCTTGAGGAGCAAATAAACATGAGGTAGCCCTACGGTTTAAAAGTTCAAGGTAAGAAAAATCATATTTGTTTGTTGAAAAAATCCTTGTATGGGTTGAAGCATTCTTTGAGATAATAGTATAAGATGTTCGATTCCTTTATATTGGATTATGGTTATTTTCAGAGTATATATGACAGCTGTGTTTATTTCTGGAAGTTAAATGATAACTCATTTATTTATTTATTGTTTTATGTCGATAACATGTTTATTGCTACCAAGAATTTATTAGAGATTCACACTTTAACAGCGTTTTTAAATGGTGAATTTGAGATAAAAGACTTAATAGAAGCAAAGAAAATTTTTGGCATGAAAAACAAAGGAATTGTGAAGGTAGTAAGTTATATCTAAGCTAAAAGAATTATGTTGAGAAGGTCTTGCAACAATTTAGTATGAAAAATGTCAAATTTATTAGGACTCTCATTTCAAGTATAGTCAACAATCTTATATATGCGATGATTTGCATATATTTAGATATTTCATAAGCATTTAGTGTGGATAGTAGGTCTATATTTTCTTTAGCCAAATCACATTGGTAAGCTATGGTGGAGACTTGCTAAGTTGGTGGCTAAAATCTCACATTGAGACATTAAGCAAAATTAATTAACCTTTTTCATTATAAATAACGAGTAATGTAATTTGTTTTATAAGAAGAAAGTAAAACTCTAGTAACTTTTAATCTATTATTTGGATTTTTATCAATTAGGTTTTAGAATATTTTTTTTTCTTCATTTTAGTAATATTTACTTCTATTTCTACCTACAAATGTAGATTAAACTGATCGCATTACAAAAATTTAATATCTCTTATTTTTAATTATTATTTTTTATTTTATATTCTATTATTATCTTTAAAAATTATAATGTGAAATTTATTTCTTAACATCCTTTGGCCATCATGCCACTTGGTTTCTTCTTTTTTCAATTTCTTCTCTTTATCCTTAAATACTAAGCTATGCAAATACCCTGCATTTGTTGGCCCCATACTTTGAACCATCTTAAAGAATGCACTTTCTTCTTTAGATAGCAATTCCTTTGGTATAGCATGATCTAAAACCTAAGAGGAAGCATTGTGAATTCTCACTTTATGAAGTGTAAAAAATGTATTCATATAAGAACCTTTTGTTTGAATAATATTTTTTTTTTAGGATTTAGGTTCGCATAAATTCAAATTTTATGGCACATAGATGAAAAAAGTTCTTGAGAAAAATAATTAAAGTACATTGTATGCTCGACTAGCATCAAGCACAAGAATCAATTAACTAGGTTTGATTCCTTATTAATTGTTATTGTGGGTTAAGAAACTTAAGAAGATTTGGAGTTCTTAAAAATCAACAAAAACAAAGGGCAACTCTTGCCAATGGCTATTCATTTTAGGATGGGGAATCTTTTTTATTTTTTGAAAAATATAAAATTTTGTTACTATTTTTTATCCACCTTATTTTACTTTGAATGATTGATAAAATATCACTTAATAATTTATTCTCGCTCGACAATTATGTGAGCACATAATCTACTCCCAAATAAGGGGTGATGGCTGATTTGTTTTAATATTTTCAAAATGTATTCATAATGGGTTACTGAAAAATCAAAATAAGTATTCATTAGAAAAAAAAATCAAATTAAGTAATTAAAATTGGAGAGAGATATAAGGTTAATTTTATGCGTGTCATTGTCAATTTAATATTTTTTTTATGATTAATTTAACTATTAATTAATAACTTTTACTATTTATTACCTCTTAAAATATTTTAAAAATAAAAATCTATAATTTATTTAATATAAAATATAAATTAATTATACAAATTAATTTTATTAATTATAAGTATAATTTTTAAAAAAATTAATTAAAAATAAAAAATATTTTAATTTTATATTTTAAAAAATTATTTTTTTAAAATAATTATTATTTTATAAATTATTTTTTGATTATAATTACAAATTTTATTTTCAACAACTTGAAATGAGATTGCGAATTTCTTTTTAATAAAAAACATAGTAAAAATGTAAGTTAAACGTGATTCCATGTAAGACGCTGGTAAAAATAGAAATTCTTCTGCTGGGCCCCACTCCATGCAAACGGAGGATCCACGAACAACGTCACAGAGCAGCAAAAGAACATTCCGTGAGCACGGCGCCAAATTGACCAGAGTCAGCCCCAGAGTCAGCCCCGAAGAGAGAGAAAAAGATAGGGAGAGATTGAATATTACGATGGCGGGGGCCGGCGAGAAGCCACTGAGAAAGATGGCGGAGGCATTCAAGGAGCTGGTGGAGGCATTCAAGGAGCTGGCGGACGCCGTCGACGCGCCGGCGGCGGAAGTGGAGGTGGGGCCTTTCTCCCATGCGTGCTCCCTCGTATCCCCTCTCTTCGGCTGCTTGGGCATCGCCTTCAGGTTCGCCGAGATGGATTATGTTGCCAAGGTTCCACCTCTCTTTCTTTCTTTTTTTGCTTGGATTTTTCTTTTCCTGAATTTCCAATGCTTAATTCGATTTCGTTTAATGAATGGGTTTCTTTTGAAATTCCACCCCCACCAAAAAAGGTTCATGATCTTGGAGCCGCATCGAAATCGATTGTGACATTGCAAGGTTTGCTGGATAGAGATGTGGAAGGGAATTGTGTGAGAAAAGCAGGTAGCCATTCTAGGAATTTGTTGCGGGTTAAGCGTGGCCTCGATATGGTTAAGGTGTTGTTTCAGCAAATTCTTGCTAGAAGGTATGTTTTTTATTGCCTTCATTTGATTTAAATTCCATCTGTGTTTTTGGTACGTAATGCCTGTCAATTCTTTTGGGTTTTTAAACTGTTAAAGTTTGAAAATTTAAGGATGAGCTTAATGTAACGGCAAGGATAATCTACTGTGACCTCAAGAGTCACTTGTTATAGCGTCTTTGTGAAAGCAAGAGAACACTAGAGTTATGACGTGTTTGAACAAATTCTTGCCACAGAGTATGTTAATATGCTTTAATTAGGCTTCAAGTCCGGTGTTTTTGGTGTATAATGCCTGTGAATTCTCTTAGGTTTTTGAGTTGCATGGCAAAACTCAAAAATTTAAGGGCGAGCCTTAGGTGTAATGGTAAGGTAAAGTTACTCCATTGTAACCTCCACTAAGTCGCAGGATTGTGAAAACAAGAGAAAGGTTGTGTGTGAGTGATGACTTTTAGCAAAGTTTGTAGATTTGTGGCCTATCCAGATCAAAAATTCCTTGTACAATCATTGGTGGGCCTATTTGACCAGCATTGATGTGTAACAAAAGTGATGAGGTCTAGTGGGTGTTAAGGACCATTCTGTGTTTTAGATATTCTGCTGGGCTTTCCTAAATGTTTATTTGAATGCACCATGTGATCTTACTCTGACTATGTTGGGTTCATATTGTGGAAGATTCTAGTTTGGAAGCATTATATTCACTGAACCTGTAGTCAGCTATAGATATCTAGGCGAATGACTACTGTTGTCTGGGCATTCTTCTGGAATGCTGCTTTAATGCTTTATATCATTTGTTTCTACTTGTTAAAATTGTCTGTTCTGTAGTATTGTGGTGGTGAAAAAATGGCGATAACTAAATAAGTTATGGGTAAATTTGACAAATTTCTGTCGCAAATGTGGAAATAATTCTCCATCTGAGTCTTGCTGATCATCAGAAAAGGCCAGTTAACCATCTTTTAAGTTGGCTAGATGATAAAGAGAGGCCTGTTGAGGACAATGAAAGAATCATTTGCCTGTAATCGTTTTGGAATATGCAATGCTGACCATTGGCTTCAATTGTGAGGAGAATACTTTATATCACATGCACTGCTAGGCTGATGGAAAAATTAGATTAAGGTTCTAAGATACTGCTTTTTTATGGATGGATTCTAGAACACGAACTGGCTCTGGATATAGTAAATCTCTGAATTCAACTTTGCAGCTGATCTTGGTAGTAAGGATCAGTCTATGATGTTGAACTACTAGGAAATGGAGAAGCACAGACTAGGTTTATCCTTGTGTTGTTTTGAGTGTAATTGTCTGTGTTATGTGGTTCTGATCGATAATAAGAAAAGGTAAAACAAATTTGACCAACAAAAGCAATTTGTGATGTTCTTGTAGATGTTGAAATAATTGTGAAAATTGCAAAACAGTGAACCACAAGTCAACTGATTTGGTTTTAATTTGTCCTGTTTTTTCAAAGTGTTTTAAATAAAAGCCACGATGCAATGTCAAATGAGCCTGAGACTGACCCTTGTGGTTATGCTCTGACCCAAAATCTTGTGCAGACATCTGAACTCTATGTGCATCTTAGTTCTTTAGAGATCAATCAGAATTTTGGAATAGGAATTAGCTGTTCAATTTTAAAACCATAAAGGGTGATCACGGTATTTTTCCTGTAATTGAGAGAATTGGATGGGGATGCAGTTGGTCCTCTTTTAGAATCAGGTTTGTTCATTTAGACAATATATAATTCATCTGTTTGCTGATTGGATATGGCATTGCAATACTATTTTACTATATTACCTTGACCTGACTACTTTTTCTGCTTTCTGCTTGTAGAGTATTATTTTATTACTAGTTTGCTATATTGGATTGTGCTGAATTTTTGTCTGCTTACTGCCCTCCCACCTCTTTTTTTGCTGTCTACTAGGTTCCAATTAAAGTCAAACTTATACTAAGAAAAATAGCTTCTCATTTTGTATTTAGTGTAAATGAATCTAGTTGCAATTATTAGTAATAGGAGATTGAGTGTCCTATTGGAGTTCATATGTTCTGATTACATTCTAAAAGAGGAGTTTAACATTTCCTTCTATCCCATGGCAGCAGGGGTGATTCTTTGAGAGACCCAGCTTCCAAGGCTTATGCACAGGTATTTGCTCCCCACCATGGGTGGGCTATCAGAAAAGCTGTTGCTGCTGGAATGTGTGCCCTTCCTACCAAAGCACAACTATTGAGGAAGCTCAATGAAGATGGTGAGTTCCCTCACCATTTCAAATTCTAGTTTCATAATGGTCTTTGAATGTGTTCCAAGGCATTCCTAAAACCTAAAATCATCACTAAAAACTTGTTCAATAACTGGCCTTTCTCTAGCTAAGTCTGAGTGGTTCCCTTGACTCAAAAGAGAATAACAGACATTTTGACTCTTTTTCTATTTCTAGTTTTATTGATTGGTTTTCTCTAATCCCTCCCCCTCTTCCTCTCTCTTCTCTACAGAGACCTCTGCAAGGATTGAAATGCAGAATTACATCACTGCATCTGCACCAGTGATTCTGTACATTGACAAACTCTTCCTCGCTAGAGAACTAGGGATAGATTGGTAAGCGGAGACAGATGTGTTATGTTGCTCATTTTTTCCTTTTTAACCTAATAATTTCCAAAGTGATCATACTCTTGTGACTGTCATTTATTATGTCCAATGGCCTGTATCCACTGAATGAATTAAACCTTGCCAAACAACTGTACCTTAAAATAAATAATAGTACAAATGTGTTAAAGGAATTGAATCCATGTAATCGCGGGGCTTCAACCATAGATAGCTTGTGATCTAAGTTCCTTACCAGGTTGAAGCCTGAAGTACTAAATGCTATTTTGTCACCTATTAAGACTACTTGGAGTTTCAAAGTGTTTTCAATTTCTCTGGAACTTTTTTGATGATCTTAGCCGAAGGAAATACATTGAAGATCAGACAATAATTTTTGCAATGACTAAAGAGGAGCAAATTACTTGTGCATTGTTCCACAAAAAGCATATTCAAGGCTCTAAACTTGGTCAAATTTGTTAATGAGACAATTATTTTGGATTTGGATACTGAAATCTATGTATTTGTTATATTGTGGCAATTAAGTTTACTTTTCACATAAATTATTGCATTGAAGATAAATGTTAATACTCAAATAATAAGATTAATATATTATTGATGTTTTAGTAGTTATTGTCTGTCGTAGTGATTGGCACACTTTAATAAGATGTATTAATTTTATTTTTTTAAAATTAAATATATTTTATATAGTTAGACTTAACTAATGTAACTCATACATAATTTTAATAGTATTTTAATTTTCAAAAAAATTAATTAATGGAAAATGAGATTAATAATATATGAATTTGATGATAACTTTTCTTTTTATTGTGAAAATTATACTAGTAAAAATATTAGGTTATTTAATTTTTGTTTAAATGTGAAAATTGAAAATAAGAATATTTTTTTATTATTTAATTTAATAAAAAACATTTGTATATAAGTTTTCATAGTATTGTGAGGAGATAATTTAATCTAAATGAAGAATAGAAAATTAACATTTATTGAAAATTGAAATCATAATACAAGGTAATAAGTCAAATTGAAACCCATAGTAGTAAAAGGTAACTTGAAGTAATAAATAATTTTGTATCAAAACAATATATTTTAAAAAATAATTTGTATATATATATATATACCAACTACACATTAAATACTCGAAATGAAGTCAAAAGTCACTTAAGTTAACCATTTGAAATAAAAAAAAAATAGTCTAATTTGAATAACTATTTGAATGAAGGCAAACATCACTTAAGTTTACTATCAAGTTTTATTATAAAAGCTATTTAGTTGAAAATTTTAATTTACTTAAATTAATTAATGATGCTAACAAATTTTTGCACAAAAAGCACCTATCATAGGATTATAAGATAAATAAAAGATGAATGAAATATGAATAATTTATTATAATCAAATTTATTAAATATGTAAAATTAACAATTAATAAAAATTTAATTATTTTAATCAATTTCTTTGTTAAATTTAACAATACTAATAAATACACCAAAATTTTTATAAGCTGAATTTCAATTAAAAAAAATTAATTCACTTTAATAATTAATAATAATTTTTTGACTATTAATTATGTTATTTAGTAATAAAAAGTTAAATTTTTAATCTCATCAATTAAAATTAAAGATGAAAAAAAATTATTTTCAATTTATATTAATTTTTAGTATTTTATATCTAATTTTTCACATAAACAACATAATAATATTATTGCTACATTACTTGATTCTTGCATTTATGGTTTTATGAATTATAATAATAGTTTTGGTTTAATTTTTTTATTAAAATTTCATTTTGAAGTTGTAATTTTATGTCTTTAAATATGAAGGGTCAATAATCAAGATCATTCTAATAGGAGAACTTTTTTTTTTTTTGCAAGATTCAATCTCTTAAATGAGAGAACTTTGGTAAATAAGATAGAAGAAAGTTCAAGTAAGAATTAAATTGTAAAGGCATTGAAATGGAAGTAATTTAGTAAATTTAAGGAAAAAACCTAAAATTAAAAATAGAAAGATTCTCTCAAAATATTATAAAAATTATTAAAGGTAAGAACCAGCTACTTAAGAAGTAATCAATTCCCACTATTTGATTTTTTTTAAAAGAAAGACTTGTAGATGACTTTTTTTTTTATTTTTAATATGTAAATTAATTTGATTTTTTTTTTTAAAAAAAAATCATAATAAAAATTTAAAAAAAGTCTCACTCGTACATGCTCCCACAGCGACCAAAAAATCGACCAAATATTGTGAAAATAATAAAATAAAAGATCAAGCTTTTCATGACCAACCATCAACAAATCCACTACAATTGCATTAGAAAATTTATTGAATCCAAGAGACTAACTATTATAAGAATTTTTAAGAAAGGCCAATATTGTGTTGTGATACTTCCATTTTCCTTTATTTTAATAGTGATGGGTTGTTTTTAACCAAATGGCTACAAAAGTTTTGAGCCGTTCACTTAATGCCAGGATAGAAATTCCTACAAGACCAAGTTAGAGGAAGAAGCATGGAAAGTCATCATCATAGTCCACCTTTTTAATAAGTTCATTAATTATTCCATTTATCCATGCCTTGTTGACTAGTTGTTAATTTTTTTCCTTTCAATTATTTGATTTATATATATAAATTGTGATGTTGATTGTGATGGATGCTTGATAGCGATTCAAGTACAAAGTATTAACCTTGAGAGAGGAAGAAAATAAAAGAAAATTTTGATTCTAAATAGAAAATGAGCTAGTTGGAATAATAAAACATCACATGCAATTGAACCAGATCCTTAATTATGGCTATATCTAATGGGAAGCCAAATGAGGGGAAACAACTCATAAGAAAAAACAAAACAAAAAGCAATGTCCTGATTCAATTTCAGATCTTATCCAATTAATTAATCTTTTTCCATCAAAAACAAATGAAAAGCAAATTTTAAGGAGGAGCACTATGTGATATGACAAAGGACTAAAGAGAGAGGGTGAGACACTAAGACATAAGGACAAAGAAAAAGGGAAGGAAAGGGTGGCAAGGATGTGTAAAGGCAATGGGTGGCCAAGAAAGAAAGAGAAAAAGAAAGAGATAAAAAGAGAGAGAAAAAGTAAGGCTAAGGAAGTGTAACAAAAAATTGCATTTTAAGGTTTTCTTCAACTTCTTTTCTATTAGAGAAGTGTTTTATTTACTTATTTATTTTTGCTCCCTAAAAAATGGAGATGGACCAAAGGCATTTTATGAAAAACACTATAAAACTAAAATCTATAACCTATTCAATATGCCATAAATGAATCTATATATTGTTATAGATATTCCAAGCTTTAAAAAAGTAGAAAGACCCTAAGAAAAACAATACACAAAAAATTATGACAAACTTTAAAAGCCTTGTGATTTTTTTTTATGGGTTTTAAGTTTGAGCCTCAATTCATGTATAGTTTGACTTGATTTATATCCAAGGTATATGGTTCACATTGTTAATCAATTAAGTAAGGGTATTCTCTATCTTTATTGCAAGTCTACAAATGATGATTTAGGAGAACATGCATTATCTGCCAATCAAGACTACAACTTCTTTTTTAGAGAGAACATTTTGAGATCCACCATGTTTTAAGGCACTTTAGATGGGGTAACAATCATGGTGGTAGTTACAAGATTTTTTGGAACAAAATTTATGATAATGAATTCATTTATTATTGTGCTTTCCATGATTACACTTGGTTTGTGAGAGATAATGCTATTTATTTGAAGAATATTCCCAATAAAAAAAAACTTTCAAATATTATAAGTGGCAATTTTAAGAGAATTTTTGTGATCAAAATTGGTATCTTTGATATGAAGGAGATATATAGTCCTGTCTTTTATGCTATTTATGTTAAATGATGAACCCTTCCTTTTGTGAATATCTATGTTAAAATATTCGTTGTTCTTTCTAATAATGTCATAGTCAATTGTTTCCATTCAACTTTTTAATCAAGTTTATATTTTTTCTTTCCATGTGGCTCATCGAGTTTAATAAAAATTCCCTTTTATTTATGATTTGTATTAACACATTAATTTGACAATTTAATATAGTAACTTAGATAGGAATTTGGTATTTTTTTATAATGATTTAAGTTTAAATTTTTTTATCATACATAATAATAATATTTAAAATGATGTAACAGTATTCACATAATAATAACACATTAATTTTCAATACACAACATATCAATTTCCCTACAATCTTATATACAAAAAAGACAAGAAAATTTAAAAAATTTAAAAAAATTATTAAAAAAGACAAAAATGACACAACTTATGAAATCACTTGAGAAGGTTTCACACACTAGACATCAATCAATTTGAGACTAGAGAAAAAGCTAAAAAGGATTCCAGACATAATATTTGGAGAATTGTCTTTGAGAAGAACTCCTAACTCTCTACAGCTTTGCTTAACTTTTGAAATAAGGCAACATCTTTCCCATTGATAGACTATATCTTTTAAATATCACAAGCTCATTATTCTTGCATATAAATGGTTATGGGCTCAGAGGCTAATGTCCTGGTGTAGGAAGTTAATTGTTTAGACCTTATGAATGGTCTTAAGCACTTGGTAGCCAACCACTTATACGTAAAATATGACAAACCATCTCCATCAAGTATTGAGGAGGCTCAAGCATAGCAAGTGTTGCTCTTTTAATGTGTTGAATGGTTATGGACAAACAACCCAGCTGCAACTTCAAGGCACTTGCACTATGGCATGCACACCATCTCAACCACATGCATAGAGACTTATGCAGTAGCCCCCTTGTTGTCCCCTACCTAATTAATAGCCTGTGTTCTACCCTAAGGGCATGGTACCATTGTTGCTATAGCCCTATGGTGTCCTTAGCCTTGTATACCTTGCAACTTGCAAGGGAAATTAGCTTTGTACAACCCAAAAGGCACAAGGGAGACTAACAATGCAAAACCCATTTGGGAAGGTTAACTCCACATGGTGTGTGAGCTTGCCATTGGCCTGTATGGGAGGCAAGTAGCACACAGTCTTTAGCCCATAAGGGAGGTTAGTAATGCTACTTTGTAAGTGGAGATTGCTAATGAGTATATTAGAGTGGAGGAGAATGTATTTGTAGTTCTCCAAAGGAAGCTTCCCCCTAAATGCAAAGATCCATATATGTTCACAATCCCATGCAAAATAGGAAATACTAGATTTGAAAGAGTTATATTAGATTTAGAAGCCTCTATTTATATAATGCCATAATCCATTTATGCTTCTTTAAATCTAAGACATCTAAAAAATACTAGTGTTATTATACAATTGGTTGATTGTATAAATGCTTACCTTAAGGAGGTAATTAAGGATATGTTAATGCATGTGAATGAGCTTGTGTTTCCAGCTGAATTCTACATAGTAGATGCAGATGTTGATGCTTCCCCTAAACCCACACCTATTTTATTGGGGAGGCCATTTTTTAAGACAACTATGATATGCATTTCTGTTTTTAAAATGCCATCTTCTATGCTTCTAAACTATTATTCAACAGTACAAATTATGTATATTGGACCTTTTGAAGCAATTATAAGTCTTAGGATTCAATTTTGATTAGTCAATGAAAATACATTTCAATGTTATTTCTTTTTTATTTTTGTTTAGTTTAGCCAATCTATCATGAAAGGTAAAAAAAGATAAAGTAACTTTGTGTTGATTTCTAAATGGAAATATTCCTCTTCTGCATGTAGAAAAGGAATAAATGAATCAATCAAATTTTGGGAGTCTTGGTGAAGTGCTTGTTTAGGAGTTAAGCTTCCATTTGTCCATATTTCAAGAAAAAGTATTTCTTTAAAATTCAATAAAATTTCATGTACTAATGAATACCTGTAGTAGAAAATTCGTGTCTAATTTTCTTAACTTTTGGACGTGTTATACATGTTCCTTCTATTTTATAGTATAAAAGATTTCAGGTTCATTGCTTAGAGCCTGTTTCAGCCTCACTAACCTTTAGCCCACATTTACAAAGCAAGCCGATGCTGCTCGACCGGGGTACCATTTAGTGGTTAAAATTCTGGGCATTCATCATAGGGTCAAATATTTTCTATATTGTTACTTTCTCTCAAACCATAATAATATTTATTTTAATCAAATCATTGAATATTTTTGTTTCTCTTGAAATCTCTTCAATGTATTTTTTACACACGTATTTTTTTAGGGGGCTTACAGCCATTATGTGGCATGGGGGCTACCCCTAACAAAATTTAAAAGTATACTACTTCTATGAATAGGTCTTGCCATATTTTATCATCTCATAAATATAAATTAGAGATTGATGGATATATCAAAATAAACCGTTTTTTTTTTTTTTTTTTTTTTAATTTATACATCGGATCCTTTAGAGATCTCCCACATAGAAAGATTATACTTGTTTTTGTTTATATCTCGGTTTTGAAAAAAAAAATCACTAGAATTTGCCCCGTTGACGTATTAGCTGACAATTTTCACACAGTTTATGAAGAGAGTCCTCATTTCAAAGTTTTAAAAACTAAATTGGACCGGCCAGTCGGACTGATAAAACCAGGAACTGGAGTATAATTTGATTTGATTCAGTCTAAAAATGGTTAATTTTAAAAATGATTCAGTCTATAATATTATTATACCATTATCATGTTTGAGTTCTTTACACGTACGTACTTTTATGGATCTGATCACTTCTAATTTTTTTGAGAGATGAATAATGTATCTTTGCTCACAACAATAATAATGTTACCAATATGGCCATATTGTCAATTACTAGTCCTTATAATTCCAATACACATCAATTCTTGGCTCCACTATTATCAATAAGGTCTTTCTTCTTTTGATTTTATATACCTATCCTGAAATAATGAATTGAGTTCATATAGGCATTTTGGACGCTGCTATATTTTCTGCTACTCCACCCATTTCGTAAAGCATTCCACCCAGTTTAGCAATAGCTACCCAATATTCGGGGGATCCTTTCCTCGAAACCATACGTGTTTTTTTGGGTCTTACAATAATGGGTTTGTCGGGAAATATACGTAGCCATATTCTTTCCACTGCGGCGCGCATTTCGTGTCATTTGTCTGACGTCCCGCTTCTACTTGTCTAGATGTGCTCCAAGCAAATTCAACTGCCCAAAGAGCATATTTACTGAAACGATTATGATTATTACCTTGCTAAGATATTCCTTTCATTCTTCCTTTATGTTGTTTATGGAATTGTGTTCTTAGAGGGTTATAGTAGATGGTTTTTTTTTTTTTTTTTTTTACTCCATCTCCATTATAGAACTAAACATGAGAGTTTCCTCTCATTCACTCCTCGAGAATAAACTGGTTCAAATAAAAAAGATTTATTTATATATATGTATGTGATTCACGAATAATATATTACATTTATTTATTAATTAATTTATTAATTCTATTCAATATTTTTATTTTATTTATAAGTTTTTATTATTATGATATTAGATTCCTTAAAGTTTAAAAATTTAATAATATAATTTTATGAATTCAGTAAAATTATAATCTTCGTAGGTAAATATTTATTCTTTCATTTTTTTACTTCAATTTATAAAATTAATCCATCATTTATTAAAAAAAAAATAAATCGTTTTCTAGTTCATTTCACCGTCCTGCCCAATAAATCATTAAGATTCGTTTTCAATGAAAAAACATCTTTATGTATTCGCCGATTCCATCGTTTCCATCCCTTCTTGATTAATAATTACATCTTACTTTTCCAGCAGAGCCCTTAATAATAACATCTCCTAATAAAATAATGAAAGTTGATGAAATTAGTTTTTGAGTCAACCTTCTCAATCTTTTTTAATTGGCCCGAGGCTCTTGATTTTTTAAGCTCTACGAACAGCTTTCTTTAATTTTAAATTAATTTAAAATTAATTGGTATTGAAGCTTTATTAACTTGGATTTTATAAGATGACTCATAGACCTTAGATACTGGAGTCCTATATCGTTGGTATCTTTTTTTCCTTTCTTTCTCTCACTTTTTCATTTATATGTAATATTTTATATTTTGCTCTACAACTCATAATCAGATTGGTTTTTTTTTTATATATTTTTTATGCAAAAAATATTTCAATTACTATAATAATAATGATATGACCAATATAGTCATATCTGGACTTCTTCTTTAGGTCTAGATAATGTGAAGTCATGAGTTGGGTTATTAGTTCGTAGTATGGGTTAATTCATCTTTCTTTTATCATCTTGATTCTAAAAATTGAGGAAGAAAAAATTAGTTGCACATTAAGCATAGCAATTATATCAATAGAATTTTTTATTTTATTCAACCTTATAGAATTATAATTCTAATTTTTTTTTTTTTTTTTTTTTTGTTCAATCAAAATAAAAACAAAGAAGGAAAGAATTTGTCATTTTTTCTGCTATTTTCTATCAATGGTTAGAACACAAAAACATAGCCAAATTTTTATGCCCAATACCCCATATACTTTCCTAATTGTATTGGAACAGCAATCAATTGTAGCTCATATAGTTTGTAAAGGAACCTTGCCTTCTCTAATCCATTTGATGCGTGCAATTTCTTTTACGTCAAGATGCTTTGCAATTTGTATTTGAATTCCTTTTGTATCCACCTGTTTAGTTAATTCAATAGCCTTTTATATTGCTTTGTGAAAAGAAACTCTATTCTTTAATTGTTCGACCATAAATTCTGCAAGAATATTAGGGTGCCCATAAGGGTTTGTAATTCTTGTAATAGCAATGTTAAGTTTTCAATTTACAAACTTAAGTTGTTTTTTTTATATATTTTTTTATTTTACATTTATCTAGAATTCTTCAATTCTTTAGGTCTTTCATTTATTAATAATTTTGGGAATCCCATATATATTAGGAATTGAATCACATCAATTCATTTTTGAATGTCTATATGTCCAATTCCCTCAAGACTAGAAGATATTTTTCTATTTTTTGAAACCTAGTGGATTTATTTTTTGCCCTATAATCTTCAAGTACTATACATATTATGAAATGTTGTATATGTGAACTTATTTTTCTTTTTTTACCTTGATTTTTTTAGCTTATGTTATAGTCTTTGTATTCTTCATAGAATTCATACAAAACTATATTTTTTAATACAATAGTTATATAACAAGTCAATTTTTTTATGAGATAATTTTGCCCATGAGATCGAGGTTTTAATTTTTTAACATTAGTCCCTTCATTGACTTTGGCTTTATTAATGACAAAACTAGCTTTGATAAAATCCATATTATGACTAGCATTTGTTACTACAAATTAAATCAATTTTAAAATAGAATAAAATGTTTGATAAGACATGAGTTCAAGTATCATAAGTGTTTCTTCATAAGAATGCCCACTACTTTAATCAATTATTCATTGCACTTTGTAGGTGAATATAGATATATGTTGACCTAAATTGTATACTTCTATATATGGGTTCCTTTTTCTTTTTTTTTTAATCATAAAATTAGCCTCTTATTAATGAATGATGTTGCCTTTTTTATTTTTAATATTAAATCTCTTAATATTAATGAATTACTAATTAGATTTATTATCATTTTTTGCATTACCCCAAAAATTTAGACTAGGTGTAAATTCTCCCAATTTATAGCCCATTATATGATATGTTATATAAATAAGTACATATTCTTTTCCATTATAGACAACAATAGTATGGCCAATTAGAATGGGTGTAATGGTAGATGCTTAAGACCACCTTACTAGTATTCCTTTTTCCACCTTTGAGTTAAGTTTATTGATTTTCTTAATAAATGATTTGCCACAAAAAAATTTTTTTTTTCTAATGAACACGTCATAATCAATTTCTCCTTCTTTTTTTTTTTTATGTTTTTGAAAAGATGAAGAAACAAATTCTATTTTCTTTCTTATTTACCACAATGACAAAGAATCAAATTATCACTATATTTATTCTTTTTTCTATTTCTTCCAAGTATAGGATAACCATAAGGGGTTGCGGGTTTTCTTCTACCAATTGGAGCCTTCCCTTCATCAACCCTATAAGGATAGTCTATAGGGTTCATAACTACTCCTCTTACTATAAGACGTCTACCTAGCCAACATTTAGATTTGGTTTTACCCAAACTTTTCTAGTTCACCCCAGCATTACCTACTTGTCTGACTATTGTTGAGTAGTTTTTAGATATTAAATGAACCTTTTTAGAAGGTAATTTTAATGTGGTTGATTTCCCCTCTTTTGTAATCAGTTTTGCTATAACACCTACAACTCTAGCTAATTGTCCACCCTTTCTAAGTGTGATTTTTATGTTATGTATGGTCGTGCCTAAGGGTGTATCAGTTGAAGTAGATTCATCTTTTTGGTCAATCAAAACCTCTTCCCAAACTATACAAGTGTAAATGATAATATCTATACAACGGATATTGTATAATGAAGTAATGCACTGAGTGAGTGAATATATAGGAATCCAAATCTACCCAATCACTCATGTTATGCTCTTTTACATCCTAAATCTTCCCATTCCTTCATCTAGCTTAAGCTCTTCATGTAGCATTTAGACCAAATGACTATGAAATTACATCAGTACTTCCCCATATTAAGGGTAACGTACGAGACATTTTTATTTTTCCCTAGGGGAATCTTTAGAATTCCCAATACTTAACTTTCAATTCATCTCTAACCAATAAATGAAATATGAATAACCCATCCTCCTCTCCTTGAAACAAGGGTCACTTTTGGTTATGTTAGTGCGTGAAACAATTTTATCTTCTCTATATTACTATATCTTCAGAGTCAAAAATTGTATTTGACTGCTGAACTCAATCACTTGTTGCCATTACCCTTCAATTTTCTGCTAAAGTCTGTCCTATAGAGTTGCTCATATTAAATTAGTGACCAATTTCTAGGTTTCATCATAAACCTAATTGGTTACTTTCAAATATGTAAATCAAAAGCTCAAACCACTTAAAGGTAGGGCATTTCCCATTTTTATAGGAACTTTTGTACCAAAAATAATGGTCTCTCCAATTATAGCCCCCTTAGGATGAGAAATATATCTCTTCTCACCATCCCTATAGTGTATGAGACAAATGTATGCATTTTGATTAAGGTCGTATTCTATGGTTACAATTCTACCTTATATGTCTTTTTTATTTTGTCAAAAATCAATTTTAAGGTATAGATGCTTATGACTTGCGATAATGATTCCTCTAAACATTACATCCTTTACCACAATGATGTCGTCCATAGATCAAATTATTTTGTGTATTTCATGTAGTGGATTTCACTTAATGTCTACAATGTCATTGTGTGTGCTCGGGGTAGAAGTTTTGTATAAATATATCACCATGATATTAAGTATTTTGATCTAAGTTTTTTTCTTTCTAAAAGGAGGAATATAATAACTCAATTAAAGTGTAATGACCATACATCTATAATACATTGTATGTCCCATAATAGGCCTTATTCTTTTACCCTTTCCTAGGAGTCGATGGCTATTCATAGCAATTACCTTCACACCAAAGAAGAGTTCAACCCAATGCTTTATTTTTGTGGTAGTTGATCTTGATTTGCATTAGATGGATATTAATTTTTCCCCAATAACTAAATTCTTTTGTCTGTAAATACTATATATTTGATTCCATTCATAAATCAATTTTCTTCCCTATGAGTTCTAGTCTCAATAGGAGTACTAGTTCTTGTTGTTCATAGGTTATGATATGAATATACCACACCAATTTTTTATGTATGGATGATGAGATTCCACTAATACAGAGCCAATTCCAATAAACTTATTGAAAGGTCCCATTGGCGTGCATCCAATAGGAATTAAACTTATGAATTTGCTAATTATGAGTTAGGTGCTTTAACCATTCAACCATGGATGCCTTGCGGGGATCCTCATGCATGGTGAATACCAAATTCCAATTGAAATAAAATTTTGATGATAAATCAATCTAATTTTGGAGGAATCAATGAAAGGACATCAAGTCAAATACTAGATTTTTGAATTGAGAGAGATATCGAGAGAGATCAGGAATTCTCGCTATTTCCTAGATTCATGGACTTAATTCAATTTATTGGGATCTTTCATTCACATTTTCTTCCATCAAGAATGTTTTATAAAACTCCTAGATTCCCAAATTTGGAGTATCCTACTTTCATATAATTCACAAAGTTCAACAAGCAATCAATATTTCGTGATCAAGGGTGTAGTACTATTTGTAGTAGTGGTCCTTATATATCTTATTAACAATCAAAAGCTAGTCGAAAGAAAAAATCTCTATTTGATAGGGCTTCTAATTCCATTGGACCCATAAATGCCTATACATTACCAACATGAATATGGTATCCACTAGACAAGCATAATGCCTTAGCCAATACACAAAAGTGCATACCATGATTTTTAAGTTTGTCAATAACTGCATGCATTGCACAATGAATGTGAAGAAGTAAACCATTGTCTCAACAACAATAAGCCAAACTAGTATTCGCAGTGAATCCTCTATTAAGTAATCATGCATTAATCATGCATTATGATAGGAACTCCTTATTCTCTGGCAAATACAACCCTTTTGATCATTTATACAAATGTCCTTGCAATAGCATTCAAATAATGCCCTTTAATTTCACTAGTTTCTGCCTGTGCTTTAAAAATTGCTTCAACACAAAACAAGAAATGATCTCTCCGGTGCGTAGATGGTTGTGAGTTCACGTTCTCATCATCTTTGGTAAAATCAAGTCCACCATGAAGATATTCATAAACTGTTTTACTGCAATTCTTAACGGATAACCCCAATTTTAGGTTTAATAGTAAAACCTAATAGGAGGCGACCATACTCGTTCAATTTATCTCACTCAACTTGGATGCCATGAGGTAGACCTTGGAAAGTTTTAGTATAAGCAGTGGGAATTCACAAATCCTCCAGATGTCGAGCGTATAGGGCTTTAAACTGAAATACATTACCTATAATCAAAGTAAACATATTAGTAATAGAACCTTCTTCAAAAAGGTCCATGGGGTAAGCTACATAAGCAATATATTGATTTTCTACCTCAATACGGTAGCATCATCCTTTATAATGATCAAAACTGTTAAGCCCATCAGTCCACTCAGTTGTCCATGTACCAGTAGAAGATTTAGCAACTACCACAACCCCTGCTTCCTCAAGCAGAACTCCAGGTTGAGGAGTTACTTGAAATGCTGCCAAGATATCAATATCTTTGGTTTCATAGTCAGCAGTATAATAGGTCAACTTATAATCTTTAACACCAACCTTAAATCCAACACTTGCTTTAGTCTCTGTTTGTGGTGACATAAGTCTCTCCCTACAACTCATGAATTAAGAATTATCATAGCAACAAGGTCTACTCGACATGAATTAGGAGTTAATGAAACCTTTTGTTGGAATCTTTCACAAAGCTATCAACTAATATTATTAACTAATAAAAATCGAGCCAATTACCACAACTTTTCTACCTAACTTGTATATTGTCCTTTCCATTACGTGTTGGAATAGGAACTTATTTTTACTAATAATTCATATTAATTGATGAAATCTTAAAAAAAATGTTTTTCTTCATATTCTTTTAAGATTATAGTAAAAGAAATATTTCTTTTCTCAACAAGAATTTGATATAACATGACAAATTCTATTTTACTTATGTTTTATTTGGTATTTATCTCAATTTAGAATTATTCTAATATTTAGAATTATTAAAAGTGAAAATTTGGTTTTTCATATAGAGTGAAGTGATACTTTAGGTTCTTACAAAAGTGAAAGAGAATCTTATTTTTTTTTTCAAAGTTTACTGTTTATTTTGTTATATTAGTTAATACTCCTAATGATTGAATCAATATGTGTATTCTGAGTGGAAATGAAATATTGAAATGATTTTTCTTTTCATCAAATGATTATTCATTTATTTATTTTGATGTAAATTAAATATGAGAAAGAAAGCTTTATGAAAAAATGGTGGTTTAGTTCAATAGTATCCAAGGGGGAGTTAGACGACATATGTAAGTTAAGTAAGTCAATAGGTAGTCTTGATCCTCTTGAAAATACAAAAGTAAGCAAAGATTCAATTATAAATGATGCAAATAAAAAAAAAGAAACTATTGTTGGAGCAATAGTGATAGTAATGTTGATCATTAGTCAGTGTAAAGGATATTCAAAATTTCAATGATGATAAATCTTTTTAGTTAGAGATAATAATAATAATAAGAACAATTATTCCATATATTCTGATATTGGAAATCAAGTTTTTGAGATTGACAATCATCATTACTTTTTGAATGAATTAGAAAGTTTCCTCTTTTTTTTTTTATAGTTATTAGAATTTTAGTTATCTAAATAATGAACCTAGGAGTAACGACTCCTACTATGATCATTGTATCTATCATACTAAATATAGTTGGAATAATTATATCAATAATTGCATTGACATTTATCTTTGTTCTCAAGTCTATATTAATAGTTATATTTTAAGTGATAATGACAATTACTGTAAAAGTTATATTTATAGTTATAGTTACATTTGTGGTGAAGGTGGAAATAGTAATGAAAATGAGAATTCCTATTGAAAAACTCGTACAAATGGTAGTGATTTAATTATAAGAGAAAGTTTGAATGATTTTCATGTAACTCAAAATAACATGCATTTTTTTATGGATAAAAAATAAGAAATTTATGAAGTCAAAATGAATATTCGTGAACAATGTGGATATCGTTTGAAAATGAGCAGTTGAGATAGAATTGAACTCTCGATTGACTCCAGAACGTGGGATCCTATAGATGAAGACATGGTATCTTTAGATCCCATGAATTTCATTTGGAGGAGGAGGCTTATAAAGATCATATTTATTCTTATCAAAGAAACACGGGATTCCTGTTGCAATTGGGGTTATGGATTTTCAGTTCACGGGGGGTAATATGGGATTTGTAGTAGGCAAGAAAATCACTTGTTTGATCGAGTATGCTACTAATAAATTTTTACGACTTATTCTTGTGTGTGCTCCTAGAGGAGCACGCATGAAGAAAGAAGTTTGAGCTTGATGCAAATGGCTAAAATATCTTCTATTTTTTATCATTATCAATTGAATAAAAAATTATTTTACTTATCAATCCTTACATCTCCTATGACTGGTGGGGTGACAGCTTGTTTTGTATGTTAGGGGATACCATTATTGCTGAACCCAACGCCTACATTGCTTCTGCTGGTAAAAGAGTAATTGAAGAAACATAGAATAAAATAGTACTTAAAGGTTGACAAGCTGCGAAATTTTTATTCTATAAGGGCTTATCCAATCGTATTATGCAATTGTTTAAAAGGTATTCTGAATGAGTTATTTCAGGTCCATGCTTTCTTTCCTTTGAATCATAAAGAAAGGGGCCTTAAGTTAATTAGTTAATTAAATTAGTTAATTTTGTTTTCTAATTCTTTATAAATAAATATTTATTTATCATTTATGTGAATCAAAGGAAAAATCTATTCCTTGAATTTGTTTTGGTGACATAAGAGTCAGTTATGAAAACAATTATGTAAATATATTTTTTGTTGATAGTTCTAATTAGTAATTAGGAAACCTCTATCAACAAGGTACAAGAGTAAATTCTTTCTTCTGTGAAATTCAATTGGACAAGTAAATAATAAAGAAAACAAATTTCATGTTCTTTTCTTACCTATGTATTGTATAGGAAATATGTAGTCATTCGTCTTTCTATAATCCCCAAAATCCCCCTTTTTTTTTCATTAAAAATCCCTCTTGCTGCATCAAATTAGAACAAGTTTTTTGGTAACTTAGAAATAGAAAAAAATTCTTCATTTTTTATTAAAATATTAAAATTCAAATTATAAGATAAGAAAAAGATAATATAAAAAAGAATAACAAACAAATAGATTGTCATATATATATTTCATGTAGAAAGAGGAATAAATTCATTTTGTTAGTTCTCCACTCCTTGCACTCTATTATATATACTCATATATACTCACTTAGATATATTTAACTTAATAGAATTATATACAAATTATAATGATTTTAAAATATATTTTTAACAATCTAATATAACAATAATAAACTAAAACAAGTAATATAAATATAATAATAAATAATAAGTAAAAATATTAAATTGAGGTGCCAATTCTATTACAATTCTAAACAATTTACTTCTATTTTTGTGCCTTTATTAGGCTTAGTATTTTCAGCAATTGCAATGACTTGTTTATGTCTTCATGTTCAAAAGCACAAGATTGTTTTAGATCTTGCTGGGGCAAATTTTCAACATATATATTTTTCACGGCTTACTTGAGTTTTAACACAAATATCTATTTAGTATAATATCATATAAAATGCAACTTCCTTCAAACATAAATGAAGCAACATAAATGAAACATAGGCAAGCACAAATGGGATATACGAAGAAATGAACTATTTGAAAATAAATCGATATTGGACAAATAGCTAAATAAAAGCTAAGCCATTGTATCTATGTGTATGGATAGCAAATCATATGAAAGAAAGGGCTCCTATTATTTTAAATCTAACGAATTTCATGAATTCTTCCTAAAGTTTTACATCAAAATAATGTGAGCCGATGAAAGTTACCTTGAAAAAAAGTAAAATTTAATTAATTTAGGCTAGTCTCCTACTACTAATAAAATACAACTAAATTTTAGTATGAGTTTTAGATTAGAGCATATATGGATAGAGTTTATAGCAAGGTCTCAAAAAATATGTAATTTTTGTTGGGCCTTTATACCTTTTTTTTTTTTAGGTTCATTGGGGTTTTTATTGGTTAAAATTTCCAATTATCTTAACAGAAATTTGATATCTTTCTTTCCCTCTCAGCAAATATATATATATATTTTCCATAAGGGGTTGTGATGTCTTTCTATGGGATCACGAAATTATTTATTAGTTCTTATTTATGGTGGACAATTTCTTGGAATGTAGGGAGTGGTTATGATTGATTCAATAGAAAAGAAGGAATAGAATGCATTTTTCGTTGGGAATTTCCTAAAAATATAAGTGCATCTTACTTCGATTCCTCGTGAATAATATTCAGTTTATTAGAATAAAAGTTAAAAAAAGTATTTATGCTTGGCATGTCCTTTACATGGAAATCAGAGGCCGGAGGCTACTTCTTTAACTTCTACTGATGAGAATTTGACCTTACGAATTTGAACAAAATGCTGCGGAATTGGCCTTTTTTTTTGCATGTACCAATTGAATTAAAGCAATGAACATTTTCTTAGCAGAAGGAAAAAAATCCAAGAGTCCTTTTTTGTTCGATAGCACAACCTAATTGAAATATTTTCAATATATATTCCAAATATATGGACAATTATTAAAAAATAAAACATTTTGTGTCAGCATTTTTTTTTTTTCAAAATATCAACTATTTTGACATAAAGCAATTCTTTTATTTCAAAACCTAATTTGAAGTGGCTCTTTTGGACATTCGTTGAAAAGAGAGAATTGCTTTGAATTTGAGCAATTGAAATATCTAGAAACAGTATTATTTTCCTCATTCGTGTACGTTTTCTTAGGCTATTTTTGCAGCTTTTCTCAATTCAAGGCCTAACTAGTGACTCACATGTTAAAAAGAGTGAATACATTAATAAGTTTGAAGCCTTGTAATAGAATTTAGACCTGATAGAAATATTAAATCATATACGGTCAGGCGAATGAGGTGTGTTCATTAAAAATTCACACCTATGGGAAATGGAAAAAATAATAATAATAAACATATTCATTTTACTTCTATATCTTACATCTCTAGTATTTTTGCTATGGTGGATTCCCTTTTTATTCAATGAAAGTCTAGAATCGTGGGTAATTAATTGGTGGAATACTAGTAATTTGAAACGCTCTTCAATGATGTCCAAGAAAAGGGTATTCTAGAAAAAATTGTTAGAATTAAAAGAACTTTTGCTCTTGGTCGAATTGATAAAGGAATATTTGGAAACACATCTGCAAAAATTTCATATCGGAATCCACCAAGAAACAATGGAATTGATCAAGATGTGCAATGAGGTTGGTATTCGTAGGATTTTTCGCTTCTCGACAAATATAATCTATTTCATTATTTTAAGTGATTATTCTATTCTAAGTAATGAAAAGCTTATTATTCTTAATTCTTGGGTGCAATAATTCCTATATAACTTAGGTGACACAATAAAGCTTTTTCTTTTCTTTTATTAACTGATTTATGTATAGGATTCCATTCACCCGGGAACTAATGATTGGCTCTATCTACAAATATTTGGATTTGCGATCAAATTATATTTGGGATTGTTTCCACTTTTTCTAGTTATTCTCGATACCATTTTTTACTATCGGATCTTCCGTTATTTGGATTGTATATCTCCATCACTTGTAGTGATTTATCATTCAATGAATGACTAAAAAATGATCCATTGTTCTAATTAGAATATTTGTTATTTGATTTTGTATATAAGCAAAACACTCCAAATCTTACTTTATTTTTATACACTTCTTTTTTTTTTTTTTCAATGCATTTAAGATTCTATACATTCAAGTGATTTATATTCTTCTCACATTTTAGTTTTAGTAAAATGTTTTCAGCAAATACTAGCATTGTGGATAGGGAACTTTATTAGTGACCTATCTAATTTTGTTGTAGAAATTTTCGAGATCAACGATTGTACCATGCAAAATAGAAAGACCTTTTCTTGTATAAAGGAAGAGATTCCTCATTCCATTTCCATATTACTCATCATATATATAATAACTTAATCATCTATTTCAAATGCATATCCTATTTTTGCATGGCAGGGTTATGAGAATTTGCGTGAAGCAATTGACTGTTTTGCATGTACAAAATTGTCATTTAGCAAATGAGTCCGTGGATACTGAAGTTCCACAGGCAGTACTTCCTAATACTGTATTTGAAGTAGTTGTTCGAATTCCTTATGATATAGAACAGAAACAAGTTTTTGCTAATGGCAGAAAAAGGGCTGTTCTTATTTTATCCGAGGGATTTGAATTAGCCCCCTTTATCGTATTTTGCTTGAGTTGAAAGAAAAGACAGGTAATCTATCTTTTTAGAGCTATCGCCCCACGGAAAAAAAAAAAAAAAAAATTCTTGTGATAGGTCCCATTCCTGGTCAGCAATATAGTGAAATTACCTTTCCATTAAACTTGTTTCAGAAGGCAAATCCATCAAACTTGATCAACCATTAACTAGTAAATAGTGCTTTAAGACCCATTATGTGTCCGAGGTATTTTGTTCATTTTTGCATCGGTTATTTTGGCACAATTTTTTTTTTTTTAGTTTTTAAAAAAGAAACAGTTTGAGAAGGTTCAATTATTCAAAGTGAATTTCTATATCTACGGATTTATTAGCTTTAAGTTCTTAAAAATAAAACAATTTTTGTTGGCAATTATGTATGACAAAAAAAAAATTGTGAAAAACCTTTTTGCTTTTGTTTCTATTTTTTTTTTTAATACTAGCTTTGGGGAATTACTTGTACCACATTTTTGGTCATAATATAGATATTGGTAAAGGAATGAGTTGAATTTATGCCTTTACTATTTTTCTTTTTAATCTAAATGGGAGGACAGTGTAATTATGTCACTATTGTCAGATTTAACTATCATAAAATATATCAATAGCTTTTTCCATTCTAATAAAATCAAATTCCACTAGATACTAAGCATAAGATAGGTAAGTACAAAAGAAAAGGCTAAATGCGGAGAATAAAGGAGTATAGAAGGTATTATTCTATTGGTCTTTCAAGCCTTGGACACAAAAAAATATGGGAAATTTTCCTTTTGTTGTGTTAAAATAATAATGATTATGGATCTCATTTGTCTAAGATTCTTATTCTTAGTTTATCTTTTTCTAGGTTTATTATAACCTCCTTTTTTTATACGTAATAAATAAAATTTATATGTATAAATAAAAAAATAAAAGGTAATGGACAATTAAAAAAGAAAAGGAAATTTTTAGAAAAAATAAAACTTCTTTAATTGTTTTTTTTAAAAATAAAATTCAACTTTGATTAGATATTAAATATTAAAATAAATAGCATATAATTTTATTAATATAACAAAATTGACATGTTATTGGATCTACATAAATATAAAAAATACATATTTTAATTATGTCATCAAGGAAAAGAAAAGGAAATTAAGCAATTCTTTCTTTCTTATAACTTTGAAAGTATTAATAGATACTATCAAGGAACAAATGTTTGGAATTAATTAATGAAGTTATATTTTCCAAAAAATGATTCAGAAAAAAGAGTAATGGAGTTTTTGAAATATTTGAAATATCAAAAAAAAATATTTATTTTTTTATTTATAATTTATATGAGTAAGATATTATAATTATTAAAAACTCAATAGATTACTTGTTTTGTTTTTTTGTCTGATCTGAGGGGTCTTGTTGAGTCCTTATGCTTTCATTTCTACATTTTAGTTCATCTAATTCCTACATGGATAATCCCAATCTAGAGTGTGAACTATAAAAGAAAATGCCTATTAAACCAATAATAAGAATACCAGTTACAATACCTATTATTTAAAAAGGAATCCTTTGACTAGAATTGGCCATTTATCTCACTTCTTCCACATTTAATCAAGGGGTCATGTTATAGGCATAAATAGTCATAGATAAGTGTAAGATGATATACTTTTGATAAGATAAAAAAATTTCTACTCCTATTTATTATTCTACTCTTCTCTTTTCTCTTATTAATTGAAGAAATAATTAGAAAATAAAACAATAAGTACAAAAATAAGCAATTACCCCTAGTAGAGACTAATGCAATTCAATTCAACATTTTATTCATTTGGATTTAATTATGTCATAAATTTAGAATTAATTCAAATTAGGTCTATTGTTAGGAGAACTACATTACTAATATTGACCCCCTAAAAAAAGGTAGATACAACTAATTCATGAACAACCAACCATCACATTATAAAAACTAGATAAGTTCAATCTAGAGTCATTAAGGCCTCTTGAAAAGATCTACTAAATTCATTTAGTTGCTCCAAAGAATCAAAGTAGTTAGTTATTAATGGAATTCCTTGTCGACTCTCTATAAAATATACATTTGGAAGGGGGCTTCTAAATACATCATAAGCTAAACTCGTGCTAACAAATAGCCAACTTGCAATGAATAAGGAAGGTATAATAATGATATGAATGACCCAATATCAAATGTCGTTAATAATATTAGTAAAAAAGCATTCTCTTATGCTTCTAGACATGTTGAGCTTCATATATTCTTGTACAATCAAAAGGACATTAATTTCGCAAAAGATAGGATCAATAAATGAAAATTTAATCTTTGTGAGATCATAAATATTGTACCAAGGGTTTAAATCAGTATAACTATCCTTCTTTTGACATAGCAACGCAACTTCAATAAGTAATGAAGTCCTACAAAATTTTTTCTTTTATTTTATTTCTTGTCATGGTAAAACTATGTACCATAAATCAAGTACAATAAGAATTTGACTATTTTCATTTTAATAATAATAAATAATTCATGAAAGAGGTTATCATATTGTCACAATTCAATTTAATGCAAAATCTAAAATTCCTCTTTCCTAGTTGTATAAGAAGAGTTTTTTTTTTTAATCCCTTTTTTCACTTTTTTTTTTAAAATTTTAAGGAATTAGGTAGTCATATAATTACAAGTACTAGTAGTACAGAGTATTCAATGAAAGAAGGAGAATAATAAAAAAAATTGCAATAATTGATATTCACAATGCAAACATTCTTTATTCTTGTATTAGATCAACAAGTTCTTTCTTGACACTTAACTATAAAAAGAGGGTTTTTGCTTTTACTTTTATTTTAATATGGACAGAAAAAAATGTAAACCCTAGACAACAAAAACAAAAGAATAATAGGAACAACTAGTTTTAGAATCTTAGAATTTAGTTGGACCAAAACAAATTAAAGATTGAATTTTTTGAGTGATTTGATTGTACAATACTTTTATTTTGTTCTTCTTTTCTTATTTGAGATATTATGGGAATGAATTGACTAATAAATTTAATTAAGTTAAAGTGAAAAAATAACAAAAAAGTAAAAAGTAAAGGATAGATAAAGGATATTATAAAGAAAAATAGGGATCACTTTTCATTCTAAAATATAAGAAAAAATAAAGGATTTGAAACAAATAAAACAAATAAAATACACAAAAGAAATAAAATACAAAAAAAAATCAATAATAAATAATTTTTTTATTATTAATATTTTATTGCTTTAATATTAGTTTTCTATTTTATTTATCAAGAGTTATAGAACAAATCTTTTAATTTAGAATAATGTGAGGATAGGTAAATCTCATAGATGATGAATTTATTTATTTACTTATACTTAGTTTAGTACTCTATTTATGTTAATATCATCTATAATCTGTAATGATAATGATTGATAAATTTAAAATGTTCACTTGGTATTTTAATTTATTCTCCTATCTTCAAAAAATTGAACTTAAGGAAGTGCTTTACAAACACATAAGTATAAAAAAATAATTTATTTAGCTCTTTCATGCTTATTATAACTAGTTATTTAGATTTTCTACTAATTGCTTTAATTATAACGTTTATTCTTTTTATTGGTCTAAGCAAGATATAATTATTTGAAATTCATTGAAATGAACAATTCCTAAAAATAAAAATAAATTCTTTTGCTGTATTTCATCTATTCTCTAGTTCCTTGCCATATTAATTTTTAATTTTTGATTATTGAGATTTTTGGTCAATATAAATTAATATTTAAGGATTGATATTACCTCCTTTATTAAACAAATACTTGCCATTGTCAATTTTCAATTTTTGGTTATTGAGATTTCTCATCAATGTGGATTAATATTTAAGGATAGATATTACCTCCCTTTATTAAACAAATTGAAATGATTATAGGTTTTCTATTTGGAATTATCTTAGGACTAATTCCTAATACTTTGGCCAAATTATTTGTAATTACCTATTTATAACAAAAAAGGGGTGGTCAGTTGGACCTTTGATTGATTATGATTAATACCTTGTTCTTTTGACCTTCTCCCTTTGTTGATCCACAGGAGGTCAAATTCAAATCATTGTTTAATTTTTTCTAAAAAATTTCTGACCTAACAAAAGAAGAAGAAAATCATGCTCCATAGGATTTGAACTTGCACCATTGGGTTTTGTAGATCGATGATTTACCAAATTAAATTAAAAGCATTTTCTTATCATAAATAATAAGATTGTAAGGAAAAAGTTTCTTTCTTTTTTTCAACTCCAATACATCTTAAACTCCTATGCTCTCCTACATATTTTTATAAAATTAAAGGTTAGGATTGTCCAATTTGAATTGATCTTAATTGATCATTTATTATTACTTTAGGGTGAAGATTATTATTTCTTCACTATGTGTCCTAAGATGAGCATAATAAGAACAAAAATCTAGTGTGGAACAAAAGGGAAAAAGATCATTTGATTTTGATTTCTAGTATGAATAAGAATTGTGAAAGCATATGTTATTAATCCTTTAGATATTCACAATTTAAAGCTAGAGGTGTTAGAAAAGTTACCACAATGATAACTAGCTTATGGCAACCAAGTGTTTATAGTGCCATTACTTTTTGATCCTTTGATGTCAACTCTTACTATTATTGTGAAGCAAAATTGACCAGTGTGTTGGATTACTCACCCACCAATAAGGAACATCAATTGGGTTTTAATTGTCATAAGACAACTTAGTTTTACTCTACTGATGATGGTGTCACAATAGTGATACAACCTAGTATGAGAAAGCTGTTGATTTGCATAATTGGTCATCGTGCTTTGTTGAAAAGCTAATGGCACAAGGCTACTATGTGTTGGATTATGACTAAATACCACTAAGTCAAAATCTAGGCTAGAAGCAACGCGCACACCTGTTGCCTAGTTGCCAACTTGCAATAGGGGTCTTCTGGCCCTAAAAGACATGTGTCATGGGCCAAACACCTACAATGGATGAGTTGTAGTTGTTGCCTTGAATTACAATTTGTACCTAGCGATGAGTAAAATCCTATACAAATGACTTCAATACACAATGGAATATTGTAAGTGGTAGAGTGGTCTTGCTACCACTATCCACTTATATTCAACCCTTTGTTGTATCTATTAGTCCCTTCCCCTAAAACACCTTCCATCGCTTTTAGGAATGGAAAGGAGGCTAGCTTATGCATGTGGGATGCCATTTGTTTAGATGCCATAAATTGTCCAAGTGATGGAGGATAATCCTTCACCTCCTAACAAATGGCAAACCATTTCAACCAAGCATTAGAGAGGCTCTTTCCAAAGCATGCACATCCCAAAGTGCTTTCTACCAGCACATGCATAAAGATGGTTGCTAGTTGAGAGGCTAGTGTCCTAGTGTAGGAAGCCATTTGTTTGAACACTATAAATGGTATTAAATGTTGGGAGGTATATTCATGTGTTGCCTAAAATACAATGAATTGTCTATACCATGTATTAAGGAGGCTTGAGCGCACATAATCAAGTGTGGTTGCTTGCATGTGTGAGATGGTTATGGATAGATATCCTAGGTAGGGTAGCTAACTCCCTTGACTATGTTTGGGGAATTTGCATTGTGGCACATATGTTGCTCCTAATAAGCCAACGAGATGGAGGGACACCACTAAACATGGCATTTAACTCTTCTCAATTGCTTATCAAGGGACTTGAATGGTTGTTTGGGCACATTAGCCAATACCCTAACTATGTTTGGGGGACTTGCACTACAAAACTAAGGTGTAACCTCATACAATGCATACTATCAAAAACTTGTGTAACAAGTGAATGAGTGTATGGTATGAAAATACTAACTTGATGATGTGTTATTGCATTCTAAGGGTAATAGTTTATATGTTCCAAGAGGTGCAAGCCTTAGAAAGGAAATTTTGCAGGAAGGCCATGACTCTCAATGGGCTGGTCATCTAGGTATGAAGGATGATCACCTTGATCTCCCATTGCTATCATTGGCAAAATATGGAAGATGATGCTGAGGTATAAGTCAAGATGCATATCATCTATCAACAAGACAAAGTTAAGAGGTGTAAGGAAGCAAAGTTGCTACAACCATTACCTATTCCAAAGAAACCATGGGTGTTAGTTTTGATGGATTTCATTAGTGGTTTCACTAAAATTGATGTAATGAGTTTTTGATGGTAGTGGCTAATTAGTTTTCAAATTATGCATTATTCATTTTAGTCCCTTCCTCATGTCAAGAAGAGATGGTTGTTAAATTATTCTACAAGAAAGTGGTTAATCGGGTTGTCTAAAGATATCATGAGCAATAGAGATTCTCACTTCACAAGTAAATTTTGGACAACTTTGTTTAATATGATGGGTTTTGAATTAAAATTTTCCATTACTAGCCATCCTTAAACTAACAACCAAACAAGTAGAACAATGGCTTGTTGGAGGAGATAGTACGATTGCTAGGCAACAAAATTGGCCAAAGTTATTGGATTCAACCCAATTTTGCTTCAATCTTCATTGATCCTTCTTTACAAATATAGGTCCCTTTAAGTTAGTTGTAAGGCATCAAGCCCTTACTCCCAATGAGATTGCAAAGATAGGTTCTAAAGGGAATTGTTTAGTTACCTATTAGTACACCAATTCAAAATGAGAGCTATTTAATGAAGCCTAACATAGCTTGAACAAGGTAACTAGTTGTGTGAAGAAGTACACTGACAAGGGGAAAAGAGACATGGACTTTCAAGTTGGGGACAAAGTGTTAGTAAAATTGACTTCTCAAATTTGGAAGAAGATTAGTAGCAAAATGGGGTATTAAGGGTTGATTACTAAGTATAATAATCCCTTTGTTGTGGTAAAAAAATTTGACAATGTTGCTTATTGGCTACAACAACCAATGTGGTTAAAGGTACACTAGACCTTCCATATGAGTTTCTTGAAACCATTCTATAAGGAAGGCAATGTCGATCCTCCAAGGAGACAAGCAAGCCAAAATTCTAATGATTAATACTACTAATGTTAACCTTTAAGTATTGGACAATTCATATTATCCTTATTTGAGTAATTCATTTTCATGATCAATAATATGATCTATTGTTGTTATTTTGAATAAAATGACAATTTAAAAAGAATTTAAATTAAGCCCTATGCAAATAGATTGTAATTGATAATTTAATTACTTACATGACAATGAAGGTGAATGTTGAATAATTTAAATTAATTTGGTTATGTTATTCAAAATGGGCTATCAAAATTCACCAAAGGTTAAACCAATAATAGGTCCCATTGCAAGCATTGCCTCACAAAATCCTTGCCTTCATTAGATAGATGATCTAGAATTTCTGGGAGTTCCTTGCTGTTTCCAATCTTAAACATAATAGGAACCTTTCAAAGAGTATAAAAAGTAAAATAAAGGTGAGAAACAAATCCAAGAATCCACACTTTAGCACACAACACTAAGAAGCATTAAAAGATTTGTAAGTAGTCACAAAAACATGATTAGATGTGCAAGTAATCACATTCATAATTTGCAGTCTTAGAGAGAGCATGACCATGCACTTAAACTTTGCTCACCCCTTCATATTGGCTCTATGGTGGTTTTGTTATTGCCATCTCCAAAATAGTGCACCAAGGCTCCAAATATCAGCACCAAGTTTACAACCATTTGAGTTTTTAATCACCTAAAGGCTACTAAACCAATTAGAAAAATACTATAAAGCATCAAAAGATAGTGGATATTGAAGTGTAGCAACAAAAACAATGCTGACCTCAAGTGCCATCTAGTATGGGCTTCCCTTGAATGATAATGAAGATTATTGCTAGGTGATCTAGAACAGCTAAAATGGGTTAGTCACATGGCCCCCATTATAGATACGTAAGAAAACTTTCTAGAAAATGTAGAGTTGGGACAATGTTAGGTTAGTCAATTTCAAAAAGTAATATGTCCACTCTTATTGAAAAAGCTTAGCACTCTACCTATAACTTGAGAGTAACATTGAATTTACATTTGGATTGACTAAAAAATTGCTTAGTAGTTAGTGGTCCAAATGTATCTTACAATTTACATCAATCAATCAATTAGTCTAGTTAGGATCAACCTTATGGATTGATTTATTTGGTACCCCTAATAACAATTAACTTTCATTAATGGACTAATTATGTTATTGTAATTCCTACAATTTTAGTAAAATCAAGTGCATTCAAAGTAATCTAATTAGTATATGGGTTGATCTATATTACGAGGTCAATTGATCTTCTTTACAATAATGACCCTAATATTATAGTCCAATTGATGGGACAATTTATTTACTCCAAGTTGACAGGACATATGGGTTGGGATTACAAAATCTCACTAGAATGATGGTTAATAATGGTATGTAATACCATTACAATAGAATAGAGATTACTAAACCTCGATCATCTAAATTATAAAAATTATAATAAAAGATTTTAAATTTAAATAACAATTAACCTTATGGTATTGGGTCAATATCAACCTTATTATCCGCATTCGATTACTAACCAAATAATTAGTAATGATTGACTAATTTGTATTAAATTGGTCATATTAGTTGATTATCAATATTTTGGATAATATTTGCATCAATAGTCAAATGTTACCTAATTGGTAATGATTGATCTATTTTTTACTTTTTCATAAATGTTATGTAATCTAATATCATTACATTCATTATTTATTATCCAACCATAAAATAGATTGGGTTTGGTTACTTGGGGCTAATCATGACCCAATTGGTACCCATTCATGAAAAGGTCTCATCCAAACAAAAATAACTCTATATCGTCGATTATGAATTTAATCTCCAATGGTTACCCAATCATTGAATTTGGTTTACATTCTCATACATAATAATTGACCTTATATTCATTAACCATTGATTGACTCACTGACCCTCCATGACTTAGTAAATAGTTAATATAAATTTATTAAAAAGTAAAATTGGTCATTTTTTAATAGACTTATTTTAATAAAAAAATGACCAATTTGAATAACAATATTTTTTAATCTAATTGTTATTCAAATTTAATATTCTTTTACGTAATTTATACAGTTTGAGTATTAGATTACTCAACATTCAAAAAAAATAAATAACAACATTTTTTTAATATAAAACTCAAAATTTTAGTAACTATATACATTAATCTAAATGTTATTCAAATTTAAAATTTTTACTACAATTTTTTCAATTTTAGTAAAAAATTATTCTAAATTTACTAAAAAATAAAATACTAAATTTTTTTCATGACAATTAGATTAAATTGGTTATGAAGAAATTGTCATAGAGTAAATAATCTCTGTGAAAATGTCTTTGACCCTATTTAAATATTGGAGTACCCTACCAAAATAGTCAATTAAGCTAAAGGTTTCCCTAATTTTCTAAATGATTGGGTTCCTTAATCAATTTGTTTATAGGTTCCAAATTATCTAACCTACAATCCCAATGTTTGGCTCTAATGAGTAGCAACTTGTATCTAACTAGCATCTTTATCAATTATTACCATGATGGTTTTTACCTTTTTTATGTAACTCTAACAAACCTTTTAGGTCTATTTGTATTCAAACTAGATGTCGACCCTTATACTAATGACTACTTAGTCATAAATTTAATCTAGTTACAATATAACTCATTTATATTCTCACCAAAAAAACTACTAATAGTTAAATGGGTAACATTCAAATTTGAATTGTTGGTAACAAGTTAGTCATTTGTTGTGAAATTGATGATTGCCTAAAATGTTATGTTTTTTATATTTCATAAATATTAACTAACTTATTACTTAAATTACGTAAATTATATAAAAAGAATTTAAATTTAAATAATGATTAGAATAAAAAATGCAATTATTTAAATTTATTTTTTATTCAAATAGGATCTATTTTACTTTTTGGTGAATTTAGAGTAACCTTTCACTAAAATTGCAAAAATTAAAATAAAAAATTATCAATTTAAATAATATTTGGTTTGATTTAACTAATAAAAATATTTGAGATTTTATATTCAAAAATATTTTTTTTAATTTTCATAAATATTGATTAATTTATTACTTAAATTATATAAATAATATAAAAATATTTTAAATTTAAAATACAATTATAATAAAAAATACAATTACTTCAATTGGTCAGATTAACTTAAATGGTAAATAGGGAATAATGTTTAGAATTCAAATCAATTGAGTGGAATCAAATTAGTTAATATATATAACATTTGGTTTGATTCACCAAAAAGGTTAATAACATTGGTCTATTCTATTTGGGTAAATAAATTTGAGTAAAACATTTCCATTTAGTGAATTGACCTATAAAGGTTTTGTATTTACTTTTCATTTTTCTAACAGCTAAAAACATATTAGATCAAGGTTAGACCTAATAGAGGGTTTTGCATTTACTTTTCGTTACAAATGTTATTATTTGACCCCATAAGATAGACAGGTTATTCAAATTTATGGAGTGGGGTCAACTACAAAAATGACAAAGAAAGATTTTAAATTTGAATAACATTTGAATTGATTCATATAATTATTAAAAATGTCATTTTTTTACTTTTGAATAACCATTATGGATGATCTAACTTCTAAAAAAATGTTGATCAAATCTACCGATGATTTAAGTGGGTTACTAAAAGGTTACCTTAAATTGTCAATAATCTTAAATATTTGAATAATAATTCATTCTAACCTTGATAAAGCACATTATGGAAAATTTTAGTATTCACTAAGCAATTTCTAATATTGTATACTAGTTCACAAGAATTGATTGATATTATCATTGGTCCCTAATTACTCCCTTATGAATAATACAGTTGTTGTAATAGGGTTATCTACTTAAATTAGATGTTAATTTAGATCTATTTAACATTTGAGTAAATTTTTATTAACCAATAATACTACCATTTGGATTGGTAGTGACTTGGGGTTTTAATGGTGAATGTTGATCAATCAACCCTATAATTGCATTATTCATTGTCAATTAGTATTTGACTAAAACTTGTTATTAATCTCAAATGATAATATACTAACTTGTTACTTAAATTGTGTAATAGTCAAAGGATTGACTACGTAAATTCAACCATGTTTAATTATTCAAATTGGTTGTTGCATAAATAAGTTCTATTTTACAGTAGTGCAAATGGTTGGAATGTCCATTACTTAGGGTTAGAAATACGTTTAGGCCATAGAAATAATTGTATGAGTTTAATGGTCTATTTACATTGATAATTACAATCTTATCCATTTATGTAAATGCAAATCAAAACATTGTTAGTGTCATTCTAGATTTGTTTAACATGAGAGGGAAGGGAATACTTAATGACCAAAAACATGATATTTTACCTTTGACAACAAAATTATGAGCTAAGGGGACTTTGTCGCCACATAGGAATTTGATTCTTCAATTCTTCATCAAGCTTTAATTATAATGAATGGATCTATCATTACACTCTAATTGAGAAAATATATTTGAGACATTTGAAATCCTAATATTCTCTTTATTGTTAGTTAATGATGGTGAAATAAACAATTTGAGACACCTAAGTGCTTGATCATCACCGCCACTTATCACAATGAATACAAAATCATTGTTGGAACTTTGATAGTTATGTATGTTTGAGACATAAAGATAGTCGACACCAAATTGATGAACAATATAAAGAACATGTAGAGGCTATATTTCACACATCTTGGGTGAAGAATCAACACTATTTACTTTTAGCTCAAAATAGTTATCATATACAGCTTACAAACAAATTGTTAAAGTAAAATGATAAGATCATTATTGTAATGATAGGACATACGTAAGGACCAACCCCAATAATGGACCATTACTATTGGATGATAACAACCTATAATGAATGTTACTCAACAAGTCAATAACTATACATTAGACAAAAATGCATTAGGTACAATTCTATTTACCTTAACTAAGTAATGGTGATAGTTTACTAATTGAATAATGTATGCCCTTAATCAAGGACCAAATTTATTGTTAACCAAATAATTGTTGTTATGGCCCAAATTTCCTTTTCTTTTCATTGGATAATTTATCCCACTAATTGATTTAAATAAATTGGGTAATTGGTCATTTGTACCAATTATTGCATTTTCAAACCATGACCAAATGTGGGATCATGACCATTGACTATATAAAAATTCATCAATTCACTGAGTTCATGAATATTAATAAATTGGACCCTTAGTTTTAAATTTGTGGTCATATACTATTTGTAGTAATGGTGCAATCATTTTTTATTCAATTAGCCTTTGGTTGGTACCCATTTGAGTAGGATTAATTAGAGTAACCCAATGATTATAGGTAAAATGACCAATTAATCAATCTATGGACTTTAAATCCATTAGACTAGTAGTACTTACTAATTTAGGGTAGACTGACTAGCATGATAAATCACATTAAGAGCTTAAAATTCTATTACATGGATGGATTGTAACATTAGAATAATATATCGATTAATAAGCTGAGTTATTTCAATCTTTAACTTTTTCTCTAATAATTTGATCTTTTTAACCTATTGTTCATAATGGCCCTAGAGATAGTGATTTTGTACCCAAAAGAAGTTAGAGAAGCAAAAAATGGAAAAGGGGGGGGGGTTTGGTCATGAAGCCAAGAGAAAAGGAAGAAAAAGAAAAAAAAAAAAGAAAGGAAATGAAAGGGAAAAAACAAAAGAAAAAAAATGAAAAAAAATAGAGAAAAAGAGAAGAAAAAATTGGGAAGCAAGGTGCCTAGTGGTAGTACTGTTTTGGGATATCCTAGGTGAGCTCATATATTTAAAGCATCTTTTTTCAACACATCCAAACTAATGAGTGTGTGTATGCCATTGTGACAAATCATCAAAAGAGAGAAATAAATAAAGTATTAATAGGAGAAACATATAAGTAAATGGAAGTAAACAATGGTACCATTGCTTAGCTATAGCCTCCAACCAACATAAATGTGCTTTTAAACCTCAAAGAATCTTATTAAAATAGACTAAGTCACTTATGGGGTTTGAATCGCACTTGAAATTGTTTGTAGCAACTTTAAAGTCAACATACTTGCATTATAATGTTCCTAGCTACTCCTTAATACCCCTAATTTTCAATTCACAACATCCTAAAGGTACCAATCACCAGGCCTCCTCCACTTCTACAAGCTTCTCAACCCTAGGAAGCACATCGCAATAGTTTAATGACTCCAATGGGCATTTTCTTAAGAGATAGGCTGCTCTAACTTGTTTTTCTCTTTTTTATTTTTATGCTTTTGTTTATTTCTTACTTGATATTTTATTTATTTATCTCTCTCACTTTAATGTTTATGATTCTCATTTGCATCATAAACTTACATATACGTATAAAGGCTTAGAACCTGACCTATGCCCTTTGTAGCTTATACAAGAAAAATTACAAGTCCTTTATAAAGGATATGGCTTTTATATAAGATAATCCTCACATCTCTCACTCTCACTAGTAGCTCCCACTTGAGTCTTGAATGGGAAGGGAAGAACGTTACAAGGAGCTTTGGCATAGTTTAAATCCATTAAACCACTTGCCTATTGTTATACCAATAGAGTCATCCACTAATTAGATCTATTCCTAATAAGAAAACAAACCTATGATATTCCTACCTCAATCATCACTTCATGCATTGTCTTATTTGTAGTTTTTATTGTGTTACTTTATAGTTTATGTTTTATTCTTATTTTCCTTGTACTAACATAGTTCCCTTTTGTCTTGTTTTGTTACTTTTCTTATGTCATTCCATATCCTTCATTTTGGGCATCATTCACCTATTAAAGTGTTAGTTATTGTTTCAAAGCATAAGTCTAGTCAACATGATCATTACCAAACACACCTACAGTGTGAAAACTCACTCTAAAGACCTTTAAAGGTAGGGAGGATATTGCTTTTCCTTGGAATCTATGAAGATGCCAAGGGATTTTAGAGTAATTTCAAATGTATGTGGACCTAATATGATTGTAGGTGTGTAACCTAAACTTGAGTAGTAACCAAATTTGGAGTTACATTTGGTTTACGCATAAATGACCCTCTAAATCTTATTATGCCTTTTCAAATTGCATTCATTGGTCATATTAGGTTACCCATTGATTTATGTAAAAGACTTAAATGGGATTGGGTTAACCTATTACATTTAAATTTGTAGTTGTTTATTGAAATGAAAAGTCTTTACTTTTAGTGGAAAAAGTAAACCATATCCATGGTGACTATAACATTTGGTTAGATGCAAATTGTAATGCAATTATTTTACAACAAATAACATCTTCTTAAATAAACATTCACCTATGTGACCATATGTAATTGCATCAGGGGTAAAAATATCAAAGTGTGTTTTACAAAGTACACTAATTTTGGTTTTTGGGTACAAAACTTAAGATTTTAATAGTTACTTAAATCAAATCAACAATTATTTAAATTTACAATCTTTTATTATAATTTTTACAATTTTAATAAAAGGTTACTATAAATTCATCAAAATATAAAATAGATCCTAGTTGAATTAAAAAGAACAATTTGAGTAATTACATTTTCTAATTTAACTGTTATTTAAATTTAATATCTTCTTACTTAATTTATGTAATTTAAGTATTAGGTTACTAAACATTTAAGAAAAAGTAAAATTGACAACATTTTTTAATACAAAACTTAAAATTTTAATAACTATATCAATTAATCAAATTTGAATAGAAAATAAATTAATTGTATTGGTCATTTTTTATTCAAATAGGTTTTTTTTTTTACATTTTGATAAATTTAGAGTAACCTTTTATTGAAATTGTAGAAATTACAATAAAATCTTGTAAATTTAAGTAACATTTGGGGCAAATAACATAAAAAATGCAATTCAAGTTTGATTGCATTTATGTAACTAAATAAATTAATTTAAATATTATTCAAATTTAAAATTTTTTACTATAATTTCTACAATTTTAGTAAAAAGTTAAGTAATTGCATTTTTTATTTAATAACCATTATTCAAAGCTAAATATGGATCTATTCAAATTTAACCTATTTAAATGTTAAGTTAAAAACAATATTTTTGAGCAACCTAATAATTAAATTGTATAAATTAAGTAAAAAGATATTAAATTAGAATAATAATTAGAATAAAAAATGAATTGTTCAAATTGGTTGTTTTTTATTCACATAAGGTTTATTTTACTTTTTGGTGAATTCAAAATAACCATGTACTAAAATTGTAAAAATTACAATAAAAGATTGTAAATTTCAATAACATTTAGTTTGATTTAAATAACTATTAAAATTTGGGTTTTGTATTGAAAAATGTTATTTTTTACTTTTTCTTGAATGTTAAGTAACTTAATACTTAAATTATACAAATAACTTAAAAAGAATTCAAATTTTAGTAATAGTTAAAATAAAAATGTAATTACTTAAATTAGTTTTGCTTTTTTATTTTATTTTTTTTGAAAAGTAAGTTAGAATACCATTAACTTCAATTTACTATACAAGAATATGTATAGACCCTAAGTAAAAAATTGATAGCCTCATACATACAAGCCAGGAAATAGTGTCCTTATCCTCCCCTAAACCCTAAGTATAAGGAAACCCTCATCATAAGTCACAATTTAGAAAAATGAAGCAAAACAAACCTATCAACCATAATTGGGCTATTTTACTCCCATACAATGAAGTCAATGCTCCCAAATAATCCTTACTTTGCCATAGCATTCGCAAAGAAGTTGTACTCATGTGGTCAAAAGATAAGAGAAACTTGGCCTTCAGTTTTATTGTTAATATCTTTGAATACCATCACAATATTCTAGGGTCTTCTAACCTTGGTATTAATCAACCCTATCACCATACTTAAGTCACTTTTAATGACTAAAGGGACATTACCTACTTCTTGCTGCTAACCCCATTGTATGATGACCTCCTAAATTGCTATTAGCCCTACCTCATTAACACTCATTGCTAATAGCTCTACCTCATTAACACTCATTACTATGACTACTTTTAAAAAAAGACACATCACACTCTCTTTTCATCACCACATAATACCCCCCAATACCATCCACCCCTTAGGACCTGTCATAGCCTTGTCAGTATTAAATTTGAATGATTTATTCATTAGTGCCTTATATGTAAGACCTATAAGGTGAATCTTATGCTTCTTAGTTGGCTAAACATCACTAAGACTTATCAAGAAGTCATCACATGAAAAGGTGCTCATCAATCACTTAGCCTTTGTCCACCACCATAGCCTAATGCACACCAAGTCACATATTTATGCTATTGAGAAAGCTTTACCAAAAAAAACAACTCTCAATCTGTGCTAACCATATAGACCATGTAATCATCTAAAATCCCATCAACTAGATCTCCCTTGACTTACAACCATGACCTAAATCTTGCCACAAATTCCATGCTTGCTTCAAGGATCTCGGGACCACCCATGATGCCTTACTAGCCTAAACATTTGCACTACATAGCCTATATGGGGAGACAATGATGAGAGAGATGGTTGATCGATTCTTGCATCATCCTATAAATTGTACAACCTAGGTTAGGACTTCCCTTATTGCCTAACAATTTTAAGGCATTCTTTGATTAGTAACCTCCCTTTTATTAATTGCTAAACAAAAATCTCTACCTTTGGTAAAGCCTACTATTTCCATGATGTTGTAGAAGGACTTCACCATGAATGCATTGTCCCTATCCACTATCCAAATCAGCTTATCCACTTTTGTTTAAGAGAGTCATTGACTAGCCAACACTCTTTCAAACTCCTTGAATAGCTCGTTCTCCTAATTGAACATCTTTTGATGCCATGTGTTGCTCCATTCCTACTTGTAGTCTAGCCATTGCCCATAGCTGTGTACTGGACCTTGTTTTAGACTTATCAGAGTAAAAAGACAAGGAAATTGTTAGGCCAAAGGCATGTCACTAACCAATACTTGATGCTAGAAGTCAACCTTTCTTCTATCCCCTATTAGATATCCAAAATTAAAGCATATGATGCTTGTATTTCTAATGCCTTTCTACCATTTTGAATAGCCCTCCATATTGGTGTCATCTGTGAACACCTTATAGACCATTCACATGGCCAAGTTTGTGTATCTTCATGTCTAGCCTTAAGAACCCTTACCCAAAGTTCTCCATCCTCATTTTTCACTAACCACAAACACCTTTCTAGTAGCCTTAAATTACTATCGCATAATCTTCCTATGTCGAGCCCACCCTCTATCCATTTTTGACACATAAGGCCCCATCCTACTTGATGCATACATCTACTACCCTTTTGTTCACCATACAAAAATGATCATTGAATCCTTTCATTTCATCATTCCACTTGTTTTGGCATATTAAACATGGACACGAAGTAAATTAGGAGATATCGAAGACATGACTTCAAAAAGACTAACCAACTACCTTAGATAAGAATTTAGCTTTCTACTTTGTCAGCCATCCTTCCATCTTTTAAATGATTAGGTCCCATAAGTTTTTCACTTTTAGATTGATGCCTAATGGAAAACTAAGGTACTTCATTAAGAGTGAACCCACACTACACCTCTAGTACTTGGCCTATTACTAAATCTTTGCCTCACATCCCTTTACTCTGTATATTACTATTTTAGTTAAATTAATTTTTAGCCCTAAATAGCAATTGAAGTATTGGAGAATCCTTTTATAATTCTTGATTAACTCATCATCATACGTGCTAAAAATAACAACATCATTAGCAAACTACAAATGTGTCATCCTAATGTCATCCCCAATAGCAAAACCTTTTATAAGCCTTATTACTAACCCTTTCCTGAACAAGGAGTTCAAAACCTCAGTAGTAAGAAGAAACAAAAAGGGAGAAAGTGGATTACCTTGTCGTAAAACCCTTGTCATTTTGAATTGCTACATAGGGTGACCATTAACCAAGATCAAAAGTTTCAATGTCGAAATACACTTCTAGATCCATTATCACCATCTTACACCAAAACCCATATGCTTTAAGATGTTTATTAGGTAACCCCATTCCACTAAGTCATAGGCCTTCTCAAAATTAATCTTTATCATAACAACTCCTTCTCACCATTTCTTTATCTCACCTAGCATCTTGTTTGTAATTAGGATACTATCCAAAGTATTATGTCTCCTAGAAATGCAACTTGTGATTACCTTATGAACTTCCCAATCACAAACTTGAGTCTTTTAGCAAGTGCTTTAAATAGGATCTTGTAAATGGACCCAACTAACAAGGTTGGATGAAATTGACTAAGAGACATTGTGTTAATCACCTTTGGTATAAGGACCTAGAAAGTAGAGGTGAAAGATTGACACAACCTACCATTCACATAGAAAACCTACATGAAATCTATCATTGGTTTCTCTATGAGCTTCTAATGTTGCTTGATGAAATTAAGATTGAATCCATCCAGCCCCAACACCTTGTTGTTGTCACATTCTTTGATTGCATCCCATACCTTTACCATTGTGAATGGGCTTTCCAGGATCATATTATCAACACCTTTCATTTTTAGAAAAAAGCTATCATCCAATTTGAGACATGGTAGTGTCAAAGTGCCTAATTGCTCCTTGAAATGGGACAATATGACATGCTAAATGTCCATAAGATCAATAAATATGTGGCCTCCTATCTCAATTCTATCAATCATGTTCTTCCAATACCTATTAGAAGCTATAATGTGAAAAAAAATGTCAAATTCTGGTCACCCTCCAGGAGCCACTTAAGCCATGATTTTTTAAACCACTTTTTCTTATTTTTCTTAAGGCACGTTTAATAATCAACCCTTACCTGCATCAACTCTTGTGTCTCTTATTTCAAGGCTAACTACCCCACCTTTGTGTTAGCCTCCTTTAAACCCCTTTGATGTTGCTCCTTTTCCTTTATACTCTAGGCTTTCAAAAATTTTTTAAACAATCTCATTCTATTACACAACATATAGCCCAATGGCCCCTACCTTGTTAAGTTAACCATATCTCTTGAATTCATTGTCTTAACTTATAATTGTCTCCCTAATGATTAAAATACTTAAAAGGTTTGAAGCCTTATTATTTGTCATTAATCTTAATATAAACCCTTGAATGATCATTAAAGCAATTAGGAATTCCTCTTAATATAAACCATTGAATTATCATTAAAGCAATTAGGAATCCCTCATTGTTTTAAGTTTGGTACAACTACCAACCATTTAACCTCAATCAAAAATCTATCAACTTGACTCATTGATGGATTCTCCCAAAAATTACACTAGGTGAAACACCTTCCTTACATAGCTAATCAACAAGTCCCATATTATACATAAAATCATTAAATTGTTGAATAGCCCAACCATGATTTATAACTTATATCCATTGATCCTCTACCATTACCATATTAAAATCACCCCCAATACACCACTAACCTGTGAACTTGCTTTGTAGGACTTGCAAATCTGGCCAAAACCATCATTATTTGGAAGGACTATTTAGGGCATAAATGTTAACTAGCACCATCATTTTGCCAAAAGGCATTATCTCCCCCACCAATGCCATACACCTAGTTGCCAAAAAGTTAGACTATAACCAAAACATGGAATCACACCAAAACATAACCAATCCCCTTGCAACTCCTTTTGATTTTATTACCATGACTTGAATTCCCTGACTACCCCATATTTGTCTTAGAATTAGTTTAGAAACTTGGCACAATTTAATCTCTTATACAAACAAAATGTTTAGGTGAACTTGATGCACTCATCATTAAACCACCTTACATTTCATGGACCTCCATACCCCTCTTACATTTATAAAATAAATAATCATAGTTGAAGATGGAACCTTAACTTGCCCCCTTCAAGCTTGTAATGTCAACCCAGCCCGTCTCCACCTTCCAACTAAGCTATTCATTGGAGAGCTGCCTTGTCAATCCCAGTTGGTGACAGACCCATCTCTTCTCCAACTTTAACACTTACTGTGACTCTCTCTGAAAAACCTCATTATGGAACCTAATGTGATCATTGTACAACTACCATTCCTCTAATAGAACTTTCCTTATAGGTGACTCCTCACATTGGACTTGCTTTTCCTAATGTCTAAACATGCTAGCCCCACTCCCCTTATTACCCAATCCCTTCCTCTTTATCAGGCTCGCCCTTTGCCTCACCTAAGTGGCAATATACACATCACCTTGCCATCCACCTAACAGAGCTTCGACATCTTTGTTTTGGTCATTCACCAAGAAGACCTTAGTTTCCTTACCACTCCTATTGATTGGAGTCATCATGCTACCTACCCTATTACCCCTTCATAGCAATATCCCTCTCTCACCACTAACCTTAGCTCTTTCCTCATCAGCACCTCCATTTAGACCTATTAGTGATGTAGCCACATCCTCCATTACCATTGGTATATCCCTTTGGTCCTCTACTATCACCTCTACCTATTTTAGAGATGCCCTTTATTTTTAAACTGAAGGGAAGGGATGAGGTAGGGTGACCCCAATGGCCTAGTTCACGCCACTTATGCTTGGTCCCATTCTCAATTGTTGGGCTACCAAGATTGAGGTAGAAGGATATATTATGAAGCCCATTATTTCCTTAGCATTTAGACTACAGCAATGGACTAAAGCGTGCCTCACTTTGCTCGATGAACTCTACTTTACTAAGCCCTTTGGGATGTCTACATTGGGCTCCATCATTAATGGGCCTACTTGCGCTTTGGACCATGCACACTTTTGTGAAGGTGGCCCTACGTTGGTGGCAGAGCTAATCCCTAGCCTTGGCTTGACCTTTGTCTCTCCCAACCCTTGGCTCTCACCTCTACCACCATATGCCTCTGTAACATCCTCTTCAATGACCTTGCCAAGACCTAGATTAGAATTTTCCCTTAAATTGATTGCCTAGAGATATACTTATCTAACACACCAAGTAGCACTTGTTGAACTCTGTGGGATCATTAACCTTATATTGGCCTCTGCTTAACTAAACTCTATCCCAAGACTCTCATTGACATAGAGGACAAATCTCCTCCCATTGATCTTAATAGCAATTAATAGAGGAAGAACCACCATAAAAGTCACCAACAACCAAAATTGGCATAGATCTAATCACTCTTTTCACTTTGACATCAGATCCATCCCTAAATACACTCCCCATATCTCATCCAAATAAGCTAATAACTCATTAGACCATGTATGTAATGGCAATCCCTCCAACAAGACCCAAATCTATTGATTTGTGCTTACTTTATCAATCGACCAAGTCACCACACTTTGAAACTAGCCTTTGAGCACTACACCCCTATCCCTAAGTGTTGTTGTCATTTACTTAGTGGAGTTAGACATCAACAAACATTCAATACCATTTATAACCATTACCCTTACAGAAAGTCTCCTAGAGTCATTAGTCAACCCTTAAGGGCGTCGATGGTATTAGGTTCACAAACCACCCCTATTGCACTTTGGTATAAACACTTCCTTTCAATAGTTTTTCTATGATACTTCAACACAATTAGCATTTGACCCACTGTCCAATTTGACTATTAGATGGTCAACATTGACCAATGGACTGATTTACTATCGGTAAAATTTACCCATGATCTAGATAACCATATAGGGAGACGATTACCATATAGGGAGTAATAATTTCTAACCTTATGAACCACATATTCACTGACAATGTTCAAATAGTAGTTATGAGAAATGGGTAAGGTAGGGATAGACCATTTCTTATAATGAAATGATACGGTTGGGTAGATGGTCAAAGGTAGTCAAATGTTACCATGTCATGTTAGTTATACCTATTGCCCTATTAGCTAATCAAATGTAATCATATCATTTGGACTAACCGGGTGGTCCGGTTAACCAATCAAACTATGTAGTTAACCATCTATTATTACCATATAGATGGTAATCGATGGTCAAAAGTACTTTAACATTTGGTTTGAGATGAAATTGATTACTGATTACGTTCATGAAAACTCCAGATTTTAGTCAACAATACTCATGTGGAACCCTATGGACTAAAATGGTTTGTCTTCAGTTAAATTCAAACGTTACATTTGTTTGTTGATCTTAAATTGACTAACCTTTTGGAGTTTAACATAAATTTTACCTTGTTACTAATTGGTAACAAATAGGTAATGATAAATTAACAGCCGAAGTCAACCATGGTTAGTCATTTGAGATCGAATTACCTAATTCAGTCTAACCAGATTGGATGAGCTCAACAAATTTAAATTAGTAATATGACAACTCAATTGTCTATTAACTTATAAATAGAATACCCAAAACATAAATTTAGATTGCATAAATGTTGATGAATGACATTTTCAAATAATAAAGTATCAATTGGTTGGTTTATGTCCTATACGGTTAACCCCTGGATCAGTTGACTCTACCAACTGCAGTCGATTAACTAACTAAATCTAGAATTGGGTAGATTTTGAGTAAGGGTACATTAACCCTATTTATATGATCTATTTTGCTCGATCAGACTCATGGTATAAAATGGTAAAATTTGTGTAAATATGACATTAGGTTCAAATAGACCATAAACTAATTGAGTTTAATAGATCAATCACCAATAACAACAATTGATTATCGCGGGTTTGATTTGTCATTTGATCAAATAACCTATTTGGTAATTACATATTGGACCAAGCAACTAAAAATTACCAACACAAATGAGGCAAATTGCCTGAATTAAAGGTAAGTCTAGTTGGTTGGGTCAATTGATTGACCCTATGTTAGCCATAATCTTTGATTTTGTTTAAGATGATGGTAACTAATAACATCAATTGGGTGGGGTGGTGTGACGTTTGGATATAGTAAGTCTCATGGTCAAAATGGGTTAATGTTCTAACCAAGAAAAAAGAGGGAACTTGACAATTGTAATGGTCTAGGATAGATTGGTCATCTAGTAAATGACCCCATAACCTAGACATCCTCAGTATTGGGTTGCAATTTAGGGTATTATCCCTAGGGTCTATACCTTATGAAATGGGTCTACTAAATAACATGATCATATACATTTGATTTACTCACTTATTCATCGTCAGGGAGTGGGTAGTAACCTCTCTAATATCTAATGACTAATTTAGACCAATGGATGCATGCAATTTACGCATGGTAAATCAAATGGATTGCCCCTTATTTGAATAAGGGTTCATGGATGTTGATCTAAGATTGCTTAGGTTAGTAAAAAAGATAATCGGTACCCATTCTTAATTAAATTTTACTTAACCATTCTTACTCCAAATTATGCACTCAAATTTAAACACTTGAATAAACCCGTCTTCCTCAAATCGTAAGTAACCATTTTACTAAATCGATCGTAAATTTGATGGGTACCCAAATTCGCCATATTCAAATGGCATATATTTTGCTAAATATAATGGGTTGTTATTAGTAACAAAATCTGATCGGCTTTGAGCAATCTAACCTTTAGACAATTGGGTCCATTTACACTTTGAACATAAATCTAACCTTTATTGCTATTGGCTAATAACGACCCTGTTCAAATAGTCCAGTTGCATCGACCCTATCAAATGAACAATTGGTCGTAAATATGCCATAAATTTTAGTGAAAAGTTGCTCTAACTGGTTGTAACATTGTCTCCGGAGTCAGTTACTCAATAAGTCAGTAACCTAATAGAGGTTGTTACTAAGATAGGGTCGTTATGGATCTATCCTCAAAATGGTTGACCCTCCATGCCGTATTTGACCAATTAGTCATTCGCCTTATTCCAACCTACTGGTGTGATAGACATTTAAATTTAAGTATTGGTATGACTTACATAATTGACTCCGGTTAATGACGCAATTCCAAAGTCAAATGATCGATTGTTGACCATAAAATAGACCCAACTAGGTATTTGAAGCATTTATCTCCAAAAAATGATAAATAAGGCCCTATGCACTCTGGGTTACACTCAAATTGAGGTCAAATGGTAACAATTCATGGTCTATGTTACTCATCTAATGCCATATGATAACCCAAAAATTTTATTACTAGTGATGTTACTCAAGTACTCTATTTTACATTTGAATGTAACCTTTTATGAATTTACAATCTAAATTTTATGGTTTTGTCTATTCTAATCATACAATCAATTGTTGACTCATTTGTATTAAAAAAATGTCATTTGGTGAAGCTAACCAAATTCATGTTGTTTGACCCAATGTTCATCATTTATATCAAACAGTTACAATTGAATATGTGATCAACCCTAAGTATGGTCATTTCTACATACCTTAAATTGGGTATTATTTAGTAATTTAACCATTTTCAGGTAATTCATCATCCCGGGTAACAGTATAGAATGTTACTGGGCGTAATTATTGTCTTGAGACAGGATGATTAGCCTATAAGTACGAATGTTACTGGATTATTTTAACCTTAATTATGATACCATCTTGAGTCCCCGGGTAACCTAATTATAGTGTGCGTACTCATACCGTATTGTACACAGATTAAGTCAATGTCGGCCGACTCAACCCAGGGAGTACCCCTCAAATTACTTAGTTACTACCAAGACTACAATGTCATTTATGGGACCATAAGTATTTATCCATATATGAATATTTACCTAAATATTCGTCATGGTATGATTCCCCATGGGTATAAGGTTACCCAGTTAGGGTAGTATCCCTACGTTAACAATAGATTGTGGTGAATTTGGTCATTGTCATTCACCAATTGACTTAGGAATGGGTAGTACCCAATATTTTGGTTATCTCCAATTACCAATCAGTCCCATGGTTACTAATTTACTATATGGACTAACGGGTAAAATCAATGACTAGGGGTAGAGACTGTAATAGCAAATAAATGGAGTTTACCCATTAACAATATAATCCCCCAAAGGTAATCGGTCATGGTACCATTTGGTAACCCTCTCTCATTCTATTGACCCAGTTATGCTTTGGCAATCACTAAGTATTAATTATTAACCAAATAGATGGGTATACTGTTTTTTTATTCAAATAGATTAACAGTCATTGTTGACCGTAAATTTGAATATGACCAATTACTAAATCATGTAAGGGCTGTTAAAAGATTATAACAGGAGTAATCTAATCAATTGTTGTAACCCAAATTTAATTGCAACCCCTGGTCTGATGGTACTAACAATTGTAATTATTTCTCAAATGACATTTTTGGATAGATCATCTAAATAATTCATTGTGTAATCCACCCTGGTCAAGCAACATGTTTCAAATTTAACATGTTCCTCATTACTCACTAAGCAATGTATATCAAACTCTAAATTCATTTACTATCCAGCCCCATAACATAGACTTTCTAACTTAAATTATATAAATTATATATAAAAAAAAGTTAAATTTACATAGTAATTAGAATATAAAATAAATTACTCAAATTGGTCGAGTGACCCAATATTCAATGACTGCCCAATCCACCCTACTAATTTATTTGAATAACAATACCGTTGTAACATTGGTTACCCTTTTCATTGTACATTTGAGTAGTAACCTCAAATGTATTACTCATCCATGTCTCAAGTTATTGTGTATTACAGCAATTGGTTTATTTGCTTAATTTGATCTCATATTTCTAAGTATTCTTATAAGTTAGTATTAAATTTCTAAAAAAAAGTGTTCAATTTAATATTTACTCAAATTCACCAACAATTAAGTATTAGCTTGGATCATCGCCATAGTTGATCTCCATATTATATGGATTAATTTAACCTAGTAATAGGGTGGATTACCCTATGGGACAAGGAATTGTAACATCCAAATGTTGATGATGGAGTAATCAGATTCAATTGAATGGTCTTACTATAATAGCAATCCATTACTTAGTGACCAAATCGGACATGAATTTGGAATTTTCTGTTTGGATTGTAACATGATATTCTAACATGGTCTTACTATAATATTCTATTACACAATCAAAAATGCATTAGAAAGTTTATCACTAGCAAGATTTAAAAAGTACCTCTAAAGTAATATAGGTTCAATTATGTAATTTCATAGGCATATTTAAATTCATATAGGGTAAAAAGACCATAAGATTACTAGATTTTCTAATCTCGTTAAATCATATGGTTATGACCTATTTAACATCCAATTGCTAACTACATAAGTAATGCCCTCGAACCACTTTTGTCCCATTAAATTTACTCGTTGACATTGCATAATGAATGTTGACTTTTTCCCTTCAATGCCTCTAGAAATTTACATATTCAAAATTATTTAGGTCTATTTAAATAGAATTTGCAATTACTCAAATTTACAAAGTGCATTCATCATTTGAATTTGGGATGAATCATTGTAATTGTACCTACCAATTGGGATAGGTAATGTTAACAAATTGTTCATCCACCATTTGAGATGACCCTATATGATCGAGTAATATTACAGCCCATACATGATTTGTATGGAGTTAGGGTAATTGTCGCTAATACAGATTGGTTAGTCACAGGTGTCAACTGATTCTATTTACTACCAATTACTCCTTTTAGTACATTAGTTGAGTAATCTAGAATTTGTTAACCATTTGATAATTATTAGCATGAATCACATTGACAATAGTGTCTAGACTCCCATCTTAAGGTAGAGTATACCAGATGCATCTACCATAGATTTTACCCACCATTACTATGACCTTATTTGAATCATATCAAATGATTCATTTTGTTCATTAACCCTGTAGCCTTTAGGACTTATCCATGATTTTAATCATACCGTGGGTCCCAACCATGTTAAATTATGATAGTTTATGGTCACTCTAATGGTTTCTAATCCAACCCTAACCCTGCCTACTTCCCCATTTGAATAGTAATTGCATTTTTTAATCTAACCTACTTTATAATTTGCCTTATTTCAACATAATTGTATAAAATAGGGTTATGCATTTCTATTAGTCTTGCATTTGGATGACCAATTTTACATAATGGGTCAATTTAAATTATGACCTAATCAATTTATGGCTAATCATGTTGTATTCAAGGTGGTTAGTTTATAGGTAATATTTAAATCCATTGCCCATTAATCAATCACTTACTTTAGACACTTTCCATTTTACTACCATTTCAATGTTAAATTGGTTGAATGCAATTTGTTTATTACTTTATATCCCATTGGGTAAAATGACAATATACATTAACAGGGTAATTCCAATTACTAGACTCACATGGTGGAGACCAAATAAATCAATTACCAAAATTTGAAGTTTTCATGAATGTAATCAATAATCAATTTCATCTTATTGGAAGCATCTAAGAATCCTTTTATAATTCTTGATAGGCTCGTCATTTATCATACTAAAACCAATAATATCATTTGCATATTGCAAGTGTCTTAATTGGATGTCATCCTCAATAAGTATACTTTTTATAAGACCCATTATTGACCCTTTTCTAAACAAGAAGTTTAGGCCCTTAACAACAAGAACAAAAAAAAAAAAAAAAAAGGAAAAGAGTGGGTTACCTTGCTATATGCCCCTTGCTATTTTGAATTACCGTATAGGGTGACCATTAACCAAGATGGAAAGATGTGGTGTCAATATACACTTCCATATCCATTATCTCGATCTTGCACCAAAACCCATATATTTTAAAATGTTCATCAAGTATCCCCATTCCACTAAGTTCTAGGCCTTTTCCAAATCATAACCCCTCCTTCCTTTCTTCTCATCATCTCATCTACTGTCTTATTAGCAATTAAGATGCTATTCAGAATATTATGCCCCCCCTAAAAACGTAAATTTCAATTCCCCCACCAACCTCCCAATCACTAACTTGATTTTTTTAGAAAGTACTCTAACTAGTATCTTATAAATAGATCCAACTAAAGAGATTGAGTGGAATTGATTGAGTGATGTTATATCTACCACCTTTAGAATAAAGACCAGAAAGGTAAAGGTGAAAGATTGGCACAATAAAAAATTCGCATAAAAATTTTGCATGAAATCCATCACTAGTAGTTCAATTATCTTCCAATGTTGTTGAACCAAATTAAGATTAAATCCATCTAGTCTTAGCACCTTATTGTTGTCATAATCCTTAATTGCCTCCCAAACTTCCCTAACTATGAATGGACCTTCTAGAATTATATTATTGGCATCTTTTAGTTTTGGAAAAAAGGTTTCATCCAATTTCAAGCATAGCATCATTGATGTTACTTCTTAAAATGGGACATTATAGCCTTATAGATTTCTATAAGATTAGTATAGTTTTGCCCCCTTGCTTATTGCAATCAATCATTTTCTTCTAGCATTTGTGGGAGATTATGATGTAGAAAAATACTAAATTCTTGTCACCCTCCACTAGCCACTTCAGTTGTGATTTCTACATCCATTATTTCTCATTTTTCTTGAGGCACACCCAATCATCAACCCTTGCTTGCATTAGCTTCTCTCTTTCCATGTTAGATAGCACCTATGTTTCCTATTTCAAGGATAATTGCCCCACTTTTAACTCTCCTTCCTTTAAACCCCTCTATCTTTGCTCTCTTTCCCTTAGGCTCTAGGGCTTTAGAAAAGTTCTAATCAATCTCATTCTCTCACAAAACATATATCCTCAGTGGCCTCTACCCCATTGCCTAGACCATACATTTTGAATTTGTTGACCTAACACATGACTATCTCCCTAATGATTGAAATACCAAAAAGGTTTAAGACTATTATTTGTCATCACTCTTGATGCAAGCCCCTGAATGATCACTGAAACAATTAGAAATCCCTAATTACTCTAAGTTTAGTATTAGCATCAACTAATTAGCCTCAATCAAAAATTTATTAGCCCAGCTCATGGAAGGATTCTCACAAAAGTTACACCAAGTGAATCACCTTTCCTGCATAGACAAATCAATAAGTCCCATATCATACACAAAATTAAACTATTTAATAGTCTGACAACTATTTGTAACCCATATCCATTGGTCCTCTGCCATTATCATATTAAAGTCGCCCTATACACCACAAACCCTCAATTTGATTTCTTAGACTTCTTAATCCCCCCAAAATTTCCATTGGTTTAAGTGACTATTTAGAGCATAAATGTTAACTAACACAACTATTTTACCTAAAGACACTATTTCCCCCTACCAATACCATATACCTAGTTGCCAAAAATTTATATTGCAACCTAAACACAAATACACTCCAAAATACTTCTAAACCCTCTACTACCCCCTTAGAAGTAGTAGCCATAACTTGAATATCTTGGCCACTCCAAACCTATCTCAAAACTAGCTTTAACATCATGCTTAATTTGGTTTCTTACACAAACAAAATATCAAGTTGGTCATCATACTTTACATTTTGTGAGCCTCCTTCGACCTTTAACATTTATTGAACAAATAATCATGAAGAAATTTGAAAACCTGACCTACTCCTAATTAGCTTATAGGATTATCACATCCTTTCCTTACCTTCTAGCAAAGAGAGCATGTATGTAATCACTGCTTCATCCCTAAATATTGTTAAGCCCATTATCTTTCCTAGCTCAAGCATTTTCTATGATTCCACCTTAAAAATTTCATTGCAAAACCTAATATGGCTATCTAGCAAGTCCCCTGCCTTAGAGAAAATTTCCTTTATAGGTGACTTACTATGCTATACTTGTTTGCCTAATTGGTGTCGAGTCACATTGAGCCCTTGCATTTTATTGCCAGCCCCTTACTCCCTGTTAGTCTACCCCATCTCCTTACCCGGATGATGGTAGCTACTTCTCCTTTGCATCTTCCTAGCAAATTTTTGACACTTTGATCTTAGTCATTGACTAGAGAAGAATCATCCACATCATCATTCTTATGGCTTGGAGTCATCATTGCTTTTGCCTCATTTCTTATATGCTCTGGTATCTTGGCTACTCCCCTATTGTTGGTGCCACCATGCTTACTCACCAATGGTGAATCAACATCCTCCAATTTTGCCAGGGTGTCCCTCCAATTTGTCGCCACTGCCTCGCCCTATTCTAAAGCAACTTGTGGTAGCTACATTAATAGGAGAGGAGTATGTGGCCCAACCCTAATAACCCACTCTTGGTCTATGGCGTGCAAACTTTTTTCCAGCTACTGAGCCATAATGACTAATGGATATGAACCTTTGGAGTAGCTCATTATTTCTTTAATATTTGGGCTGCAAAAGTGAATGTTATCAGGTCTCACCTTACCTAATAAGCTCTAATCAAATAAGCCCCTTTGGATGTTTACCACATGTTTTATCACTAATGGGCTTACCCAAGTTTTAGCATATGGGCTTACCTTAGAAGGTGGCCTTAGTTTATTCATTGGACTTACCCTTGCACTAAGCCTAATGAATATCTCTCCTTTCCCCTCATTGTGCACCACCACCTCCACATGTTGCCCTAGCATCCTCTGTAACAACTATGTTTGGATTGAGATTAGACATTTCCCCTAAAGTGACCTTCCTTTGGACTTACTTCTTATAATGAAATTTTCCAGTGCATTAGGTAGCACTTGTTGAAGTCAAGGGGTTATTATTCCTACACATCCTCCTTTCCCCTGAAATCCATACTTGGCCCTACATTGATGCGAAGGACAGATCTTTGCCCAACTATCTTGACTACCAATGACTATGGGAGGGCTACCTCATAATCCACAAAAATAATAAATCAATACCAATCTAATTGTTCCTTCCACTCAAACATAGAATCCATCCCTAGATACCTTCCCTATGTCTCCCCTAACTAAGCTAGGAAATCATCACACCACGCTTATAGCAATAATCCCTCGAGTGAAACCTAGACCCTTTGATTTGAGCTAATGTTGTCAATTGACCAAGGTGCCAAACTATGAAACCAACACTAGAGCCTCTTGACCCTCCCCTTAAGCACCTCTATGATCTTTATTATGGATGTAAACATCAATAAACATTCAGTTCCATTCATGATTCTAACTTTTATTGATGATTCCTTAAGCATCACCAACCTCTCCTAGCTAGAGCCCTTCAACCCTCCCCTCAAGCACCTCTATGATGTTCCTTCTGAATGTAAACATCAACAAACATTTAGTTCCACTCATTACCCTGACCCTTATTGGCAATTCCCCAAGCATCACCAACCTCTCTTGGAGTGCATCCATTGTTTTAAGGTTCTAAACCACCCCTATCGCACTTTTAGACAACCACTTCCTCTCAATCGGTATGGATTAATATGCCAAAGAAATTAGCAACTAATCTACTAACAAATTTGACAAACCAAACAAGCTATTTGGATAATGAAGCCCACCCCTTATTCATCCAACCACCAAATCACAGTACAACCCTCCTAAGTCAAGCCGAAAGGACTCCTCCAAACTTCCAAACTGACAAGTCATTACAATTGTGATCACTTGATAATCAAATATACTTTTGGACCTGGGTTTGGTCCATACCTAACTTGGTAACCTATATATATCAACTAGAATACAATCAAAATGTAGATTTACTTCATAACCATATCTATTATTTAGTAATCTTAAATGTTAAAATTATAAATTAAAAATAAATAATTTGAATACTTGTATTTTTTTTATTCAAATTGTTATTTAAATCTAAAGTCTATAATTTATATAGTTTAAGTAATAAATTTCTCAACATTCATGAAAGAATTAAAAACTACATTTTTTAACACAAAACCCTAAGTTTTAGTAGTTACTTAGATCAAATCAAATGTTATTCAAATTTATAATCTTTTTATTGTAACTTTTGCAATTTTAGTAAAAAGTTACTTTAAATTCACCTTAGAGTAAAATAGACTCTAATTATATAAAAAAAATGATGGATTAAGTAATTTTATTTTTTATTCTAATTGTTATTCAAATTTAAATTATTTTATGTTATGTATGTAATTTAAATTACAAGTCAAGAGTCATTCTTTATTCTTATTGGTAATAACATAAACCAATAATTTTCACCCATAACCAATGTCCATTAAGGGTAACATTCTAGTTTTTGTTTTTAGTTACTAAAATCTTGATTGGTATCCATCTAAATATTTTGACTTAAACCAACACTTGACCAATTATAACATTTTGGTAACCTTATTTGGTCACATTCAATGGTTACTAATGATATTACTAATGGAGTTATAGCCATAACATTTTTCTTTTATGAAATGGCCTTTGCGTTGAAGGATGACTTCGTGGCTTTGTACTATATTTGGTACATGAAACTATTGGGTATTGATCCTTCCATAAACCTGTTGTGGATTTTGATTTGCAAAGTAAGGATGTCTCAGCTTTAGTAAAATGTAGGAGAGTATTCCTATTTTCCACCAAAATGTGTGACCTAGTGTAAGCTTTAGTAGATAAGTGTGCGTAAAGACCTTATTCTTTAGGGTGTTCCTAGCTGCAAGTCTTAGTAAGGTAATAAGAAAATAAAATTGAGCTCACAAATTTGAGCAACTAAGAATGTTTGGGGTGCTTCATGAGTAACAGGTTAATATGTCATCATTCTATTGGTTATTATTTAATCGTACCCAATCTTCTTATGAGTAATTGTTCTTTGAAATTACAACATGTATTCGCAAATTGTATAATTAACCTATTAGGGTTAAAGGTAATCTAGAAGGGACAATTAAATTGGTTTGCAATGACCAATTGATAAATATTATGGTTCCAAAGATTTACTAGGTAAAGATTTACATATATGGTGTAAAAGATTGGAGAAATTCATAACGGTTGTTCATATTTGGTGTACTAATTTGAAGGTAAATATTTATAGAATTTGTTTTCAAGATTATTGCTTGACTACTGTGACCAAATAAATCTTAAAAAATTTTTGGTAACAAATGTATGTCTACCCCAATGTTTGATTAGACGTTAACATTGAAAATCAATTTTTAGAGGGGGCAATGAGACTGTGACCACCTCTTGTTTTGAGGTTGATGGTAAGACCATTATTTGTTTTGAAGATGATGACTTCTTTTGTTTTGGTGATGGTGGTGAAACTACCTATTTTCCTTTTGTAGATACTTTAATTAGAGTATTATCAGATGAAGATGATGATGAGGTTGGTTGATATTTTGATTTTGCTATTGACCTATCTTTATATACCTTATCTATCTAGGGTTTAAGTAGTCTTCATGTTTTAGGGCTTAGGTTTCAAGTTTTGGTGAAGATGGGATTGAAGACCTAGAGGAGTCTTTAGATTTTATGGCTTGTTTGCATGGGCTTGTGATTTCTTGGGAGTTTAATGGGCTAGAGTCTAAATAACTAAACATTTCAACCTATGTTTTTGGTTTGGTGGTTTGGTTTTTGTGTTGGACTTAAATTTTCTTTTTGGATTTTCTGGGCATTCAACATTTTAATGATTAGGTTAAAAATTAAGTTTTATATTGATCATTTAGTTGGTACCCTCAATTACATTACTCAATGAGGGATTAAGTAACACTAAATTATTAATATATATGGTTGGATAATGTCATCCAATCCAAATGAATGTAAAGGTTCATCAAATTAATGACCATATTAACTATTTCATAAAGACTGAATGTTAATTACCATTATGGTAATCATAAATTGATCATGTACTTAAATTCTAACCATCTTCTTAACCATTTAGGCTTATTATTACTCTTGGTTATTTACCTTAATCAACTAATGTTAAAGTATGTTTATATTCATCCATAAAGGAAGTCTAAGGAAATTCATATCCCTATTCAAAGCAATACTCATAAAACCAATCAAAGAAAAGGACATGCTTTTTGTTTCTAATCATCCAATCATAATAATCCTATTGGATTGCCAGTCATTTTCTATTTTAAAATTGATTATAACACGTCCCAATTTTTAGCCCACAAATCTCAATCACAAGCATGCCTAGCTAGTTCCACTTCCTAAGAAGAATATATTCTCTCCCTTAAAGAAACTTTACAAAAAGCAAAACAACTTCTACTGGAACAAAGCTCAACATCATCCAAAATTTTGAGAATTTGCTCTTGATCACAAGTTAATACATAAACCTATTTTTCTTCAAATCCAGTTTCAGATGATGAGGTTCAAAGCTCATCATTTTAGAGTCCCGCTTCATTCTTTGAAGTTAACTCTGGACCATTGTCTCCTGAACTGTCAATCATTAAGGATTAGAGCTGGGTTTACATAGTTTCTATAAGTTCTAGTGACTAGAGTTTAGTGTTTAATTTACAATATTGGGTTGTATGTCCCGATTTTCCACATTTGTAGTAGGTGTACTTGGTCACTTGGGATAATTATTGCTCAAGTTGTTTGAAAGAGACTTCAAATTTAATGATTAAAGATGAGACCTTTTGGTTTGAAGTAAGAGATTAATTTCAACTATTTTTTGAAAAGGATAATGTTTTGAGAAGGTTTAAATTTCTAATTTATGGTTTTTGGATGAAAGAGAAAACAATTGGTTATTCTAAAATTTGAGGCTCTTCAGGAAATTGAACTTGTGATGTCAATGCTCCAAGTGACTCTAGGGATCTAGGCAGTGAAGTAGCATAAGCAACTTGCGACACACATTTGCGAAGATCTATACCGATAAGATTAGATTGTTGACTCCTAGATCTAGTGTGATTAGTTGGTTGTCTAGCGGAATTACTCAAAATCTTGCTTTTAAACAAATTTTTTCAAGATGGAAAGCAATTTTAAGTATCTTTGATTTTGAAATTAAATACATCAAGGGTTCTTCTAACTATTTACCTAATTTTCTTACAAAGAAATTTTTGAAGGGAACCACATTTACAAACCCTTCTAAAAATGCCCAGAACATCCAAAAAGAAGAATTAAATCCAACCTAAAAACCAAACTACCAAACCAAAAACATTGGCTAAAATGTTTAGTTATTTAGACTATAGCCCATCAAACTCCCAAGAAGTCACAAGTCAATGCAAACAAGCCACATTACTGGATTCAGATCTGGAACTTTTAGAGTGTTTAGCAAAAAATATGCTAACACTACCATCATGGTGTTGGGTTATCCTATTAACATCAGTTGTCACAAGAGGTTTTGGTCTCATAGCATTTTCAAGTTTCCAAGTTTCAAGTAAACTTACCTTATGCCATTTAATATACCTAGGTGTTTGAAGATTAGCTTTACGCATGTCAATTTGCCATAGGATAGTTTCGCCTTTGACTCCTGCTCCACAAATGGCTTTTTCTTTTTGGATCTTTTTAGGCATTTTTTGAAGGGTTTATAGATGCGTTTCCCTACAAAAATTCCCTTATAAGAAATTCAAGTAAATAGTTAGTAGAACCCTTAATGCATTTAATTTCAAAATCAAAGATACTTAAAATTGCTTGCCATCTTGCAAAAATTTGTTTAGAAGCAAAATTTTGAACATCAAAGCTTATTTTACAAGTGAAGTTTAAGTTCCTTTTATAGGCAAAGAGAATTGCTTTGGATGCTTTAATGAGTTGGAAAGTTGGTGGAGTTAGGACAAGAGTACTATTGTATTACCCAGAGGTAAAGACAAAAGTACTTTCGGTAGTCAATTCTTCAATTCTTACTTTTTCTTTTTACCCTTGTCCTTTTTTGCCTATGATTCTACTTGCTTTTCACTTCGAGTTTGCTACTACTCCTTTTTGATTTGCTTTTGGAGGTTAAGATTTACACAAATTTGTAGCTCTTCTTTTTGGACAAAACTAATTAATTCACCATAAGAAAGTTGATGATATAGGAAATCCTCTCACCCTTGGACTAGTCAACACACTGCTATTGTCAAAACCATTAAAACCTAGGTAAAAGAGTTGCCTTGTCTTCACCTAACTGATCCTAACTTGCCTAAAATTGTTGAGACTGATGCATCCAATTTAAAATATGAAGTAATCTACGAATTGATTGTTAAGCTACAAAAATTGTTTTATATAAAAAAATGTTCAAAATCTTGCTTCTAAACAAATTTTTGCAAGATAGCAAGCAATTTTAAGTATCTTTAATTTTGAAATTGAATACCTCAAGGGTTCTTCTAACTATTTACCTAATTTTCTTAAAAGGGAATTTTTTTCAAGGTGACTATTTCTAGAGTCCCTACAAAATCTTTCAAAAACTACCAACTATATTTTAAGAAACCCAGCTTCCAAAATATTAAGTTGGTTGAACAAGGATTTTATCATGAAGACCCTAAAATATCTACTAAAAAACTCTTCAAAACCTAGCTTTACAAACCTTACGACTCCAAAAGATTTCTTAAAAAACCATCTCCATCCAAACCAAATGAACTACTCCTACATGTCTAAACTTGTTATGACCTCAAATATGTCCTAAACATATTTGATCAATCCTATTCTAGACATGTTACCGTCATGGATTTAAAACATGAAAAAGATTACCATTGGTCTTATTGCCTCATCGGGACTTGCAACTAGGAACACCCTAGAGAATAAGGTCTCTACGCACACTTATCCTACTAAAGCTCATTCTTGGTCACACATTTTGGTGGAAAATAGGAATACTCTCTCTTACATAGATTTGACCAAGCTGCAAGTTGAATAGGCATATTCATTATTTTAAGTATGGTGTCAAATTTTTACTAACTGAGTATCAATCAGTATGACTTCATAAAATTGGCAAATTATTTTAGAGTCATAAGGTTTGTGAAGTTAGGTTTTGAAGAGTTTTCAAGCAAATATTTTAAGGTCTTCATGATAAAATCCTTGTTCAATCAACTCAATATTTTGTAAACTGAGTTTCCTAAAATATAGTTGGTAGTTTTTGAAAAATTTTGGAGGGACTTTGGAAATAGCCACCTCTAATTTTTGAAAATCAATTTTTGATATAATGAAATTGCCAATTGATACTCAGTCAGTAAAAGTTTGACACCATACTCAAAATAATGAATATGTCTATTCAACTGTTTAAATCCTCAAAATTATCCACCCAACAAAATGACCTAGTCAACCTTGTAAGTTATTTACAAGTTTTCAATAAACCATCAATTTCAAACAAATTATCATTTTAACTACATTTTCAAATACAATTATAGTAATTATAGTACATAGGCTAGAAACTAGTAACTGTTCTTAAAGAGCTTGCTCTAGAATGTCATATGGTTTAACAATGCCACATACAAACCTAGCTCCAAATGCTATTAATTGATAGTTCAGGAGACAATGGTCCAAAGTTATCTTTAGAGAATGAAGTTGGACTCCAAAATGATGAGCTTTGAACCTCATCATCTAAAACTAGATCTGAAGAAAAATAGGTTTGTGTACTAACTCAAGATCAAGAGCAAATTCTCAAAATTTTGGATTCCTTGGGCAATGACCAAGCTAAAGCTCAATTCCTACAAATACTTCTTGGAAAACCCTCTCCATCCAAATCAAATGAACTACTCCAACATGTCCAAACTCCTTATGACCTTAAAGATGTCCTAAACAGAGGGTGAGATAACAGAATCCATGTTTAAAAGTTGGGTGGCAATAGTTTGCTAAGCTTTGTTTGTATAATTGTATTGTTTAATTAATTTTTGAATATTTTGGAGAAAAATCTTCATGTCCTCATCAAATTTTGACAAGCTTAAATTACATAGGTATACTAACATTCTTGATTTTGGATTTTTTGAGCATTTTTTGATAGGTTTATAGATGTGGTTCCCTGCAAAAATTTCCTTGAAAGAATATTAGGTAAACAGTCAGAAGAACCCTTGATGTATTCAATTTCAAAATCAAAGATACTTAAAATTGGTTGTCATCTTTCAAAAATTGTGTAAATAACTTATAAGGCTTTTGAAGACTTTTGAAACTCTTACAAGAATTTATACAGAGAAGAGTTTATTTCAAAGCTTGTTTTACATGTGAAGTTTGAGTTCCTTTTATAGGCAAGGAGACTCACTTTAGATGCCTTGATGAGGTGGAAAGTTGGTGGAGTCAGGACAAAATACTTTTGGTGAGGAATCTACATTAAGTACTATTGTATTACCCTAAGGTAAAGACAAAAGTACTTTTGGTGGTAGATTCTTTAATTCTTACCTTTTCTTTTTGATCATTTAGGTTGATTTAGTTTTCATGGGTTTTTGTTTAATTTTTTATGCATGTTGAGTCTCTAAACCATGTCTTTTGGGGTTCACATTTTTAATACACCTTAGGTAGTTTGAGTTTGTCAAATTGGAGAATTGCATAAAATTGATCATTCAATCATAAATAATATCAAATTCACATGAACTATAAGTCATATTTGAATCAGTTTTATGATTGAGTAATGGGATATAGTAATGTAACTGATCCCATATGAAGATCTAGGGTCAATCAAATTGTAAATTAGAATAACATTTCGAGTAATGATGTAGATTAGAAAGTTGTTATTCATACATTTTTGAGTGACCAAATAGATCAAATTAGTAATATAACAATTTGATCACATTGGCCTACTCAATCTAGAGGAAGATATTGGTTACAATGCTTATAAATCCATATTTAAGGTTATTTTTATATTCATAACAATTGGTAGAAATGGATTAGTTAGGAAGATGCAAAAGAGAGAGGAGGAAGGCGCAAGATCAGTAACCCTACTAATTTTAGCAAATGCTACCTAATGCACCAAAAAACTCTATGATAGAAATGGATTATCCTAAATTTGTAATTCCCAAGCATAAATCTACGGCAGCTAGAAAATATAACAAAATTGTAATAATTGAGGAAAAGAAGTTTGGACAATTTAAAGCTTGAATTTAGATTGGAAGACATTATAGCCTTCCATAATTGGGTTTAGAAAAGTTCTAAATGTTGGACAAAATTCATTTGTATACAATCAGTACCATTTGAGTAATCATTATTCAATAACATTATTCTTTGGCCAAACCATAGAATTGAAGTCATGTTATTCAATTGGCTAGTAAAATCCTTATGCACTTACAATTAACATTTTAGTGGGTTAAGTAACTTAAAGGTTATGATCATAACCTATTAAATTGTAACCAAATTCATGTTCAAATAACCATTAGACACTACTAAACCATAATGAATATGGAAGGATAAGTGAATGTGGAGATGGATAATTATTAGATTGTAAATGTTGAATGATTGACCTAACATGGAGGAACATGGTTAATATTTAACCATCTACCATATTAAACCTGATGAATAACCAATATTACTATCATCAGGTAGCCAATTTAACCATTTAGCAGTTTTAATGTTCATCATGTTATTAAGTATTCCCTCTAATTGCACTAATAATGATCATCCTTTGGCTCAAATAAATTATTCAATTTGACCCAATTTACTAGGTCAATTACTGTGGTAGACTTTATGTCAATTGTCATTTACATTAGTATTCATTTACCATCCATACATTATAACCATAGAAGATTATAATATTGATCAAAATTACAATTGACATGAAGTAATACTAATGTAAATGACAATTCAATTGGATTGAATTGGTTATACAACCAATGATTATTAATGGTAACCTTTTACTTTTGAATAAAGTAATGTCAATATGTTCTTTTAAGTTAATGACAAAATATGATATTTTGCACTTAGGAGTAATGGGTTACTTGATTGGTATAAAATATGTAACCTAATCTTTGGCCAATGGATGATGTCAATTGATAATTTAACAAGTAGGTTAACCATAATGATTATCTTTTGAAACCATTTGTGCAATTCATGGATTCCAGACCGTAGATTAGGGTAAGTAACCATTAATTTAAAGATGGTTACTTCTAAGTGATGGATAGGTCTCTTAACATGTTCATTTAACTAATTACCAAATAGGTTATTAATTCATACTCAACTAAATGGTGTGAGGCAATTAATTGTTTGATTAAGGTAATCTCTTTAAATAGTGAACATACATTTTTAGTAGTAGATTACTCATCCATATATGATAAGTATCACGATAACCATGTCAACCAATTACATACCTTACTAATTTCTTTCATTTTAGCAATGAACATTTTGAATGGTAATTAAATTACATTCCTCCTAATCAATATAATGTATGCAATTTAAGTATTAAACTACTGAACATTCATGAAAAGTAAAAAAACAACATTTTTTAGTATAAAACTTAAAATTTTAGTAATTAAATGAATCAATTGAAATGTTATTCAAATTTAAAATCTTTTACTATAATATTTTTAATTTCAATAAAAGATTACTCCATATTCATTAAAATGTGAAATATAATATATTTGAATGAAAAACGACAAATTTAATTAATTATATTTTTTATTCTAAAAATTGTTAAATTTTAAATTGTTTATATTATTTATATAATTTAAGTAATATCTTAATTATTTGAAAAATAATTGACTAACCATTCAAAATAGTAATTGATTAAAAATGTTTATTAATTTGATCATTTAGGTTGATTTAGCTTTCGTGGGTTTTTGTTTGATTTCTTATGCATGTTAAGCCTCTAAATCATGTCTTTTAGGTCTCACATCATTAATACACCTTAGGTAGTTTGAGTCCATCAAATTGGGGAATTGTGTAAAAGGATCATTCAATCATAAATAATATCAAATTCACATGAACTATAAGTCATATTTTAATTAGTTTTATGTTTGAGTAATAGGATATAGTAGTGAAACTAACCCCATATGAAGGTCTAGGGTCAATCAAATTGTAAGTTGGAATAACATTTGAAGTAATGATGTGAATTAATAAGCTGTTATTCATAGATTTTTGAGTGATAAAATAGATCAAAATAGTAATATAACCATTTGATCACATTGGGCTACTCAAACTGCAGGAAGGATATTGGTAACAAAGCTCGTAAATCCATATTTAAGGTTATTTTTATATTCATAACAATTGGTAGAAATGGATTGGTCGGGAAGATGCAAAAGAGGGACGAGGGAGGTGCAAGAACAGGAACCCCACTGACTTTAGTGAGCGTTACCTAATGCACCAAAAAACTCAATGATAGGACGTTGGTCCAAGGGAAGGTCACTTTACGGGAGACGTCTGATCTTGGTCTAGGTGCGATCATCAGGGAGGATGCTAAGGTGGCATGTGGAGGCAATGACGCACCATAGAGGGAGGGAGGAAGAGACATTTATTAGGCCTAATGTAGGGGAAAGCCCAATGAACAAAGTAGGGACACCTTTTAAGGCAAGCCTCATAGGTTGAAAACTCGAGCAAGTCCATTGGCAATTTAGAGTAGAGGTTAATTGGAGTAACTAATAATTTTATTCAATCAACAATTCATTATCTAAATTTACTCATGGCTTAAATTAGTAATCAATATTCATATTGAGATTATTCGTTGGATATTTGATAACATAAGGTCACTCTAAATTACCTTCATTTAATTCAAATTTTTCAATAACCTCCATAATTGAGTCATTGTTAGTAAATTTTTATAACCATATGGTGAGCTCATCAAATTCTTTTTTTATGATTGATATATTTAAAAATTTTAGAATTCCAATTTGAACATGAATTTGGTCACAATCTAACAAGTTATGATCGTAACCTTTTAGTTACTCAACCCATTGAAATGCTGATTGTAAAGGAATATGGATTTTACTAACCAATTGAATAACATGATTTCAATTATATGGTTTGGCCAAAGAATAATGTTATTTAATAATGATTACTCAATTGGTACTAATTGTATACAAATGAATTAGTTAACATTGAACCTTGATATATAAACTATTGATGTGAATGTTAGTTTAAATTGAAAGAAATTGGTCACCAATTTAACCTATTCCAAATATGATGACTCAATTAAGTAGGTTGAATAGTTCTAACCATTCAATATTTGATACTATTAGGTTACCAAAATGGTTAATAACTGATAAATTGGTTAATGAGCAATATCATGAATGGAATTAACCAGCTCAATTGTTACTAAATAACCAACATCCCAATTTGATCAATTGTTCTAACCATGATTGACATTATCCTACAATGCATTAGGATAACAAATTCATGTTTGACATTTCTCAAAATCTGAACAACTGGTTTGGTTATCCAATGCAAATTATTTTGTAGAGTAAAAATGTAAGATTAACATAAAATTTGGTGCCCAATGTTTTTTATGAAGGTAACAAGTGCATGAATAACCAACCAAGAACATCATTTTAATGGATAAACCAGATAATGGTATTCAAGAATAGGATATGAATACTATCTAAATGGTGATGATTCTTACATGATTAACTTCAAATTGAGAATTTCCATCATAGTATTAAAATTTGGTGAGTAAAATCACCAACTGGTAGAAGGCCCATAATCATTGGTTACAAGGTTATTTGCAATTTAATAATATGGATAAATTGATGGTTAGTTAATCCCCAATTAGTAATTAATTATTAGAGGTGACAATATGGAACCATTACCCTTAGGGTTTGTCAACCATTCAAATATGGTGATTAATGTATGGTTCACAATAATCAATTGTTGGATGGGTCTAATTACCCTAGACTAAACCTATTGATTATTGATGGTGGAGATATGCAAATTGAATATGCCATATACATGCATATACACAAATACAGTTAGTCAAGAACCTTAAAATGATTTATGTATAGTGTCAATGAGTATACTATAGATACTAATCTTGCATCATGAAAAGATTACAAAGTGCATCAACCAATTCGATGTTGACATGATTGATTTACAATAATGGACCTAAAAGTTCATTGTAATCTAACCATATAACAAATTTGGGTTACAGAACAACAAAATTTCACCAATGTCATAAATGTATGTATCCCTTGAGTAATATACTAAACTAATGAGATTGACTTAATGTTTGACCCAATCATCTTTGGGTGAATTAATAGATCAATTATCTTTTTACTTCATAGTGCTCAAATGGTCTATTAGTAACCATACTTATTGCATTGATATGGTAAGCAATTATTGTTGCTTATACCAAATTTCATATTAATGGTTACTCAATGGATCTTTTATTCATTAGGGTAAGCTCCATATTATAAAGGATCATAATCAATTCATTTAGGGTTACCCACCTCAATGTACATCAACTTGGGTAACATTTAATCAGTAGACTTTTAATAACATTAGAAATTCCACTTTATTTAAGTACTTGCTAAATTTTGGTTTACAATTGTATGTGAATATTCAAGGTTATAGTGTGATTATGTAATTTAACAAGTAATTGGAATGTGACATAACTGATGCAATGTTGCCATTATTCTCTAGGTTAACCGTTATCAATTAATTTGGTTGGTCATCTATAATATGAAAATTAACTAAGTACCAAATAATCAATAGTTTATATGAGTAATAACCACATATTTGATATGGTTGAACAATCAATTTAGAGGGGTCACCTTCTAAGTTTGCATTTGAGTAAACAAATTGCTACGACAATGAATTTACAAAGATCTGGAGTAATGATTCAAAAAATATGGTCATTAATTTAAACAGTAATGGTTTATGATAACATTGATCAACAATTTAGGGGTAACCAAATGGTTAGACCAATTACAGTGACACTATCATGATTACCCTTCTTATTGGTTACATAATCATGACAATTCCCTTTTCATTAATCACATGATCAACCTCTTCAAGTAACATTATATCAATATATTAAATTTGCATATTTCCAAAAATGTCGACCAATAACCTTTTAGACCATAGATTGACCATTCAGTCACATTGGTAACCATTGGAGGTTACCCTAGATTAATTTAATTAAATTAAGCAATTTACTCCATTGCATTACAATAGTCAGGCAAAGTATATGGTCAAATTCTAAGTAATAACCATCATTGAATGGTCTATTTAAAATAATAGATGAAATATCCTTGATTAGTCTAAAATGGTTACTCATATGGATTAATAGAGATTGCAATAAACATTATTGTGAATGTGATTACCAATTTGATTTTACTTAAATAAATATGGTAATTTTGACTATGATAACATTAAACATTTGGTAAACTCTTGAGCCATGAATATAGTGATTGGTGAGTCTTCATTAGAGTTTACTAAGATAATAATTGGTTTGGTCAAGCATATGTTAGTACCTACCTAACTAAGCATCTGTATGGGTCAATACAGTAACCTTGGGTTACCATTTTGCAATCCAAAATAATCAATTAACTCATACTATGATCAACCTTGCGGAAGTAAACATTTGAATAGGTTATTCAAATTTGATGATGGGTAGGTAACAAAAAAATATCCATGAATTACATTTATTCATGAAGTTACAATTTAATATGGCTACCTATTAAATCTAATATCTTGCTTACTGTCCAAATCGTAATGTTCCATGAATAACCAATTAATCTTCTATAATGTGATAACGGTCTATTTTAAAAAGTTAACCAATGGTTATTCACATAGTATCCATACTAGCTTTATGGTCAACCTTAGGTTATTGAAAAATTTCACTAAATAATTTAACTTAGGTTAAATTAAAATTGTCATGGTAAAATAAAATAGTTTTTGTGAAAATGATATTCTACTCATTTCATATTGTATAATTGATTAGATATAATTGCCTAGAAGTAGTGAACGTTTCTCGCTTGAGTTTTTGGCTGATACAAAACATGAATCTTGGTAATGGGTCAACCTGATCAAACTAAACTGATAGCCAATTAAACCAATAGGTAACCATCATTTACTAATTTTGGTGAACTCATCATTACCAACCAAATATTTACCCCATTCAAATGTAACATCTGTTACTCATATCGCTGTGTCAAGTAATTCATTCTTATTGTATATTAGCCAAATAATGGTACCATTATTAACTGAGTCAATTTAACTTGGTAACTTATCAATGTCATTACCATTGTTGGTCTTATTAAATACCCGGTGGACAACCCCACTGAGTTACCGTGATTTTACTTGATTGCATATTAGCCAATCCACATATTGTATCCCATAATGCAATAGATTTCAACTAAGAGATGGTCTATTGGTTTAGAGTAACCCATCCTACTTGTATGTTTTCATTTGAGTGAACATCTATTTAAATGTTTATACCAAGTTTATGTTATCATTGTGTTATTGATCAATAGACCATCTATAACGGATTATTCTCCAATGAAATCATCATCCAATAGTTGCCCAAACTTATTAGTCTAATGATGGTTAACCATGGTCAACTCCTCGCTATAAAGAGTTGCAACATTTTGAATCAAGCATCATGCAAAAATAATATCTTTCATTTGAATTAACTATACATCATAATATGAATCAAAAAGAATTTGGTCATGCCTAGTACTCACAATTGAAAACGATTATGTAAAGTGGATATAACGGGAGTGTATGATTAACTAAGGTGACCAAATGGTTTAACATGCAAATTACCCATTTAGAGAAATACAAATTAACCATTCATCTCCATATGACAACCATTTGGTTAATTGGCCAATTGATAATATCCCATGATCAGTAATACAAATTAACCATTCATCATTGGATGTTATTACTAGGCCAGCTTGGTGGATCACTTTACCAGTTAGACTAATCAATGGTAACCCCACTGAGGTAACCAACAATGCAACTAAATTTGTCCGATCTTAATACCGAATTGTTTGGTTTATTTGATATTAGATGATCAATATGATTGGTAACTTAGTGGGGTTACCTTTGATCGACCTTTATCAATTAACATTGATTATGTTATATGGACGAAGGTAACCAATTGGTAACCCCAATTATTATAATGCATGGTTATTGCCACCGTTCCAATCTAACTAGATGGTTTATGGGGTTAACCTAACCAAATTGTTAGAACACGATTAAATATTTTGAACCATTGATTGAATTCACCCGGAACTAGGTTTGTATCGCTTTAATGCATAGGTTAATTGGGTTACTGATATTACCCCACCATGACTAAAATATCTTTAATTGGTCATATTACGGGTTATCCAATGTTCACTTATGTAATCACTAGATCTATACACTAAACATTTAAAACAATGATTTTAAGTTGTAACGGTTACCAACTTCATTAATTAATATTTAGTTCTACCATTGTTACTTATTTAATCTATACTCCACATTTGAATAATCTATGTTGTTAAAAATTTTAAGTAACCTAAATATTGAATATGATTGAATCTATAGTTATTGTACTCCATGGTTAAATTTAGTTGCAATAAACTTTATCCATAAATTTAAGACATAAATACTGACTAATCAAATTGGTTGATGATGTATATTCCCTCATGGGTATTACACTTGAATTCTTGAAAGTATTCCCAGTCGGATAATCTAAATGATGAACCATGAACAAGGATCAAATTTATGAAGTAACGGTCAGACATAAATAGGGTTTGTAATGGTTGACATTATCTCACTGCTTAAATTGATCTAACCATGTCGGTATTAGTAATGGTACCAATTGTTACATTTTGTGATATGGTACCTTTCATCAATGATCCATAAGGTAACTAATATGATAGATTACACCTTGCCCGTTTAATGAATGGTGAGTAACGTAATGACATTGTTCCACTGGGGTTAATGCATTTGTCAGTAATAGTTACCCCTAATTTCATGTATGGTAACCATATATGATGAGTCACCAAGATTGCTAATTAAACATAAAGGATTGTAAATGGTTACAATTTATTCACATAATTGCACATTTGACTTTGGTTGGTTAATTAATCAACTAGTAACCATATTAATGGTTTACCCACTATACCATTTGGTCATACGCTTATGGATTTGATCATCTTCCCCATTAGTAAATGATCAAATGGTTACCTTTTGTATCCACAAATCCATTGACCATTTCAATAACCGATTGACTAATGTTATCCAGGGACCAACATTTAGTCATTTGATCAATAAATATTGGTTTATTACTAGTAAATAGTGTATCATGAATTGGTAGAATAGAATATTCTTTATAGGTCCAATGATCTAGGGAAAGGATACTTTACTCAAAGAGGTCATTTGCGTGTATCATAATTTAGCAATTACGGTTACCTTTTGTATTCCTCCAGTTATCAATTATATAATATTGTAACCTTTGGTGTAACTGACTCTGTTGATGATTAACCTATAATTATCAATTTAGTCACCTCTTAGATTATCAATAACCATTGGCCTCATAACCAATTCAATCCAATTGGTAAAAAGTTAATGGGGGAAGACTAACCCAAACATTAACAATCATGGTAATTATGTAACCCATCATACCGTATCAACAATGGTTATAATGACCTTATTTTGATTGTTCTCATTTTCCATTTGGTGGTAATGTTGCAGAATTTCTCACCATATTTGTAAAGTACATTAATGTAATTGGTTACTCTGTTAGCAATCTTTGGATTTTGGTTAGGTTACATGTTGTACTTTCAAAGAACAACCTATGGGCAAATATGTTACCATGGTTTTAACTTGGTTAATTGCCATGATGATATTTATTTTAACTTGGTCATTTAATATCCTTATCATTTTTAACCAAATTTGAAGGTTTAGTAAGGTACCATTACTAAAGATTTAGAATGAGAACAATCAACAAATTGATGAGGACCAACATGTATATCATCGGTCAGTAAATCATGTTACTTTACTAAAAATGTTGAGATATAGGATTACATTCAAATCAACATCATATATTAAACGAAATTGATTGTTGTTAATGGTAAATAATATAGTACCCTTGTCATTAATTGGTTAATGCAAATAGGTTAGAGAATAACCAATTGGAATATTCAATAACAATCAATTGGGTGAGTAGGAACATGGTTATGAGTCACCATCAAATGATAAAACAAGACAAGTAATTCATTTTCAAATTAACCAAATAATGGTACCATCCGTTGCAATTGGTTACTCAATTAGATTACTAATCTTTTTTATTAATAGAATCCACCAATTGATTCAAGTAATCATTTCAAATGTCACCAAATTTGTAACCATAACCTTGCCATTAATCAAATTGGGGTCCTCCATCAGCTAGGTTTTAATTAAATCAATAAATGACTTGGATTAAATCCATTGCATAAACCATCAAAGATAATTTAATGTTTATAGTCAAATACTTTAAATTTTAATAATGGTTAGAATAAAAAATATAATTATTTAAATTAATTATTTTTTATTCAAATATGATTCATTTTACTTTTTATTGAAATTGTAGAAATTATAATAAAAGACTTTAAATTTAAATAACATTTAGATTGATTTATATAATTTCTAAAATCTTAATTTTTGTATTAAAAAAATATTTTTTTTTACCTTTTCATAAATGTTAAGTAATCCAATAGTTAGATTATGTAATTTTCATAAAAGAAGTTAAATTTAAATAATAATTAGATTAAAAAATGTAATTACTCATATCAGTCATTTTTTTTATTCAAATAGAGTCTATTTTATATATAGGTGAATTTAGAGTAATCATTTACTAAAATTGCATAAATTATAATAAAAATTTTGTAAATTTGAATAACATTTGATTTGATTTAAGTAGCTATTAAAATCTGAAGTTTTTTGTGTTGAAAAATGTTGCTTTTTACTTTTCATGAATGTTAACTAACTTATTACTTAAATTATAAAAATAAAATAAAAAAAATTTAAATTTGAATAATAGTTTAAAATAAAAATGCAATCATTTTTTTTTTTTTAAATATGATCTATTTTACTTTTTGGTGAATTTAAAGAAACCTTTTACAAAAATTGTCAAAATTATAATAAAAAAATTATAAATTTGAAAAATATTTGGTTTGATTAAGTAACAATTAAAATTTGAGATTTTGTATTTAATATATATATATATATATATATATATATATATATATATATATATATATATAATATTAACTAACTTATTACTTAAATTACATAAATAACATAAAAAAATTCAAATTTTAATATTAGTCAAATTAAAAAATGTAATCACTTAAATCAGTGATTTTTTTTTTATTCAAATAGGGTATATTATACTTTTTGGTGAATTTAAAGTAATTTTTTATTGAAATTATAAAAATTATAATAAAATATTATTAATTTGAATAATATTTAGTTAATTTAAGTAGTTAGTAACATATGAGAATTTTTATTAAAAAAAATGTCATGTTTATTTGTTATGAACATTGACTAAATTGTTACTTAAATTGTACGAATAATATAAAATAAATTGAAATTTTAATATTGATAAGATGAAAAAATGCAATTACTTAAATTAATTATTTTTTATTCAAATAGGGTTTATTTTACTTTTTGATAAATTTAAAATAACCTTTTTTTTTAAATTATAAAAATTATGTAAAAAGACATTAAAAGATGTTAAATTATGTAACCTAAAACTTAAATTACATAAATTACAATTAACAACCTCTTCCCAACTCTTTTCACTATAAATAAAAAATAATAAAGAAAAAAAATACTTTTCTACATCCATAACTTGTCTCAAACAAGGGAAAGAAACAAATATAAAATTCTTCATAAATATTTATGATATGTTCCCTATGGTAACTGGCCCCATGAATTATTGTCAACAAACTATATGAGCTATAAGGTATATTTGTCAAAGTTTCATGATCACTTTATCCCATGTGAATCATTTACCTATAACAATTTAATATCCTTATGAAATATTAATCACATCTAAATGTTTTCACGACCGAATCCATTTTGAATTTGATAAATGCATTTCTTGTAAAGTATGTGTTCGTGTATTTCCTATAGATCTCCTTCTTGTTGATTGGAAATTGGAAACCTGTATTCAAAAGAAATAGTTGCTTAATTACAATATTGATTTCAGAATCTGTATATTTTGTGGAAATTGTGTTAAGTATTGTCCAATGTAAAGAAAGAGAACTAAAATGGTGTTTTTCTTTCATTTTATTTAGTCAATAATTTCAAATAGCAATGATTAATTTAATTGCTTGATGAGAATTGTATCACAACTTAATTTGGATTGAAAATTTATTGATATATTCCTAATTCTTTTCATAATTTATTTTTGAAACTTGAATTTAAAATGTCAAATTATCCTTTTGTCAAAAAAATAAAATTAGTCTAATAGTTTGACTTATACCTACAATAATTTACATCTCTTAGGGTTTAATCTAATTAAGAATCAAATATAATTAAGTTTTTCCTAGTCGAACCAATAAGGTCATGAAAAAATAATTCGATTTTTTATCTTTTATTTAACCATACGATGGATTTACCTAGACCAATTTATGATTTTCTTTTAATATCTTTCAAATTAGGTCTTATATTAGGGGGTTTGGGAGTAGTATTATTTACCAACCTAATTTTTTTCTACCTTTTCGTTGGGATTTGCTTTTGTTTGTATATCCTTATTCTATATATTTTATCAAACTCTCATTTTGTAGTTGCTATGCATCTCCTTATTTATGTAGGAGTTATAAATGTTTTAATTATATTTGCTACAATGTACATGAATGGTTCAGAATATTATAAGAATTTTAATCTTGGCACTATTGGGGATAGGGTTACTTCCTTAGTTTGTACAAGTATATTTGTTTTATTAATTACTATTATTCCAAGTATGTTGTGACACTAGATTATTTGGACTACAAGAATCAATCAAATTCTAGAGTAAGATTTATTGATAAGTAATGTTCAACAAATTGGAATTCATTTATCATCAAATTTTTTTTTTCTTCCTTTTGAATTCATTTCAATAATTCTTTTAGTTGCTTTGATAGATGCAATTGTTGTGGCTTGTCATTAATAAGTCTTTTGAATTAGTAATTGTAATTCAATTAAACTTTTTAAAAGTTCTTCATTGATAAATTCTTTTATTTGATTTATTATCAATATATATATTTCTATTTTACTTGTGATATTTTTATTCTAATCAATCTAACTTGGTGATGTTGAATTGTTGTTCATATTGTAATAAAGCAAAATTGATATGATAGGAAGTTGTTCGATGATGCTCGAACATGTACTTGTTTTGAGTGCCTATTTATTTTCTATTGGTATCTATGGATTGATCACAAGTTGAAATATGGTTAGAGCCCTTATGTGTCTAGAACTTATATTGAATATAATTAATATAAATTTCATAACATTTTCTAATTTTTTTGATAATTGTTAGTTAAAAAGAAATATTTTCTTAATTTTTATTATAACCATTACAACTACAAAAACAACCATTGAGTTAGTTATTATTTTATCAATTTATCGTAACAAAAAATCAATTTATATCAATCAATCAAATTTATTAAATAAATAATATTAATTATATAAAATAGAATATTTTTATTTATCAAATTAAATTAATGAATGCGATAATAATACACTGATTATATTAGTTAAAACGTATAAAATTAAAATATTTTAACTTTATTTCTTCCTTATAAATCAATTCTAAATTAAATAAAAATATTTTGATATATTATTGATTTTGGTATTTAAATATATGATTCATTTAAAAAATTACAAATTAAAAATTTATTGTATTCAAAAAAAATTATAAATTTAATTTCACATTTAGTAAAGATTTATGATACGTATATTTAGGGACCCACTTGATTACATTTAATTTTTTGTTTATCAACAAAAACCCAAAAATATATATTTTTGAGTATGAATTTTTGTGATCAAGTCTATCTTGATTACAATATTTGTAGTTTTGCCGACATCTGCGGGTTCATTTTGTTTTTATTTTGAAAATTTCAATACTGATAATGCGGAGGGGGCACGCGGAAAAATGATACTGATCCTCTAGTCAGATGCAGTTGTGCTGACTGAGTACTAATTGATCCGGGAAAGTTGTGATTTTGATTGGCAGAAAGACTCGGGCATCCAGTTAATTTGAAAACCAATTTAAAGTTGTGATTTTGATTGGCAGAAAGACTCGGTCATCCCAGTTAATTTGGAAACCAATTTTAATGGCTATAAATTACGGAAAAGATAACCACT
>JBAPLJ010000984.1:0-12433 GCA_037832345.1 Rhizophora mangle
ATGAATAGATAAAATATGTTAATAAGTTTTTTATTTCTTTTTCTTATTCAGATTTTTAATATGTTCACTAAGAGTTATCACTTTGAGGTTTTTCTTTTTTTGTGGTTGCATTACTAAATTATGATTCATTCATTGATTATGTAAAATATAATGTGCATAATATTTGAATAATAGTTCAAAAAAACACAATTATCATTATTATACTATTTATCTAATCTTTAATTCCTCACAATCAATTTACAGCCATTAGCCATGGTAGAAAATTGCTTAGAGAAAGAAGGCTTCATCTACTACTAAAGAGGTTGCAACTTCCTTTTTGAGTATTTTGAGATAATGAACGTTAACAAAAGAGGCTCCTACGCAAGAAGAGATGTAAACACCTCAGTCAAATATTGTCAAATTGAGTTTTCTCTTCCAAGTGGTGGGTCACAATCCATTGAGATATTAGAAGCAAGAGATGGATAACCAGCAATGCATACAGCTAGTGCAAGTGGGCAGCATCCTCAAGTACACACAAATTCTTAAAATCAACAATTAAGAGGGATAGCTTTTGATGAAATGAGAGCACAACCTTCTAGGGAGGTACAATCAAGACAAGGGCAATAAGATGAAGGAGCTATCTAAGGTAATTAAAGGAGGTATCTCTTAGTTATGTGATTCACTAAAATCTTAATTATTAGATTGAATATTTAAATGTCTTCACTAATATTGTTTCAATGTGTAAAAATAGAAGAGGACCAATGACAATAAGAGCAGTACATGCTAGACAAGAAGACAAAAAGAACCCCATTTTCCTAAATGCTGAAAATCAACCTATAAGCCCAAATGATAAAAAAATTATGTGAGTTTAGCAATTTTTCTTGGGCCATTGGCTAGGAATGTCAAATTAATGCCTTTATATGTAAAGAAATGGCATGTGCTTGATCCTGAGAAAAAGATTGCTTTATGGAAGTTTGTGTAGGTAATGTATATTGGAAATTTTTTTTCCTTATCTCTTTGAAAATGTATTTATTACTATTAACCCTTGTCACATTTTAATTGATTATAGGATAAGTATGTGGTTCATGAGGAAGGCAAAAAAATGGGTGATGAGTACCATTGGAGCAAGTTGGAGGGCTTATAAGTGCAAGTTAAAGAGACAACACTATAAGAAGTACATGATTAAGGGAGAAAGAATGAGAAACCGTCTATCTCATATACCTTTGGATCAATTTAGATAGTTATTGCAATATTGAAATTCTAAAGGAGCAAAAGTTTAATATTATATTATTCTTCCCTAATTGTCAAATATTTTCTTTTGGTTTTATATTAATATATTTGGACTTTTTTTTATTCCTTACCAATGATTACAAGTAGTGGCAAGAACTAACATTATTAATCGTAAAAGCAAATAAAAATGCACACACTATAGGCAAAAGGAGTTTTATAAGAATTTGAGAACAATTGATACATAAATTACAAAAACACCAATAATATATTGAGTTGTTATATGTGCTATATTAATCTTATGGTCCATATGTAACCATGATTTGGTACCTTTAGTTTATGTTATTTAAATTAGCTTCATTACATTTCATTGTTTGCAGTTGTATCAGAAAGCTGAATATCCAAATAAAACCTCTCCATCTCAACTTCACATATTTAAGGCTACTCACAAAAGATGATTTGACAAAGAATATAAGTTATCATATCAAATACTTACCTTATTTTCTTTTATTTTCCTTATTTTTTCGTGTATAACCTATAGTTCTACTACTATATTTTTTCACTTATAACTTGACTTGCTTTGAACCTAGAATTAGATTAAGGAGCTTCAAACTCAAGGGGAAGGAACAAATAGCCAAAGTCATGTAAATGCCTTTACTACAATTATGGGGAGGAGCATTCTAGGAGGGTGAGGCTATACGAAATAGGTGTGAACCACATGACTTTGAAAGGCAAATTAGTTGTTAAAGATGCTACAAAAGTTCCATTAGACTTTATGCAGTCTATTAAGGAGCATTTGGAAGTTGAGATGCAAAAGACACTTGAAGCACATATGCAAGAGTTGCAAAAGAGGATGGAACTACAAGCTTCAGCAATAGCCCAACATTTTTATGCAATGTTCCAAAAATTACATCAACAAAATCCCAAGCTAAACATTAATTTTGACATGTCTCCTTTAAACATAGCAATACCTCCTTCACTAGATGCACTAGATGATGCTTTTAGTGCTCCCAATCAAGAGTTACAACAAAGGGCCCATATATCCTTGGGAGGCACACACACAGTCCACACATTTAGGTTTTCTCCTATTTTCTTCTTAATCTTATTCTTTGTTAGTGTGTAATTTATTTCTCATTTTTACTTATTTTTAGTTTGTTACTTTATTTTAAATATTTATAAGTTTAGATCAAAGGTTATATTTATCTTTTGTAGGATGATGCTCCCCCTCAAGGATGAGGTCTTTGCAGCCAAATAGTAAACATTAAAACCCTAAATTCCAAGTTTCTCATCTTATTTTACATCAAATTTTCTCTATACATTTTCATCTTTTCTATCCAAAATATTCCATATTTCATACTTAATAATAATTTAGGATGTATCAACTATTAAAATGTCTTTCATTATACTTCTTAAACTCTATGGCTTTGCATTTTAGTTAGGTGAGATTTTGGCATTAAAGTCTTTCTATGGATGGTAGACTAGTTGTGCAATGTGTGGTATATTGTCGATACTCTGCATCAATATGTCTAGTTTTGGATGCATATGATGGTTGTTATGTCTTTTTGTCTCTTTCTCTCTCTCTTTTTCTCTACATTTGTCTTATGAGGAGAAGTATGTGGATTGTTGCTAGTTTCCTCATGAAGGCAAGAGACCGTTACCTTATGGAAGGAAAAAAGCAGAGTGAGGATATGGAGAAGAAGATAATACAATTGCACTTTATTCTCTCCAATTTGAAGGTCTTGTAGATAACATATGAATTTCTTCATTTCTAATGAGTTGAATCAAGTCTAAAGAATTAACTTGAATTTCTACTACTATCTCGTCTTAGTTGCTACTTATTATGCTTAATCGAGCCCAATGTTTACATTTCAAACGCTCGTTATTCTTGAGTGAGAGGATTCATTTCTTAAATGTTGATCATTACTTGATACCTTTATTTATGCAAAATTTGGTTCAGATTGTGAGATGCTTTCTAAATTCATTGTCAACAAAATGTGTTCATTAAGGACAACTTTATGTGTAATCAATCATTTTGATTATGTTTAAATTATTGTCATAAATGTCATAGTTTTGGAACTTTGAAATAGTTAGAGAACCATTGCCTACTTTCTTAAAAGGCCACTACCTATTCTCTTAAAAAACTGCTACCTATTCACTTAAAAAACTATTGCCTATTCCCTTATTAAATTGCTACCTATTCCCTTAAAAAAATTGCTACTAATTCCCTTAAAAAACCACTACCTATTCTTTTAAAAAACTACTATCTATTTACTTAAAAAATTGCTACCTATTTTCCTAAAAAATCATTACCTATTCACTTAAAAGACTACTACCTATTCCCTTAAAAAATTTATAACTTATTCCTTTAAAATACCATTACCTATTGTCTTAAAAAAATTGTTACATATTCTCTTAAAAAAGTGTTATCTATTCTCTTAAAAAACCACTACCTATTTTTTAAAAAGCTATTACCTATTCTCTAAGAAAACTAGTGCCTAAAATGCTTTGAGGTAGTAATTTCATATATACTACTATAGGTAGAGAAAATTGCTCCATTAGATCTATTGCAATGCTCGCAAATGTTATAGCTTGAAAACCATTGCATCAGAGTTTAGGTAAGAATTTTTTGCTTAAAGGGAGTAATTTTGAACTGCTACTTTAATTCATTTATTTGGTAGTGTAACAAACTTATTTGATCTTATTTTGAAAGTGTGAGTGATAGGAAATCACAAAGGTGGACTATGATGATACTTTCATGCTTCCTCCATGGAAGCCAATTAACCTAGGGACTTAGAACTTTTGCTTCCATTTGATAAAACATAGCCCCTTGTTATTAATAAAAGGGGTGTGAATATCATAACACAATATTAGCCTTTTTTTTAAAAATCCTTTTCATTATACAAGCTAATCACTTGGATTGAATTGCTTTTTTGGTGCAATGACAGGGGATTTCCAAAAGATGGTTGCTACTGGACTTAATAATGTGTCACCTTAGAAAATCCTTTGAATAAAACCCTATTTTGCTGCTAAGAAAAAAAAAAAAACAAGAGAGAGAGAGAGAGAGAGAGATGATATTTTTTTTTGCTTGGAGTTTTGCGACATGTATTGAATGTAGTTACTTGAAATTGAACTACACTAAAGACCACTTAGTGTGAATTGTTAGTCTCATATTCTTTTGCATGTATTATATACTAAATTCATATTTTTCGTTGAGATAAAGTGAAGTTAATCATGGAGAAATTAAAAAATTTATGAAAGGTTACCTTATTATTATTTATTAATCAAGTATTTTGATGAATAAATTGATTTGTTTCTTGATTCCTCAACATAAAGATAAAAGCATAGGCAATATATTCTTGGATTTATTGAAGCTTTGATTCAATGGACATTGATCTTTTTTTTTCCCCTTTATGGTTTACCTAGGGAGAGATTCATGTGAGTTTAATAAGTTTAAGACATAGGCTTTGTGGCTTTGACTTATAGCTACAGATCAAGAAGGAGTTATTAAATGTAAGCACAATTGATCAATGTAACCAACATTCACAAGAAAAGCTAAGGCTTTGGCAAAAAGCAAACGACTTGCTACCATAGTTGCAATGATTCCGAACGTACCAAAGGCTGCCTTTGTATTCAAGATGTCTCTAGAATCATTATTTGTATCCATGTCGGGTTCAAATTTCAGCTCAACTGCAAGGTGGTTTGCAAACAATAACAATTAGTTATGCCTCCAGGATTGTTGGGATCCTTGGAAATTCGCAAGTGGTTTTCAAGTATCCACATAGAGTAAGTGACATCAAAGGAAAGCTTTAGTGGGCTTAGACATATGTACAAAACCGCTACTTTTCCCTTTATTAGTAGTAACAAAAATAGGAAGCATTTTTGTTCTTTTGTTCAATCTTGTCTAATTTTTTGTAGGTACCTGTTAATTAACAAAATGGACTGGATGCATTGGAAGTTTTGGTTTAAATCATTGAAGAATGATTTTTGTGAAAATATCCAGGGATGTTGACAAGTCTCTAAATCTATGTATCAAAAAGAATCTATGAATTTGATGAGACAATCTACTTAACATATACAAACAGGGAGAATAAGTCACATACTTGAATTTGGTAAAATCCAATGGTAGCATGAGTCAAAACTTGAGTTTGGAAAATACAGTGTTTTGTTTGCTAAAGTACTAAAATGTTTTAAGATTTTGCATAGTCCATTTTTCAATAGCAAAATTCATTAACAACATTAAAAATACCTTTAATCTATTATGAATGTTAGCAAAATGACTTGTATAACATGGGAGTGTGGGAGAATAAAGGAGTGAGAGAAAATGAAAAAAAAAACAGGTTATGAACAAAGAGAGAGAGAGGGAGAGAGACTTGAGAGAGAGGAGAGAAGGCAAAGGCAAGACGAAGGGAAGTTGATCTTAAATAATGCAAAAATAGATGACTAATCAATTTGATTAAGAACGTATCAAACCCGTTAGTGGAGTGGACTAATGATAAATATATGCACAAGATTTTAATTGTGCAATTTAATAGAATATTATGATTGAATCAACAAACCCAATTGATACAAATTAGCAAAGACTGTAATTAAAATTGCTAGCCACATAGGAATGACACACAAATGTATAATTTAACTATCATTATTATACTTTTTAGGTAAAATTTAAATTTCTTCAATGAATTTGTCAATTTTTAATTACATTTAATTTTTATATTATACTCATTACATTTATTATATCATTATTTTTATACAAAGTTTAATTAATTATTCATTATTTTTTTTTGTTACAAAATAATTAATAAAGGTTTTAAATTTGTTAAATCAAAAATCATGTACAATGATATAACATTATTATTTATAAAAAAAATTCTAAAAATTAGAAATTATTTTGAAAAATAAAAGAATTACAAAAATTTTAAAAATAAAAAATGATATTAAAATTTAATTTCGATATATAGAAAAAATTTTAAAATAAAACTAATATAAAAAAAAATATATATAATAGAATTTAATTTTTAAAAATTTAGAAAAATTGAAAATTAACTTTTAAAATAAAGATAATTATAAATTAATTTCTATAAATAAAAAAAATTTTGAAAATAAAAATAAATTTTTTTACAAAAATAAAAAATAATTCTAAAACTTCATAAATATAAATTAATTTTTTAAAATTCTAATAAATAGAAATTAATTTGAAAAAAAAAATTCTAATGCCTACTTCATTATAGTTAACTCGAGTGGAATATCTACTTCGCGGACACCTTATATACTTTTTCTCCAACAATTGCTCATATATTGTTGTCGCCATGTTCTTGAATCTTTCCATCTCCACCAACAACTCCTCATGTCTACTTATAGTTTCCTTCTTTTTCCTATTTAAAAAAAAATTATAGTACAAAACATGTGACTTCTAGTTCTCCAAGACAACTTGCATTGAAAATTTAATTGTTAATTGTTGAAAATAGCCAAAATTTGTATTTCTTATTTTTTCTATGAATAATATGTACACATACATAAAAAAAAAAAAATTTTAAAAAAATAAGAGACAAACTATTTATTTTTTATTAAAAAATTTATTAAATCTTACTTGAATATATATAATATATATATATATATATATATTATATAAATTACATCATAAATTTTTTTTTTAAATTAAAATTTGAAATTATATCTTTGCAAGTTTTGTGATAATGAATTTAAAGTCTAAAAAATGGTAAAATTTGAGTGCAATGACTTTGGTACTACAAAAATATCTTAATTAAATATCATACTCCCACCCATCTTTCCCAACCTTTGAAGGGATAACATTCAATCAATCTCACTAATAATATTCCCAAATCTCGTTCCCATGCAACTTGCAATGCCATACAAATATCTTTAAGTTAAAAGATCTATCTTCTAAAGTCATTTTTAGAAAAACCCCTAGAACCAACCAAACCAAGAGCTCCTTTAGCAAAACTATCAACATTAATTTTCAAGATCATTGGTGGAGGAGGTTGCCAGCATGTTAAATTGGAATTAGGTACTCTTCCATAGCTTGCTTGACCTTACCACATATACTCTTCTTGCCTAATATTATAAATTTCTATTGTTAGTCTTTTCATAGACTTTGCAATTTCCAAAGAGGCATGATGATCTCTAAAAAAAATACTAGCATTTTGCCAACTCAAAATCTGCCACAAAGTCGAGATAAAAACCACTTGGAAGGAGCAATTCCAAGCAAGCACCACCATTACCCTAAAACAACACCCTTTTTGGACCCAATCTTGAGAATATCCCAAATTATGAAAATTAAAATTAATCAATCAAAATATATTGCACTAGATATCATTAGTGGGAACAACGTGGAAAAGTAAAAAAATAATTAAGGTGCATTGCCTTTTTTGTGCCAAAAAATAGTTTATTGCTTTTTATTCCTCAAAAAATATGATTTTTTAATCTGTTGGTAAGAGGATTGAAATCCTACTTATAGAAATTAAGTAGCAATTTTCATTTTGTTTAAAGTTGGTCTATTTGACTGACACTTTCATGACAAGCCTGATCTACCTTCAGACTTTGGCAAGCTCCAGCCTCTTGCATAAGGCACATTTTGCTTCAATTCACCATGGCCAATTAGTCTAAGCCAACACCTTATTTTTAATATGTGACTCTTTGTAGTTGTAGTTATTCTTAATGCTACTAGGGTGACTACCATATTTTTTTTTTGGACAAGTAGGATGCTTATGGAATGGTAGATACCACTTATTATGACTTGAGAACTTGACTTATTGAACAAACATTGGAAGCAGATCCAACAACACCAAAAATTACTAGTTGTTCAATAATAATTTAGGATATGTTAGACCCCATATGTCAACAAGGACATGTAAAGCAAGGGACAAACATGAGGCTTGATAAGGGAGACAAATTTTGTAAATCTCAATATTTTTGTTTCCATAATTGAGGTGGATAAGGGCACCCTTTGTCAAATGTCAACAATGATTATAGTGCCATTTCCTCCAATCAACCATTATTGCATTAGTATTTTCATTGGGTCATTGTCAAATGTCTAGCTTATTCTTCAAACTCCCATTAACCCAATTCCCCATCTTTGGTTCAAAGCATCCTACAACATTAGCCTCTACAAGTAAGTCATTAAACTTTAGTGAAACTGAAGCAAAAACATTGAAGTCAAAATTTTTCCTAACCTGGCTTTTTTACCCTCACCATTTATTCTTTTGGATATGCTAGTTTTTCACCCTTGTGTTGGTTTCTTGACTGCAACTTGCTTTTGTCTTGTTTAGCCTCAAATGGATTTTGGACTATTAAATTTCATATTATGGTCAATGTGATTTCTGATTATACTAAAGCATTTTGGCTTTTCCTATTTTTGTTTGTTTTCTTTTCTAGATGAAGACCAATCCTTTACTTCTAAGTCTTGTAGCCCCCTTAATGAATCTCATGATCATTAACAACTTGGAAGTAGTTATAGATGAAGATGTGTTATATGGTGTTTACTCTAGTTTGGTTATTTTATAAGCTTATTCATTTGATTAAAGATGCATTGACCTAACTAATAGTAGATTAGTCATTAATGTCAAGTTCATTATTAAGAATGAGTAAGATGGTACATGCAATCCCTATGATCTACCAATTCTAGGGAAATTGGAGGTGAAGGAAAAAGTTTCGAGAAAATTAGAAATTTTTAATAGCAATAGAGTTATCCATGTAAAAAATAATAGTTAACATAATGGCTATTATTCTCCTTCACCTTGGAATCAGCTAGGGCTAAACAATTGAATCCATGACATGGTGGGAGAGAAAAAGCTTCATTAGTAGAAGAGAGAGAGCTTATGAAAAATAAGAAAGAGAGAAGGGTTGCTACCCATTTTATAATCACCAAAATTAGTATGTTGTGCCAAAAAAAAACTATACCTATTGTGTTAGAAAAACTATAAGTGTTGTGCCAGAAAATTTGAGAGAAGAAAAGGGTTGCTGCATATGAAACTCGAACATGTCTTAGGTAGCTTAAGATAAACAAAGAGAAGAAAATGATTGCTATATCTATTTATAACCACAAAAAACTTATCTATTTGTAACAAGAAACATGAAATTGTTGTGGCCAAAAAATTGAAAGGAGAGTTATATGTGAAATTTTTTTTTGTTGTACCAACTAATAAGGCTATATAACTTAAGATGTGAGAATTTAAAAAGGCAACTTATCATTTTATAGTATTATAAATGTACTTGACACTTATATTTAATAGTTTTATTACTTTTGTCCCTCAATTAGTCTCAAGTCATGATGACAATAATAGTTTATAAGTTATGGCATTACCTTTTTTAATTAAATTCAAATATTTGGGTTAATATTACATTTTAGCTCATTTAAATATGAGTAATATGTTTGTTGTTTGAATACCAAACGTTTGACTTGGCCACTATATGAGAATATTTTATTTGATGTTGGTGGGTAAATTGAGCATGTAAAATGTAGTAGTACCTAAGATACTATCATTAGGTTAGAAAATGTTAATACCCTTGACACACTTCTTATCTCATTTACACAAACATCACAACATCTTTGATAACCAATTTGACATCATCTATTTTAGTTGTAAACTTTACGATATATATTGAAATCTATATTTATTATTACAATATTTTATCATATTGGTTATTATTCTTTGTTGAGCTTTGAAAATAAATCACTACGACCTAATTTTTTTTTTCTTAAGATAATATAAAAAAATTAAAACAAAAGAATGTAATATTAGAATTATTGATTTTATGTACCAAAAAGTATAATTTTTACTATTTTGACTATAAATTTTATGAATTTTCTTGTGAAAAAAAAAAACAAAACAAATCAAATTTATTATTTATTATTCTATTTTTATACACACACACACACACACACTCACACACAAGTATATACATATCTTATATGCACACCATTTTTTTTTTATATATTATGTAAATAAATAATATATTTAATTTATATAATTTTTTATATATATATAGAGTAAATATGAAATTTAGCTTATTTATTATATATATAATAATCTATTTTTATTTTAAATATTTATGATATTTTAAAAATTATACACACACACACACACAGAGTTTTGTATACACATTTTTTATAAATAATATAATATATATATAATATATTTGTAAATTTTTCATACAAATTAAATATATAAAAAAGACATATTAAATAATAATAATTTTTTTTTGTGTATTATAAATTAACAAGTTAACATACAACCAAAACTTAATAATAAGATAAAAATTAATATAAAAATAAAAAATTATATACCTTATATTCAAACTAATATATAAATAATAAATAATAAATTTTTTAACTATTATATTATATGATAAATAAAAAATTAGTTTTTTTGAATTAACTTGTTAACTTATAATCTAAGTAAAAAGTATCAAAATTAGGAATCGCATTGTAAAAAAAAAAAAATAAATAAATAAGTCAACAAAATAGCAGAACAAGCAGTAAGTTTGAAAAAGGATACACCAAGTAAAAGCTATGAGCAAATGAGCCAACCAATATAGCTGTGAATAATCAATCCCTCAAAATAGGTCTATGGCACACTAAGAGTTGAACAAAAACACTACAATCATCTATAAAAGCCAAACATTAGATAATCAAAATTCAAAACATATGATGTAAATAGTTTTAAAGAATGAAAAGGAGAAAAAAAATCACCAAAATGAAAAAATGGTGGGGGATTTAGTTAAAGGAAGAATAAGAACACAAATGAGAGGAACCTAGAACTTGAGTGGGGCACCTTTGTTTTGCTTCCTAACAGGCAATTATCTCCAACAAAATTCAAACATAGACATTAATTCTAATCAATAATACATCAATCAACAAAGATTTTGAAATAGAAACATGCATGTAATATGACACTCCTAAGGTCCATTCTCATAGGCCATCATCTCATGAGTATAATTTTTTTTCCTTTTTCATTTTTTTTTCTCTTTTTCTTTTTCCAATATTATAATATAATTTAATTATTTCCTTCTTGAGGATTCACTAACATGTTTTGTTGGTCCAATCCAATAACATTTCATTCAATTGTAATCTTTGTAAGAGACATTAAAATTTGTAATTATGATTATGAAAGATTTATGACAAAAACCATGGGTGATGCTTGCATTGTAGATGTTGATCTATTTAATTATTTAACAATAACTTATATACCCACCTTATTTAATAATATTAAGTTTATATATATCTGGTTATTATGAAAGTTTAGATAGATAATATAAAGTCCAATTTCATTTCATGATATCAACTAGTGATGTTTCATTTTATTTTATTTTAAATATTTTTTTACCATATTTTATTTTTGTGCATTTAATTAATTAAATATGTATTAATCTAACTAATAGTAGTTTAGTCATTAATGTCAAGTTTGTTATTGTGTTGGCTTTGTTGTATTCAACATTTATTAGGCTATGTTGTTGCCACTCTTATGTGTAATAGTGAAATGGTGAAGATGATAGGACAAATAATTTAATATTTTTGAGATTTTCATAATTGGTTGACTAAGATTTGGAATAATTGTGCATCAAACATAACATATGGCTTGACTAATACTAATTTCAATCATATTTCTAATTTAAATTTTTATGGCCAATACAAAAAATGATCCTAATAGTGTATTAAAGTTAATGACAATTCAAGATGCCTCTAGAATTATTAGGATCCTAAGTAATTCCTAGCTTTTTTCATGTATGCATAAAGGATATGCTTATTTGTGTTCAAATAATTAAGAGTTCAGATATTTTTTGAAAAGTTTTTTTTTAAGGGTATAAGATTTATGGGGAAAATGGACTTAGAAAGAAAATATGCTTATGTTAGGTAACCTAAAAAAAAAGAAAATATTTTTGTTCTTACCTAGTTTAATTTTAAAAAATGAAAATTAAATCCTACATAATAAACAAAACGGTTTTGATGCATTGGAAGTTTTGGTTTCATGCTCTTGCAAAGGTAATAAGTTCAATTTTCCATAATAGAATAACTCCTTTAGAAAATGGTTTTAAAATGCAAGCATTATTCTCAAAGCAAAATTTAAAATACAATCTAATACAATCTTCTCCTAAGCTACTCATAGCAGCATCATGCATGACTCATAAAAATGAAAGTATGTTGTAGAAGAGATGCAATCAAACTTCTCAGCCATTTTGAATTTTCACTTGCTCTTCATGTCATATAGAT
>JBAPLJ010000985.1:0-52484 GCA_037832345.1 Rhizophora mangle
AATTCTGCAGCTAAACTATTTCCCATTTATGAGATATGGCAAAAAAAACTAAGCAGTACGCGGCTGATCTGCTTTGTCCAATGCCCCTCTTGTGATCAGAGTTCAATATTTTGCCTTGTCCAATTGGTTTGGAATTTGCACATGGCTTCTTTATGGAAGTCATAGCTCAGCCTCTTAGCTATCTATTGAAATTGGTTTTGTTGAAATAAATCTCCTGCAACTGAAAAAATAGCCAAAGTACTAAACAGTGCAAAAACCAAATTTAACCAACTTTTATGATAATTAGGCATATGGACAACTAAGTAAGAAACAAGTCAAATTACATTATCTAGACTATCAAACATGTATAAAATATTAATTATGAGGCAAAATATTATGCAAAACTTGGTTATTATCACTCCCCCAAACTTAAATGTCTGCACGTCCTTGGGCAAAGCAAAAAGAAAATAACTCCAAAGGGTTCCTCAAACTCCTTATCCTATAAATGCTATGTTTAAGCAAGATACGACTCTTTCTCAAACATTTCCCACTTTAGATGGCTTCCTAGGTCTAAGAATAACTCATCAAAAAAAACAAACAACCAAACTTGAACAACACCACATATCATGGTTCTCATTCATCCATACCATGAAAATCACATACAAGTTACCATCATATGAGACACTTTGGCAGAGTTATAGGTCCTTATGGATTCTCTCAATTCTCTCAAGGATTTGGGGACCTGTTTGCACTCAAAACACACTCCATAGACAACCCACACAACCATATGCTTGCAATCATTCTAAATTTTCACCACTCGATAAAGGTGTAATACAAAAATCAAGAGGACTTTCACATGCTGTAATGGGGCCATGGGTTGTAATGCATTGGGTAGGTAAATATGAGAGATGAATGGGCTGCAATGTCATTCTAAGGTAGGGAAAATAAAGGAGTGATCAAACAAAACACTCTTCCTACCATTTTACCTTTCTTCTAATACCTGGTCAACTCTTCAAATCATTCTAATTTTCCTTTTCCTTTCCTACCGAAAACATACCCAAATGATGATTCTTAGTTGGGTTCTCATGAATTTTTTTTGTTTTTTTGCAAATGATCTTTTTTTTTTTTTACATGTTTGGCCAAATACTCCACACAATTGCAACCCCTCCCTCACACTTAAATCATGCTTGTCCTCAAGCATATGAAAGGGACTCCCCCACACTTAAATTAAAAGCTTTTTCTGTAATGTCTATGGCTGTTAATCATGAATGTATAATGGTTAAGAACAAACAAGCTTGAGGCTCAATGAGGCTAGCAATGGTCATAATTAATAAAGGTTGGCTTATTTGGCCTAAAATTAGGAAGAAAAAGATGCCTCTATCATTTTCATGCATACAAATGTTAGGTATTTTGATAAAGAACGAGAGCAAGTTCTAGTGTGCAAAGTTCCTAGGAGTGGACACTCATGAAAGAATAATGAGAATGGCATGTGATGTAATTGATTCAATTAGGCTCAAATATCCTCACCTGGTTTCCATCTATCAATGTGGCCAAGCAACCCAAAATCTAGCTCCTAGCATGCTCAATCCATAGTGGGACTCACTCAGACCAATCAATGCAATGGAATAAAAGTATATCATTTGCTATTTAATAGTTTTTCATCAGACTAAGTTGTTCGCTGTCATGGAAACTATCTGGGAAATTTTATTCATGAACTTAAATGAAACTATCATGTAGTGATCCTCGTTTAATGCAAGAAAATGTACACAATTGAAAATAAAGTTAAAATGGTTGGGATTAAAAAGCTCATCAAGGTGCTAGGTAGTGCATCCAACAAGTGTAACTCTTCTCCTAGTGGTTCTTTATGGCCAAGTGCTTTATGGAAGTGCTTGAGCTTATGGCCATTCATTGTGGACTTTCTCTTCAATGCTGGTTCTTCCACCTGCATTGTACCATAAGGATACACATGAGAACCAAAAAATGTCTTTCCCAATTGGAATGTAACTTACCTAGCATTAACTTGAGCCGTGAGTTGTAGAGAATAACTCATTGCCCTAGTTTAAATGTCTTATAGTGAATCATCTAGTGATGTAGCTACTTTTTCCTCTCCTTGTAAATTTGGGCATTCTCATAAGCCTCCATTTGGATCTCCTTAAGTTCTTGAAGTTATAACTTCCTTCTAGCTCTTACTCAGACTAGATCCAAGTGGCAACACTTAACTGCCCAATATGCTTTATGTTTGATTTCCACCGGTAAGTGACATACCTTCCCAAAGACTATTTAGTACTAGGATATATTGATTGGGGTTTTATAGGTAGTGTCGTATGCCCACAAAACTTCCTTTAGTCATGCACTCCAATCTTGTTAGCTTGGTTGAACCATTTTTTCAAGTATGCCCTTGATTTCTTAATTGGAGACCTCAATTTGGCCATTTGTTTGTGGGTGATACAAAGTGGAGATCTTGTGGACTATGCCATATTTTTTCAATAAAGCTTTAACATGTTGATTACAAAAAGGGATCCCTGATTCAAGATGATAGCTTATGAAACTTTGAACCTACAAATAATCTTCGAATGGATAAAACTTGCTACTACTTTGGCATCATTAGTCCTGGTAGCCTTAGCCTCTACCCACTTGGAAACATAATCAACCACCAAAAGAAAGTAAATATAACCAAACAAAGTTAGGAATGGTCTTATAAAGTCTATACCCCAAACTTCAAAACTTCACAGAACAACAATGGTTGTTAGGTCATCCCTTGCATATGTGATAAATTCCTAGTTTGTTGACATTGGTCACATGTTTTACAAAAAATATAGGCATCATGAAACAGAGTTGGCCAATAGAAACTTGAATCTAACACTTTCCTAGCCATTTTAAATGAACTAAAATGGTTGTCTAATGCTCTAGAATGATAGAGCCTCAAGATAGACTCATGCTTATGCTTATGCTCAAGCACACATCTCTTAATGATGTTATCACTACAAAATTTCTAAAGATAAGGATCATCCCAAACATAATATTTGGACTCACTTTGAAGCTTGTCCACTTGATGCTTAAAAAAATCAGAAGGAATCACCCCAAAAACCAGGAAGTTAACTAAGTCAACATACAAAGGAGCATGTTGATGTCAAGATGTACCATAGATTTGCAAGAGGTGCTCATCCAAGAAGTCATCTTGAATGGGAAGGGGTTTTGAAGTCCCTTCAATTTGATTAAGATGATTAGCCACCAAATTCTTAGCTTTGCTTCTGTTCTCAATCTCAACATCGAACTCTTGGAGTAATAACATCCATCAAATTAGTCATGGCTTCACATTGGGCTTTTTAAAGAGATATTTAAGTGCTACATGATCAAAGAAAACTACAACTTTAGAATCAAGTAAATAAGATCTAAACTTGTCAAAAGCAAAAACAATAGCCAAAAGCTCCTTCTTTGTTATGGTATAGTTAGATTGAGTGGCATTGAGTGTGCAGGATGTGTAATGGATGATCGTAGCTGCCCATTAAATCTTTGTACCAAAACAGTTCCCACCACATGGTTGTATGCATCACACATTAACTCGAACTGTTGAGACCAGTCTAGGGCTTGCACAATTGGTGCAGTGGTCAAGGCATGCTTGAGTTGGCCAAAAGCTTCACAACAATCCTTCTCAAACTTGAACTCCACGCCTGCCTTCAAAAGGTTGGTCAATGGGAGGGCTATCTTGCTAAAATCCCTTATAAATCTATGATAAAACCCTGCATAACCAAGAAAAGATTGAATTTCACATACACATATGGGGTAAAATAAACAAGAAATAACTTTAACATTTGCTGAATCTACTTTAATACCATCCTTGGAAACTACATGTCCTAACATAATTCCTTACTTAACCATGAAGTGACACTTTTCATCATTAAGGACCAAGTAAGTTTCTGTGCACCTTTTAAGAATTTGAGATAATCATTATATACATTCATTAAAAGAGAAATGATAGATGGTGAAATCATCCATAAAAACTTCCATGCCATCCTCCAAGAATTTAGAGAAAATACTTACCATAAAATGTTGTAAAGTGCCCAGAGCATTGCATAAACTGAATGACGTCCGCTACTAGACATAAGTGCCAAGAGAACATGTGAATGTAGTCTTCTCTTGATCCTCAAGGGTGATGTGAATCTAAAAGTATCCCATAAAACCGTCCAAGAAATTTAAGTGAGATTTCCTAGGTAGTCTTTCAAGAATTTGATCAATAAAAGGTAAAGGATACTAATCCTTTTGCGTCACTTGGTTAAGCCATTGATAGTCTATACACGCTCACCAAGAATTTTGCATGTGAGTTGGCAACAATTCATTATTCTCAGTCTTGACTACCGTAACTCCAAATTTCTTTGGCATCACTTGGACTGGACTTACCAAATCACTATTTGAGATTAGATAAATAATTCCACCTTAGAGCAATTTGGACACTTCTTTTTTCATGACATCAAGAATAAGTGAGTTGAGTCTTCATTGTGGTTACCTCATAGGTTTAGCTCCTTCTTCAAGGAAGATTCTATGCATGCAAATTGCCAGACTAATCCCAGTAATGTCCCTAAGTGTTTAGACAATAACCTGCTTGCGCTCCCATAAAACTTCAAGTAACCAAGCTTCCTACAACTCATCAAGGCTCCTAGCAATAATCACTAGAAGTTTGCTAGTCTTAGCTAGGGATGTATACCTTAGATGCTCTAGAAGAGGCTTTAAATCGAGCTTAGGAGGTTGTACAATGGATGGAAGAAGTCTAATTGACTTACTCTCAGTTGTTTCTAATCGAGCCTTCTTTGTTATTCTCAATCTGATCTATCCATTCCCTACTATTTTGCCAATTATGCCACTTGTTCTAGCCATGTGGTTGCTATTGGTGTTGACCTAGGCCAAATCTCCAAGGTGGCTATCTGGTTTCTCTTGTGATGTCAATCCTAAGTTCCCATACTAAAGGCTAGGATGATTGTGCCACCCTGGGTTGCATGTGGCTGAGTATGGGTTGTATCGAGACTGATCTTCCTGTTGACATGGCCTTTCTTGATATCCTTTAACTATAAGGACTTGATCTTACAACTCCTTTGCCAATGTCAGGCATGAGGTAGTAGGATGCCCTGGACTTGCACAAATACCATAAACTAGGCTCCTAGGGGTAAGTCAAGAAATCCCTTGGCCCGGTTGTTGTTGATCTATAGCCAATATCCTTATAAGTGACATAAGTTCGTCAAGATGGTGCTTCACTCTTTAATGATCTTGACAAGTAGCTGATACCTCATGTACTCCTTGAGATGGAACTATTGCCCTCATGTTAAATTGCTAGGAATTCATTGCCATTTTCAATCAATGCTTGAGTGGCTTAGGGTGTCTTATCCACTAGTGTGCTACCACTTGCTACATCAATCATGCTACAATCCATTAGGAGTAGACCTTCACAAAAGTAATGGATCAAAAGTTGTTCTGATATCTAGTGAAATGGATAGCTCACTAACTTATCAAACCAATCCTAGTATTCATAAAGGGTCTCGCCATTAAGCTATTGGATCCATACCTCTTTTCAAATGGCCACAATATGCAAGGTAGGAAAGAACCTTTTTGATGAAGGCCTTTTTCATGTCATTCCAACTCCAAATGGCCTCAGGATGGAGATAATAAAGTGTTGTGGACTCATTTGTTGGGCTCGCATATAAAAGATGTGCTAATTAATTTCTAGTTTAAGTTTTTATCTTTCAAATTTATTTTAAAGTTGTTTGGTTTTGCTGGAGGCCTATCTACTGGATTAGGTTAATCCTTAAATTTCAGAGTTTAGATCTGAAATTATAGGGTTTCTATTTTTTCAATAAAATTGTCCTATTTAAAGGATTAAGTGATTGATAAAATTACAAGCTGAATTTTATCGTTAACCTAGAGATTGGGTTCTCTCTCTGAATAAGGCCTAAGGTTTTAGTCTCCCTTTGATGAGCTGAACTCTTATTATAAAAATAGGTCGTTCTAAAAACCCTAATAAAGGGAAAGGATGACTTATAGAGTTGGACTTTCCCGTGAGTCAACCGGTGACAAGATCCTTGGTCAAGGAAGGCCACAAATTGGTATCAAAGCCAAACACAATGGGTGACTCTCAAACTGAGGACAAACTATGCACACTCCTCAAAGAGGCACAAGTTGCAAGTGATGCTAGGGTTGCTGAGGTAGAGCGATGGCTGGGAAATCAGATGCAAGAACTCTCATTATAATTGAACGAGATGATGGTAGGCCTTCTGAAAAGTATGTGTATGGAATCAGAAACCACAAGCCATAACCCACCACAAAAGCAAACACCCCTTCTGATTAATGCAAGTAATCCAACAATAAGAGCTGGTGTGGCAACCGGTAGGGGAATGGTGCCTCGATACACAAAGTTGGATTTCCCAACTTATTTTGGTGCAAAAGATCCCTCAATTTGGTTACATCTGTGTGAAAAGTTCTTTACTAATCAGTGCACAATAGAAGCAAACAAGGTGGGGCTAGCTGTATTCCATTTCCTTGGGGAGGCAAAATTGTGGTACCACCAGTTAGAATCTGAGCAACTTGCAATTAGTTGGAATAGGTTCAAGGAGTACCATTTGCTTCGATTTGGCCCTCTAGCATGTAGCAACCCCTTAGGGGAGCTAGTCAATCTTAAACAAACAGAGTCAATTGAGGGTTATCAAAGCCAATTTCAGGAGTGATTGGCATGAGCAAGCTGATTCATTAGAACGGACCACCGTGTAAGTTTATTCACTGTGGGATTGTCTAATTCAATTCACTTGGATGTGGAGCTTCACACACCACCTGATTTAGCCCATGCCATGAATCTAGCCAAAACCTTTAAAGCCAAATAGAAGGTATTGCAAGAACTTGTACAAAAGAAGGGGATGTGGCAACACAACCAAGGCATTCCTTCATCTAACACAACACAAACAACACCTTCAGTCAGGAATAGCACTAGTCTGAGAGTGCAGACTAACAACAAAATTGTAAGTTCTTCCTCACCTTTCATTAAGAAACTGACAAGGGCTGAGATGGCAGAAAGAAGGGCACAAGGGCTTTGTTATAATTGTGACGAGCCATATTCAGTAGTACACTAGTGTAAGAAGCTTTTTTGGATTGAGATGACTAAATAGAACAGCAAGGAAACTTGAGTCTGAGGTGGAACCATAGATCTCACTTCATGCCATCATAAGACAAAAGGGGGCAACTACAATGCAAGTCGGGAGCTGTTAGTCCATTGGACTGAAACGGATATTGCTGACTCAACTTGGGAATTGTTGGATCAGTTTCCACAATGTATATCTAGCCTTTGAGCTTGTGGACAAGCTCTTTCTTTAAGGGAAGGGTGACGTTGTGGACTCATTTGTTGGGCGCATATATAAAAGATGCGCTAATTAATTTCTAGTTTAAGTTTTTATTTTTCTACTTTGTTTTAAAGTTGTTTGGTTTTGCTGGAGTTATCTACTAGATTAGGTTATTCCTTAAATTTCTGAGTTTAGATTTGAAATTATAGGGTTTCTATTTTTTCAATAAACTTATCCTAATTAAAGGACCGAGTGACTAATAAAATTACAAGCTGAATTTTATTGTTAACCAAGAGATTGGGTTCTCTTTTTGAATGAGGCCTAAGGTTTTAGTCTCCCTTTGATGAGCTGAGCTCTTATTATAAAAATAGGTGGTTCTAAAACCCCTAATAAAGGGAAGGGATGACTCATAGAGCTGGACTTTCTCATGAATCACCCGGTGACAAGATCCTTGGTCAAGGAAGGCAACATAAAGCCAATCTTTCATAGCTCCCTCCAAAGAAAATGGAAATGCTCAAATCTTGACATGGTCCTTAGAGATCCCTTGTAGTCTCATTGTTGAATAGACAATATGAAATTCCTTGAGAAGTTTATGGGGATCTTCACCTGCAAGGCCATGATATTTAGGCAACAAATGAATGAGTTCAGATTTAAGTTCAAAGTTAGCTTTAACATCTACATACTGAATACACAAAGGTTGGTAATTGATATTGGGTGCCACTAGTTTTTTCAAAGTTTGATTGTTATTTCCATTATTCCTAGCCATGTTGTTATTCTAGCTAGCTCTGATTCTTAATATTATTTATTCTTCCTTAATGAATCTAGAAGAAGATAAAGGGGGGGGAACCGATGATGATTGTGTAGTCCAATGATATCTACTCAATGTTTGTTATATTTTTGGGTCAAAATCAAACAATAAATTATTAGACAACCTAGTCATACACTATGCAAACCGTGCAAAATAAAGCTGAAAGAAAGAAAGAAAAAAGAGTTGAATAGAACAAGAGCAAATAATCAATAAATACAATTGACTAGAACAACCTTAAACACTAATGAGCAGCTAAACCAATTTGAAAAAGGAACAGAAAATAGCTAAAAAGAATGAAGTAGGACAAAGCTAAAAGGAATGGCAATAAAAGTCGACACTAATCAGACAGTTAAAGAAATAGATGAATTAAAGCTAAATTAATAGAATAATCAGAGAATAAACTAAAGCAAACATGAAACAAATAACAACATCAAGTAGAAAGTGAAAAGAAAAGTCAAAAGAAAGCTTATGCTAGTCAGACATTGGTAAAGGGCATGTAAGGTAGCTAAGGAAGAAAAAGAACCAGCCAAGATGAATTATCCCATCATAAAATTGATGTTCTTTCCCTCCTTTCTTTAGTCATGACCAATAGTAAGATACCTACAACAATGGTTAATTATTTACAAATAAACAAGAAAAGGTCATAAAGATACCTTGGTTGCCTAGCAATGACACCAAAATTTGATGAATTCAACTGTCACATCGGTCAAATTAATTGTTAGGGCAGCCTAAAGGCTTGTAGTCAATGGCATGACCCTAGTCATCTCTTAATGAACCAATGTATTTTATGACTATATGATATGTAACTAACTCCATTAATTCTTAAACCTTGATGACCTATCCTCAACTCCTAAGGAAATATGAACATAAGTATAGTTGGTTAGCCCTAGTCCTAACCGAGATCTCACATTGGACAACATTGCACTCCCTAAAATCTCTAGATGATTGCCTAGATTCAACTAACTATGAGTCACAAAAACCTACTATCACACAATTATCATGCAATCTATAGCTAGCCTAAGCACTAGAGTTCACTAACCTAAGTAGCAAATCTTCCACTTAATCTCAACCTAAGTGTCACTCAAGTTATTGAGATGGCCAATTTCCTGCTCCATGGAGGCTTGCTGAACTTTACCCATGCATAACTCCATTGAGATGGCCTTATCTTTTTTCGTTGTCTTCATCAGAGTTGTAGCTCTTTGAGTTAGCTTTCCAAAGATTCAAATTTTGTAGCAAAATCCTTCCCTTTTATGAGATATGGCCAAAAAACTAAGCAGTGCGCGACTGATTTGCTCTGTCCAATGCACCTCTCGTGATCAGAGTTCAATATTTTTCCTTGTCTAATTGGTTCTGAATTTGCATGTAGTTTCTTATGGAAGTCATAGCTCAGCTTCTTAGCTATCCATAGAAATTGTTTTTTGATGAAAGAAACCTCCTGCAACCCAAGATATAGCCAAAGTATGTAAACAACACAAAAATCAAATTTAACTGGACTTTTATAATAATTAGGCATATGGACAACTAAATGAGAAATCAGTCAAATTGCATCATTTATACTTTCAAACATGCATAAGATATTAAGCATGAGGCAAAATAGTATGCAAAACTTGGTTGTTATCAATCTATCATGTAGAAAGGCTTCATTGAAGATAATTAGAAATTTTGGTTTCAAGATCTTCATCCTTAACGAATTCAAACTTAATGCTTATGGAGTGTTTGGCAGATGAAATGTTGACACTATCATCTCTTTGCTGTGTAATCCTATTGACATCTATTGTCACAAGAGGCTTTAGGCCAATAACATTTCCAAGTTTCCAAGTGTTAGGTAGATTTACCTCATGCCATTTGATGTACTCAGGTGTTTGTAAGTTAGCTTTGTACATATCTATTTGCCACAAAAGTGTTTCACCTCATACTCCATGATGAAGGGCTTTGGTATTGAATGTTGTTTCCATAACATTGTAATGTATCCTATACATTAAGCTTAATGAAATTGATCCATCTGTGAATTGATTGTTGTGAAGCTTGATTTGTAGGGTGAGAACATTAAGTCTATTCCTATCATGAAAAGAAACTATGAATCTAGAAAATAATTAAAATAAATTGGACCATAACACAAGCTTGTTTTAATAATACCTAAGAGAGAATCATCAAAATTTAATAGTCAACGATCTTTAAGGGCCACAAGAATAAAGGTGTCTAACCCTTATCTAAAAAGGGGCTCAATTCCTACCTGGACAAAGCCAACGTGCAAGAAGTTGTAATGCTTTTGGTTGTACTTTTATAGAGGCTTAGGAAAGGAGCTTTCCCATTTCAAAGGAGTTGTAAAGATGGCATTCCCACTTTTCCATCTTAATTGTGTAATTGGTGCTTAATAAGAGCTTGAATCAGCTTAACTAGTAGATTTGCCTCTTAGCAAGCTTTGAAATTTGCCCACATTTTATAAATTTATCAAAATCTTCAATCAAGACCTTTTCCTAATTGATGAATCCTAAGGAGAAGGCTTTAGAATCATGGCTTGGTAAAGAACATTGAAAGATAACAAACATAGTAAAGCTTTCAAGGATAGACCTACAGTTGGAGTGGGTAAAGGTTTCTAGAGATTTCCCTACGTATGTCATAGTGTTTACTAATAGTCTTATTGCCTTACCTGGGACTTGCTTTTTGGAACACCCTCATTTAGTTCCTCTCCAATCACACTTAACCTTTTAGGACTCACACTTGATTTCTCCCTTTAGTGAAAGGTTACTCCAAATTCAATTTTTACTTTTTTTGAATGTTGACTAACCTATTACTTAAATTGCATAAATAATAAAAATAGAATTTAAATTTGGATAATGATAAAAAAAAAAAAATGCAATAACTTGAAGTAGATTTTTTTTTTTATTTAAATATGATTTTATTTCACTTTTTTGGTGAATTTAGAGTAACCTTTTACTAAAATTGCAAAAATTTCAATCAAAAAAAATTTTAAATTTCAATAATGTTTGAATTGACTGATATAGTTACTAAAATCTTGAGTTTTTTTTTATTATATATATATATATATATATATATATATTAATTTTCATTTGATGTGTCTAGCAAATGAAATGCTAACACTATCATCTTTGTGTTGTGTAATCCTATGGAGATCTATTGTAATAGGAGGCTTTAGGGCAGTAACATTTTCAAGTTTTTAGGTGTCAAGCAAATTTACTTCATGCCATTTGATGTACTTGGGCATTTGTAAGTTAGCTTTGCATATATTTGTTTCCCATAGATTTTTTTCACCTCATACTCCATGATGAAAGGCTTTGGCATTGAACATCATTTTCATAGCTTTGTAATATATCTTGTACATTAAGTTTAATAGAATTGATCCATTTACAAATTAATTGTTGTGAAGCTTGATTTGTAAGGTAAGAACATCAAGAATATTCCTATCATGCAAAGAAACTATGAAATGTGGAAAATAATTAAATAAATTGGACCAAAACATAGGCTTGTTTCAATAATACCTAAGAGAATCATTAAAGTTTTAAAGATGACAATATCTAAGGGCCATAAGAATAAAGGTGTCTAACCCTTCTTTAGAAAGGAGCTTAATTCCTACTTGGACAAAGCCAAAGTGTAGGAAGTTGCAACATTTTTTGTGGTACTTTACAGAGGCTTGGGAAAGGAGCTTTCTCATTTTAAAGGAGTTGTAAAGATGACAATCCCACTCTTTTATCTTGATTGTGTAATTAGTGCTCAATAAATGCTTAAACTAGCTTGATTGGTAGATTTGCCTCTTGGCAAGCTTTGGAATTTGCCACAAGTCTATAGATTTATCAAAATCTTCAATTAGGACTTCTTCTTGATTGATGAATCTTAAGGAGGAGGCTTTAGAACCATGGCTTGATGAAGAAGGTCAAAAGATAGTAGACATAGTTAAGCTTTAATGGATAGACTTATAGTTTGAGTGGGTAAAGGTTTCTGGAGATTTCCCTACGTATGTCCTAGGGTTTACCAACGGTTTTACTACCTCACTTGGAACTTGCTGCCTAGAACACCCTAATTTGATTCCTCTTCAATCAAACTTTACCTTTTGGTACCCACGCTTAGTTTCTTCCTTCAGTAAAAGATTACTTCAAATTCACTAAAAAGCAAAATAGATAATATTTAAATAAAAAAAATGAGTGATTGATGTAATTGCATTTTTTATTGTAAAACCAAATGTTATTCAAATTGGATCTATTTTACTTTTGGGGAAATTTAATGTAACATTTTAGTAAAATTTTAAAAATTACAATAAAAGATTGTAAATTTGAATAACATTTGGTTTAATTTAAATAATTACTAAAATCTACAATTTTGTATTAAAAAAATTTCATTTTGTTACTTATTTTAAATGTTGACAAACTAGTTACTTAAATTATATAAATAACACAAGAAAAATTTAACTTTGAATAATGGTTAGAATAAAAAATGAAATTACTTAAAGTAGACATTTTTTTTATTCAAAAATGATTTATTTTACTTTGTGATGAATTTAGAGTAAACTTTTACTAAAATTATAGAAATTATAGTAAAAAATTTTAAATTTCAATAATATTTGAATTGATTTATATAGTTACAAAAAAAATTTTGAGTTTTTCATTCAAAAAAATATTGTTATTTTTTTATTTTTCCATGAATGTTGGGTAACCTGATACTTATATTGTGCAAATTATGTAAAAATATGTTAAATTTGAATAATAGTTAGATTAGAAAATACAATTACTTAAATTAGTTGTTTTTCATTTAAATATGGTTTATTTTATTTTTTTAGTAAATTTAGAGAAACCTTTTATAGAAATTGTAAAATGTACAATAAAAAATTATAAATTTGAACAACATTTTGATTGATTTAAATAGTTACTAAAATTTAGAGTTTTGTATTTAAAAATGACATTTTTTTTTTTTACTTTCTTGAATGTTGAATAACCTGTTACTAAAATTGCTTAAATAATGTAAAAAATTTTAAATTTGAATAATAGTCATAATAAATAATGTAATTACTTAAATCTATCATTTATTATTCAAATATGATATATTGCACATTTTGGTGCATTTGAAAAAACTTCATTATTCTTCTCTAAGAATCCTTACCTTAATAACCTTGATAATCATATCTTGTTATTTTATTTCAAGTATTTTATTATCATATTTATTTTTTATATATTCAATTAATTAATGATGCATTGACCTAACTAATAATACATATTGAGAATGAGATGGTACATATAACCCCTATGATTTGGCAATTCCAAGGAAATTGGAGGTAAAGGAAGAAGTTTAGAGAAAAAATTAACAATTTTCAATAACAATAGATAGAGTTATCCATGTAAAAATAACAACTAACATAGTGGCTATTAGAATCAGCTGGGGGACTAAACAATTGGATTTATAGCATGGTGGGAGAGAAAAAGTTTCATTAGGAGGAGAAGAGAGAGAGAGAGAGAGAGAGAGAGAGAGCCTATGAAAACTCAAAAGGAGAGAAGGTTACAACCTATTTATAATCACCAAAATTAGTATGTTGTGCTAGAAAAATTGTGAGTGTCATGCAAAAAAAAAAAAAACTGAGAGGAGTTGCTACATGTGAAACTTGAACATGTCTTGGGTAACTTTAGAAAAATAGAGTGGAAAAAATGGTTGCTGCACCTATTTATAATCAAGAAAACTTATTTGATTGTAGTAGGGAATGTGGAATGTTGTGCCTAAAAAACTCAAAGGAGCATTATACGTGAAACTATTTGTTGTGCTAGCTAATAGGGCTACAAAGCTTAAGATGTGAGAACATAAGAAGGAAACTTATCATTTTTTTATAATATTATAAATGTACTTAAATCTTATATTTAATAGTTTGGTTACTTTTGTCCTTCGATTAATCTCAAATTATGATGGGATTAATAGTTAATAAGTTAAGGCATCATTTTTTTGTTAATTAAAATCAAATATTTGAGTCAATATTAAATTTTGTTTCATTTAAATTTATGTAATATGTTTGTTGTTTAAATACTAAAGGTTTGACTTGACCACTATATGAGTGTATTTTACTTGATGTTGATGGAAAAATTGAACAAGTAAAATGTAACAATGTCTCATATACCATCAATAGATCAAAAAATGTCAATATCCTAACATGCTTCTCATCTCGTTTACACAAACAATACAATTTTTTTGATAATCAATTTAATGCCATTTCTTTTAATAATAAATTTTGTAATAGATGCCAAAATTTGTAATTAATATTGTAGTATTCTATCATAATGATTATCATTTTTTGTTGACCTCATAAAATAAATCATCGTGACTTTTTTTTTTTTTCAAAAAAACATAAAAATTAAAATAAAAGAGATTATAATATTTGACTTATTTATGTACCAAAAAAAGTATAATTTTCAATATTTTGACTATAAATCTTATGAATTTTTCTTGTGAGAAAAAAAAAAATTATTATTTCTTTTTTTTTATTTTTTTATTTATTATTCTATATATATATATATATATATACACACACACACACATACACATCTTATAGACCTTTTTTTTTAATATATATTATATAAATAAATAATATATTTATATATATATATATATATATATATATATATATATATATATATATATATATTTATATATATTTTTATTTTAATTATTTATAATAATTATAATGTATATATATAATAATACATACATACACATACATATATTTTTGTATGTATATCTTGTAAATATATATAAATATATGTAATATATATAATATATTTGTAAAATTTTCATAAAAATTAATGTATAATACATATTAAATAATAATTTTTTTTTTTTGTGTATTATAAATTAACAAGTTAAGATACAACCAAAGTTTAATAATAAAATAAAAATTAGTATAGAAATAAAAAATTATATACTTTGTATTCAAACTAATATGTAAATAATAAATAATAAAATTTTTATTATATTATACTTTATGATAAATAAAAGATTATTTTTTTGAATTAACTAGTTAACTTATAATCAAATTGAAAAGTATCAAAATTAGGTATCACACATTCTATAAATAAATAAATAAATCAACAAAATAGTAAAACAAGCAATAAGTTTGAAAATGCATACACCTAGTAAAAGTCATTAGCAAATGAGCCAAGAACATAGAGTGAATAGTCCAGAGAATGAAAGAAAAAAAATAATCACTGAAAAAAAAAAAAAATTGGTAGGGAATTTAGTTAAAGGAAGAACAAGAACATAAATGAGAGGAACCTATAATTTGAATGAGGCACTTTGTTTTGCTTCTTAATGAGTGACTCTTTCCAACAAAATTCAACATAGATATTAATTCTACTCAATAATACATCAATCAACAAAGAGATTTTGAAATAGAAACATGGGTGTAATGCAATACTCTGTGGGTCGATTCTCACAGGCCATTATCTTATCAGTACATTTTTTTTTTTTCCTTTTTTTTTTTTTTTCTCTTTTTTCTTTCCAACATTGTAATATAATTTACTTCTCTCCTTCTTAGGGTTTTATTGATGTGTTTTGTTAGTTTGATCCACTGATGTTTCTTTCAATTGTAAACTTTGTAAGAGATGCTAAAAATTTGTAATTATTATTATAAAATATTTTAATGATAGAAATTGTAGGTGATGCTTATGTTGTAGATGTTGAAGTGTTTAATTATTTTACTATAATTTATATGCCCTACCTTACTAATAATTTTAATTGTAAAATATCCAATTATTATGAAAGTTTAGATAAACAACATAATGTCCAATTTCATTTTATGATATCAATTAGCAATGTTTTATTTTATTTTATTTCGAGTTTTTTTTATACCATTTTTGTTTTTATGTATTCAATTAATTAAAAATGCATTGACCTAACTAATAATAGTCTAGCCATTAATGTCAAGTTTGTTATTGCATTGGCTTTGTAGTATTTAGCATTTGTCTAGTCCAGTTATTCCCACTCCTATAGGTAGTGTGGACAGTAAAGATGATAGGACAAACTTGACATTAATGGATATATCATCCTCAACATCATATAGATTTGTTTAGTTGAACATGTTTACTAAGGAAAAGCAACACTATTTGTAGAATATAGAGGAGACATATCATCCTCCAAGAGATTGTTTATAAGACCATCCTAAAAAAAAAAAAAAAGTATTAAGGGGAAAAAAATAATAAAAAACCATGTTTCATTTTTCATAATTGGCTGTCATTACATTTCTGCCATGTAAGATATGGGTCAAAAGGTCTACTAGGTGCCTTACTTAATTTTCCAAACTAACTTCCTACATGTAAGACATAGAAACAAAAGTAAAAATTTTGTAGATTTGCAAACTTTGAAGTTGAGTAGAATGAATGCTATAAAACTAACTAAAAATTTCCCACATCTATATATTTGCCGGAAGAAAGGATGATGGAGATGAATAACCCAAAACTAAATTAAGACTAGCACAAAGAAACAACAACAAAGGATGTTTCTTGAGTTAAATTTCTCTTCCAATTTCTATCATTACATTTCTAGGTGTCAAAAAGGAAATCAACAAATGCTTGAAATTTGCTCCATTGATTTTTTGTTTTTTTTTTTAGGACTTATGTCTAATTTCTTATACAAATATGACAAGACCCCTAGTCTAGATGTTAACTTCAACCTCTTACATTTGTGCAACTAGCCATGCATCTACATGGCAATAAATACCAAACACAACTTTCTAATGGTCATGTGCTTCATAACTCATAAATACCAACTCAATGAGGCAAAGAACCCAAAAGAGACAAAGGAAACTAACTTAGCAGAAGATTATGGAGTGGACTAAAGTTTTTAATATTGAAACATTAGAATATAATCTATACAGAAATGACAAGCAACAAATCAAAAAAAAATTTCTAGCTCTAGTGATGCTTCTTGCTGGAAAACATAGCATACAAAGCTTGTATTTGTTGGCACCAAGTGAGAACAATATAAAAGAGTGGATCCTTTAGCTTAGCATCAACATAGTACCAAAAATGTTTTAGATTCAAGCACACAAATACATTATTATCTCAATGTTAAAGTTAGACTCCCTAATTGCATATATGCTTTTTGTGTAAAATGTCCATGTCTTTGAAATTGATTAGACAACTAAAAATATTTTGATAGTTCCCTTGAATTCTCTCTCTATACTAGCTTGAATAAAGTAGCAAGTACCAATTTTAGCAAGTTAGGGCTCAAACAAAGAGGTACTACAAGTTTAATCAATTAATGGGAATTCTCCCAAATTTAACTCCAAATCCCTCCTCTCCCTTTTACCCCATAAATGCAAATTCCTTTACAATAATAACATCCTTTGTAACTCAGCAATCACAAGAATTATGCTAAAGACAATAACATTTTGTACACAGGAAAGCATATCCTTAAGCGATTTGTAGGCATGGGCATTATGTCCATAACATTTACTTTAGTTACAATTACCAACCATTCACACATGCTTATCCTTCGAAAAAAAAACATGAATTTATAATCCAAACTGATTTTCATATATCTCTAATAGAAAAGCAAATTGATACTCTATCAGCCCAAGAAAAGTCTAAACAAAAACTAAGGCACCTAGATTAGCTTATATGATTGCTCAACCATTGATAATATGGTCAAAAAATTTTTAGTGAAAAAAATCAGAATCTAAAATCAAATTCTATTAATGACTAAATAATTCAATCAACAAAATATCAAAGCAAGCAGCAAGTTTGAAAAAGGATACACCAAGTAAAAGCCATGAGCAAACATGCTAGCCAATGCAACCATAAACATTTAGGCATGTGGCATAGTGAGAGTTAACTGAAACATTACAACCACCTATAAAACTTTATCATTTGACAATCAAAATTCAATTCCCATGTAGTGAATCAATTGTAAAATTAAAGATAAAAAAAAAAAAAGAATCATAAAAAAATTTGTGGGAGAGTTTACTTAGAGGAAGAACTAGAACATAAATGAGAGAAACTAAGAACTTAAATGGTGGGCCTTTGCTTCACTTCCTAAATAACACCTCTTCAACAAAATTCAAACAAAGAAATTAATGCTAATCAATAATACATCAATCAACAACGATTTCAAAGTAGAAATGTGCTTGTAATATGATATAGACCCATAATTGATATTTGACGAAAACTCACCGATTAGAGGCATAGCAATTGGATGATATGGCCATAACTAGATGTCAATTTGGAAAGCGCTTATTCTTTGTTCAAATCTAAAAGGCCCATTTTCCATTCAAGTTGGATATTGAATTTTAATAGAATAATGTGGGATGGAATTATTATAATTAATCTAAATAGATAGAAAGTTAACTAATTTAAAGTGTACCTATTTTTTTTTTTATTTTAATTGTTATTTTTTTTTTTTTAAAAAATAAAATTAATGGAAAATGAGATTAGCACATGTATTTGATGGGATCATTCCTTTTGTTGGGAAAATTAGACTATAAAAAAATATTAGGTTATTTAATTATCCTCTAAATTGAAAAAAATAATAATTTTTTTTTTATTATCATAAGCTTGTAAGTTATTTAACCTACTTGTTAATTGTTTGTATTCTATATCTTTCAATGATTTGATTTCAATACTAGTTACTATATTTAAATTTTGATGTGATTATGATAAATGCTTAATAATATGAATTCAACTATAGGCTATCAACCCCAAAAGAAGAACAAATGAAAATAAAACTATGGTATATAAATATAAGGCATAATTATATTTTGTATCCTAGATTATTAGAAATTATAAAAAAATTACTAACATTATCAGTCAACTTGAACAAAAATCATAAAATGATACTCTTATGTGTAATATAACATCAAAAACCTCATCTTTTGATGAAGTTTTCAAAATAAAAAGAAAGAAATGTGACAGGTTATGCCTCCTATGATTTCAACCTCGGATGGGTGTGTGGTGCCAAAGGACACAACCACTAGTCTAATTACCTTCAAATTGTTTTTTTATTGTGTCCATTAAGTAATAAATGTGACTTTAATAGGTAATTGAAAATAGTGACTAATGGGTTTTGAAACCTAGGACTTACGAGTTGCAACTAAAGGTTGTGATCACGGGATAAAATGATTATTATGTGTTAGTTATCATCTAACAACTTTATATGTTGTTTCACAATAAATAAAAAAAAAAAAAAAAGTTGTGTCCATAGCATTCAAAATTATGACCATTCAATGAACGGTCAAAATGTTAACTGCCAAAAATGAAAGGTGTCTATTGACAAATGATCACCATTACGTCTATAAATACCAAGGGCCCATCATTTGTCCAAGAGATTAAAATTTTTCTTTTTTCTCTTGATTCCTTCATTATTATATCAAGGATCCTTTTGTCTATTACATTACTATAGAAATATTATAGACATTCTAGAGAGCAATTCTGAAAATATACCAACTTCTCGAGGGCTTGATTTAGTAGTGCAATCTACAATCAAGTGTGCTTCATTTTATCTTGTGAGGGAATTTACATAAACTTTTATTGCAAATTAATGAGGACAACTTTTGCCTTAAGGAGAGTGGCATCAAATACACGACTTGAAGTAATCTTATTTTAAATTTCAATATAGTCAAGAGTTTGTATCAACATCTTCACCATGCAACTCTAGTATCCTTCTCTTCCTCTCATTAGAAGCCTCATTTTTAGAGTGTTGGTATTGTAAATGTTGAAGTGTTTAGTTGTTTAACTAGAAATTATACCCACCTTAAAAATATTCATTTTTTATAAATACAATTATTATGAAAGTTTAGATGATGACATAATGCCTAATTTCACATCATGTTGATGATGGTAATTAAACTAACTCATAATTTCCCAAAGAAAACATAGTAAACAAAGCTTTTATTAGATGACATTATGTAAGAACAATATATAAAAGTGGATCCTCAAGCTCATTATCAACCTAGTACTTGAAAATGCTAAATTTTAGATACATAAATACATTATCATCTCAATATTAGACTCACTTCTTACTTATATGCTCTTCATGTAAAATGTCCACATTGTTAAAGTTAATTAGATAGCTAAGGTTTTCCAATGGCTCCAATGTCTACGTTCTTTCTTCATGCTCATCTAACATCTCCAAGACATTGTAACAAGCAATGATAATGGTAGCATCCAAAATAATAACAAATACTTTTAGTATGCCACTATTGTAAATGAAATTAATTTTGAGGTTAGGGAAAAAAATTTTAGGGATGAAATTTCTTAACAACAATGACAATGTTTGAGACAAACAAATTGATAATGCTACAAGTGTGAAATGGAAAAGAACAATCTTCAAATCAGCTAAATCTAAAATGGAAGCCTATGTTGCTAACATGGGAAGAGAATCATGTGTCAGAGTGAGCACAAAATGATAAAGTGAGGGTTTCTCCACTACCCAAAGTTTTAGCATATAAATAAGGTAGGAGATTAATAAAGATAGAATCAACTCAAACAAGGTTTTAATGGCCAAAGTCAACTAAAATGGCCATGGCATGAACTTGACAAGAGTCCAAAAAAAAAAAAAAAAATTAAGAATGAGTAAGATGGTACATGCAATCCCTATGATCTACCAATTCTAGAGAAATTATAGGTGAGGGAAGGAGTTTTAAGAAAAATTGGAAATTTTCAATAACAATAAAGTTATCCATGTAAAAATAACAGTAAGCACGGTGACTATTATTCTCCTCCACCTCAAAATCAGTTGGGGCTGAAGAATTGAATTCATGGTGTGGTGGAAGAGAAAATGTTTCATTAGGAGAAGAGAGAGAGCTTATGAAAAATCAAAAGGAAAGAAGGGTTTCTACTAATTTATAATCACCAAAATTAGTAATTTTGTGCCAAAAAAATTGTAGTTGTTATGTTAGAAAGACTATAAGTGTTGTGCCAATAAAACTAAGAGGAGAAAAGGGTTGCTATATGTGAAACTCAAACATGAGAAAATGTTTCATTAGGAGAAGAGAGAGAGAGCTTATGAAAATGAAAAGGAAAGAAAGGTTTCTACCTATTTATAATCACCAAAATTAGTAATGTTGTGCCAAAAAAAATTGTAGTTGTTATGTTAGAAAGACTATAAGTGTTGTGCCAATAAAACTAAGAGGAGAAAAGGGTTGCTATATGTGAAACTCAAACATGTCTTGGGTAGCTTAAGAAATACAAAGAGGAGAAAATGGTTGCTGCACCTATTTATAAAAGACCTATTTATAATCATAAAAATTTATTTGATTGTAGCAAGAAACATGCAATTGTTATGCCCAAAAAGGTAACTTATCACTTTATAATATTATAAATGTACTTGACTCTTATATTTAATAGTTTTGTTACTTTTGCCCCTCAAATTAGCCCTAAATCATGATGACGCTAGTAGTTTATAACTTATGGCATCACCTTTCTTAATTAAATTTAGATATTTGCATCAATATTTTTTTTTTTTTTCATTTAAATATGTGCAATATATTTGCCATTTGAATATGAAAGGCTCAACTTGGCCACTATATAAGCATATTTTACTTGATGTTGGTGGGCAAATTGAACATGTAAAATGTAGTGGTACTTAAGATACCATCAATAGGTCAAAAAACATCAATATCTTGACACACTTCTCAGCTTGTTTACACAAACAATGCAACATCTTTGATAACCAATTGGATGAAGTTTTTTTTTTCAATTGTAAACTTTGTAAGAAATGCCAAAATTTGTAATTATATTGCAATATTCTATCATATTGATTATCATTTTTGGCTAAGCTCAAAAATAAATCATTGTGACCTATTTTTTTCTTAAGATAACAAAAAAAATTAAAATAAAAGATTTTAATATTTGACTCATTGATTTTATATACCAAAAAGTATGATTTTTATTAGTTTGATTATGAATCTTATGAATTTTCTTAAAAAAAAAAAAAAAAAAGAAATTATTATTTATTTCTTTAATTTTGATTTTTATTATTTATTTTTTTTATACACACACACACACACACGAGTATATATAGATCTTATATGCACATCATTTTTTTTTATACATTATGTAAATAAATAAATAATATATTTAATTTACATAGTTTTTTTTTTTTTTTATATTATATATATATATTTATATATATATATATATATATATATATATAATGAGATAAAGACTTTGATGAGAATGCATAAGGATGCTTAAGAAGGATAAATTTATCCACTATGTGGCATTGTTATACCAAAAGTTGCTCAAAAACATAAGTCTCTTGAGTTGGTACTAGTTTCTAGCCAACATACTGATCATGTATTTGAAAACATTCAAATGAAACCTTGGTACATGCATTAAAGATATTATTTAAATGAAATTTATTTGCATGCATTAAAGGTACATAGACATTTGAAGGGTAACTTAGGAATTTCCCATTCAAGAGTCCCTTTACAAATTACAAAGTGTAAAGTAAGAGAACATTTATAAAAGAGCTATTAGATTATAGGATGGGAAAATATTTACAAAGGATAGTATTCTATTCTAGGATGACTTCCTCCTAAAATGTTTTCTAAGGTTTATAGAACTTATTCACAAAGGAAAGGGTTTTTTTATAAAAGCTTCTTTTTTTATGAAAAAAAATAAAGCTTGCCTAATGACTGATAAGTAAGGCCTTTTATAGATGCTTGGGCCTCAGATGCTTAGAGCTTAAAGAAAAAGTTACATTCAAAGAAATGTAAACGTTTTTGCTTGTTGAAAGGTAAATTCTTTTACTTTTCAAAAAAAAATAGATGCTTTTTACTTTAACTTTGGGTAAAAGTATAAATTCCTTCTACTTTTTGTCCTTTTACCCTTGATAAAAGCATTTCCCCTTTTTTACTTTTTGCCTTTGTTTTTATGCTTGATATGGATAGGGCCAACAAAGTCAAGATTCTAAAAAGGATCATATTATGATGCTAAGCTGGACTTCACTTCATTCATTGCTTGCTAAGCTTGTTGGAGAATATTAGTCAATATAGTCTAATATTCCTACTTGGTTTCAGCTTCAGCAAGGAAGGCACTTGTATGTGTCTTTTATTGGTGGAATTGCAAGGTGCTTGGTTCAATGGTGTTGGACCACTAGGGATTTGTAGAAAACCATTGTAAGGCACCATGCTTGCAAGCTTTTTGCTATTAAGTAGCAAAAAAACTATTGCCAAAATTTGACCTTGTAGATTTGGCCAATAACTAGAGTCCTTATGAAAGGATCATCCCTAATTTGGAGTTCCCATGCACAAATCTAAGGTAGCTTGAAAAAAATATAACAAAATTGTAATAATTGAGGGAAAGAAGCTTGGGTTATTTAGGACTAGAATTTTGATTGGAAGATATTGAAAAAACCTTCTTGAATGGAGTCCAAAATGATTTTAAAGGTTGGACCAAACTAGTTCCATCAATGGTTAAACTAGAGAGGAAAGGTAATGGTGGCTTTGGTTTCCTAGAAAAACATATAGGAATGCTGGTGGGATTGATTTTGGTAATAAAAAGCATTAAACCATGCCTATTTGAAATCCTAGTAGTAGAATTTCATAAGGAAATTTAAGGTCATAGTAATGGTAGCATGAAATTTTTGATCATGATTTGATGATTTAAGCTAATTTTAAGGTTGAAGGACCTAAATAATTTGAACAATTGAGTAGGTATTGTGGCTTACATCATTTGGGTGGTAATGGTGCTTGACTTCAACTAATCTGATTTTGATCAATGTCATTTCATAAAATGATATGGGCTTTTGTAAATTCTAAGACTTGTAAAATTGGTTTGGAGAAAAAACATTTTGTTGGTGTCAAAAAATCCTTTTTCAATCAACTCAATGTTTTGAAATGAAGGCTTGATAATATATGCAAAATCTTTTTTAAAATTGCTTGAAAATTGCTCAGGAAAAAAATAGTTTGCAAAGTGGTTATTAAAAACAACCACCTCTTTTCCTTTTGAAATAGATTTTGAGAGAGAGGCCAATGAGACCATAATCACCTTATTTGAGAGAAGGATAAGTGATACCTTAACCACCTCTTTTCTTGTTGTTTGATTGGTGTTCTTACTAGAAGAAACACCAATGCTTGATTCAAGCTTGATCTACTTCAATGAAGGAGGCTTTGATGAAATTGAATAGTCTAGTAGAGAGGCTAACCAAGTTTTAAATGCTTGATGAGCTTCTAGTGGCAAGCTTGAAAATGTTGCTTTAGTTTTGGGACTAATAATTGAATGGGAGGATGAATGGTGGGAGCTTAAAGAGTTTGAAGGTTTTCTTGGGCTAATGCTTCTTCTTTGAAGATTTGAGCCCATGTCTTGAATGGCTTGATTGAAGATTTGGAGGAAGGCTTGATGGATTTTTTTTAAGGCATTATGGTGGTAGAGAGCTTTGCAAGAATTATTTTCTAAGAAATTTAGGCAAAGAATTTGAACTACCTTTCACAAACTTGATGTCAAAGTTAAAAATGCTTGAAATTGCTTGCCAATGAGAAAAAATCTATTTTGATGCAAGGTTTTGAACATCTTTTCGCGCAAAACATATTTTATAGCTTGATAGTTAATGCAAAGTAAAAAATTTTGATGAAGCAAATCATTTTGAAATTTGGAGATGCATAAAACAATTACTAAACTTTCTTTTTTGATTGTGGAATACTATTGTTGACAATTGTTCCAATGCTTAAAGGTAAAATGAACAAGTTATTCTTGTTTGCCATTAGTTTGGTCAAGGATCCCACCATAACCTATTTTTGAGGAATTTGTCTCAACTATCTTAGGTAGGTCTAGATCACAAATGTGCAAACAAGGAAGTTCCTTGACTTGGTGCTTGATGGCTTGAACTATAGGTATATGCTAGGGAGGCCAAGGAATTAAATTTTTTCTTTATTCTATCATGTAAAGGCTTGCAAACTAGATTGAGCTTAGGATTGAAGTCTATGACATAATTAAGACTTCTTAAAAACCTTTGGTGTTGAGATTTTTCAGTAAGTTGATTAGGAAATTTATTAGCAAATTGGATTGATTGTTTTATAGGGATGGGTGTACCTTGATAGATAGAATGACCAAGGAATCTTACCCTAGTTTGAAAAAGATTAATCTTAGACTTAGAAATGGCTAGGCCATGCTTGTGGGTGATCTCTATAAAGATGGTCATATGGTTGAAGTGTTGATCTATATTAGATGAAAATACTAAGACATCATCAATATAAATAACTAAAAATTGAAAGAATAAATCTCATTCATAATCCTATGGAACTCAAAGGTGCATTTTTTAGTCTAAATGGTATTACATTCCATTGATGCTAGCAAAGGGTACAGTGAAGGTAGTTTTGTATCGATTTGCCTCCTTGATCTAAATCTACCAAAATCTAGATTTTAGATCAAACTTTAAAAAAGACCATTGCCTTAGCAAGGCATTAAAGGAGGTCTTTTTGATTTGGAATTAGATACCTAATCCATTCCAAGGCTTGATTCAAGGGATTGTAATTGATAACTAACTTGGGAGTGCCATGTTCTATTTTTAACATTCTTGCTGACATAGAATGTTGCACATCTCCAAGGTGACTTGCTAGGTCGAATGATACCTTTAGCAAGAAAGGCTTGGATTCTTTGCATGCAATATTCCACTAATTATGGATGCATTTGAATTGGGTGCACTTTAATAGGGATTTGGTGCTTATTGAAGTGCTTGGGCATATGATAAATTTGCCATATGTTGCTTGTAATGCCAAAAGGCATAGGGTACTCCAGAACAAATAGTGGTTTTTTAATGTGGTTTTGAAGGGATTGGATTTTTACTTAGAGAATTAGTTGTGTCAATTGGTGTTTAGGTTGTTTGAAATTGATCTCATCTTAGAGATGGTGAAAATGAGATGTTTTGGTCTTAAGAAGTAAATTGAGTTTTATAGATTCTTGAACTAAGATACCTTTCAAAAGAATGAAGTTTTTGATTTAAGGCTTGTAGATGAATTGGAATTGAAGTGTTTGACCAAGGATAGCAGTGGTTATTCCTTGGTATGTGACTTAAAATGGTTGGATAAGCTTAAAGAAGGGCATACCTAAGATAACATTTTGCATGAGGTTTTTGATCAAAACAAAAGAAGTTTTGATAGTAATAACTGAATGGTAGATACAAGCATCAGAGAGCTTGTACGAGATTAAAAGGGAATGGTTGCTTACAAATTTGAGTCCTTCTAAGGTTTTCTTGTAGTATTTGGTTGGGATAAGGCCTTCTTGGATATAGTTTAAGTCTACACTAGTATCAAAGAAGGCTATAGCAGTTACCTTGTAATCATGAATTTGAATGGTACTACTAATAAGCCATTTATGGGCTGTGATTTCTATCAACAAATATAGAAAGTTAGCTTGATCCAGGGGTAGGCAAGTTGAGATTACAATCTTGGTTTGTTAGTGGATTAACTTGAGGAGGGCTTGGTTCATGAGAATCTATAGAAACTGGTGAGAATAGATAGTAGTAGGTTATGATCTACCAATCTCTACTTGAGCTCTTTGATTTCTAGCTTGAGTTGATAAACTTCTTGTTAAAGCTTTTGAAGCGTAACAAGCTTAGGCTTGGGTTGGTCAAACTACTTAAGTATGCTTTGTAAGATTATAAGGTGTTTGGGCTTGGTAGAGCAAAGGATGTCGAGTAGAGCTTGATGGTACTTAAGTCAAAAGCTTGTGAAGATATTGAGTTTTGGCTTATAGATCATCCATAGAATCAATCAATTCTTGGATGAATTCTTGGTTGAAAGTGAGAACACTTACCTATTTCTCACTATTTGAGGTAGATGAGGTGGCAAGTTCATTAATTTGGAATGCTTGTTCATCATCTGACAATGAGTCAAAATTAAAGGAGTTGATGAATAGGGTTTTTGGATTTGTTCATAAATTAGTTTAGGTAATTAAAGGGCTTGGACTTTCATTTAGATTCTACAGTAATGAGCTAAGTGTTTAGGCTAGCCACATCTAAAGCAAGTTATTGAGGTGCTTTGAAATGTTTGGGCTTTAAGCCATTTGGATTGCTTTTTTGGTTTTTGATGGACATATATTGAAGGCTTTTAGGCTTAAGGGTAGGAAGGCTTTCTAATGAGCTTAGGAGACTTCCTCCATTTAGACATCTCTTTGTGATAAAGAGAGTCATCAAATTAGGCATACAAAGAACAAAGTTCTTTTCGGGTTTGTTTCTATTCCCACTTTAGCTATTATTGAAGCTTACAATTTGAACAAATCTATAGGTGTTCTTTTTGGATAAAGCTTACTAGCTCACCATAGGCCAAAGCATGGTAAGGGATTGGACCATTGAAATGGGCTTGGAGCAACTGATATGATTGCTCAACAACCATTGACAATATGATCAAAAAATTTAGTAAAAAAATCAAAATCAAAAATTGAATTATAATAATAATTAAATAAATTAGTTAACAAAATAATAAAACAAGTAGCAAGTTTGAAAAAGGATACACTAAGTAAAAGCCATGAGCAATTGTGCCAGCTAACATAACCATAAACATTTAGGCTTGTGGCATAATAAGAGTCAATCTGAAACATTACAATGACCTACAAAACTTTATCATTGGATAGTCAAAATTCACTTCCTACGCAATGAATCATCTAAAAGATGAAAGATGAAAAAAAAAAAAGAAAAGGAAATCATAAAAATTTGTGGGAGAGTTTACTTAGAGGAAGAATAAGAGCATAAATGAGAGGAACTAAAAATTTGAATGGGGGACCTTTGTTTTGCTTCCTAATTGGCAGCTCTCTTTAACAAAATTCAAAACACAATCATTAATTCTAATCAATGATATATCAATTTACAAAGATTTTGAAACAAAATCATGCATGTAATATGACACAAACCCACAATAGATATTTGACAAAAACCTCATCAATTGGAGGCATAACGATTGGACGATAAGGCCATAACTAGATGTCAATTTGAAAAGCATTGGTTCTTTGTCCAAATCTAAAAGGCCTATTTTTCATTCAAGTTAGATTTTCACTTTTAATAGAACAATGCAAGATGGAATTATTACAATTAATCTATTAGAAAGCTAGCTAATTTAAAGTATACCTAATTTTAATTTTAATAGTTATTTTACTTTTTTCAAAAAATAAAATTAATGAAAAATGTAGTTAGTACATGTATTTGATGGGACTATTCCTTTTGTTGGGAAAATCACACTATCAGAAACATCAAGCTATTTAATTTTCCTTTAAATTTGAAAATAATGAGATTTTTTTATTGTCATATGTTTGTTTGTTATTGAACCCACTTGTTAATTGTTTATAACATCTATATCTTTCAATGATTTTGAATTCAATATTAGATAATATATTTAAATTTTGATGGTGATTATGATTGATGCTTGATGATAGGAATTCAACTACATGCTATTAACCCTATAAATAGAACAAAAGAAAAGAAAATTCACGTATAAAATATAAGGCATAATTATACTTTGTATTCTATATTATTAGAAATTATAAAAAATATACAAACATTATCAGTCAACTTGGGCAAAAATCTTAAAATGATACTATTTTATGTAATATAACATCAAAAACCTCATCTTCACATGCAACTCTAGTATTCCTCACTTTATCTCATTAGAAACCTCATTTTTAGAATGCTAGCATTGCAAATGTTGAAGTGTTTAGTTGTTTAACTAGAACTTATACCCACCACCAAAATATTAATTGTGTTTGAATATGATTATTATGAAAGTTTAGATAGATGACATAATGCCCAATGTCAAATTATGTTGATAATGTAATTAAACTAACTCATAATTTCCCAAAAAAAACATAGCAAAACAAAATGTTTATTAGATGACATTACATAAGGACAATATATGAGAGTGGATGCTTAAGCTTGGTACCAACCAAGTACTTGAAAATGTTGAATTTTAGATACACAAAATCATTATTATCCCAATATCAGACTCCCTCCCTACTTATAAGCTCTTCATGTAAAATGTCCACATTGTTGAAGTTGATTAAAAAGGCAAGGTTTCTTAATGACTCTAGCATCTACCTTCTTTCTTCATGCTTATCCAACATCTCCAAGACAATATGAGAAATAATGATAATGGTAGCATACTACAAACAATAGAAAATACTTCTAGTACACCACTATTATAAATGAAATGAATTTCAAGATCAACAAAAATAATTGTAGTGGTGAAACATTTTAGCGATGATGACAAGGTTTCAGAGAGAAAAATTGATAGTGCTGCAAATGTGAAAAAAAATAAAAACAACCTTCAAATTAGCAAAATCTAAAATGGAAGTGTTTGTTGTCAACATAGGAAGGGAATCATGTGTCAAAGTGAGTGCAAAAGGAAAAAGTAAGGGTTTCTCCATTACTTAAAGTTTAGCACATAAATAAGGTAGGAGATTAAAAAAGAGATAAAATCAACTCAAACATGGTTTTGATGGCTAAAGCCAACCAAAATGGTCATGGCATGAACTTGACATGAGTCAATAAAAAATCAAGAATGAGCAGGATGGTACATGCAATCCTTGTGATCTGTCAATTTTTTGGGAAATTGGATGTGAGGGAAGAAGAAGTTCTAAAAAAATTGGAAATTTTCAATAACAATAGAGTTATCCATGTAAAAATAACAACTAACACAGTGGCTTATTCTCCTTCACCTTAAAATTAGTTGGGGCTAGACAAATGAATCCATGGCATGGTGGGAGAGAAAAATTTTTGTTAGGAGGAGAGAGAGAGAGAGCTTATGAAAAATCAGAAGGAGAGAAGGGTTGCTATCTATTTATAATCATCAAAATTGGTATGTTGTGCTAGAAAAACTGTGAGTGTTGAACAAAAAAAAATTGAAAGGAGAAAAGTGTTGTGCTCAAACAAGTTTTTGGGGCAGCTAATCTAAATAGAAAGCTAGCATGGAATTATTCTTTGTTCAAATCTAACTAGATGTCAATTTGGAAAGCACTTATTCTTTGTTTAAATCTAAAAGGCCCATTTGCCATTCAAGTTGGATTTTGGCTTTTAATAGAATAATACAAGATGAAATTATTATAGCTAATCTAAATAGAAAGTTAGCATGGAATTATTCTTTGTCCAAATCTAACTAGATGTCAATTTGGAAAACACTTATTCTTTGTTCAAATCTAAAAGGCCCATTTGCCATTCAAGTTGGATTTTGGCTTTTAATAGAATAATACAAGATGAAATTATTATAGCTAATCCAAATAGAATGCTAGCTAATTTAAATTATACCTAAATTTAAATTTAATAGTTATTTTATTTTTCTAAAAATAAAATTAATGGAAATTGTGATTAGTATATGTATTTGTGAGGACCATTCCTTTGTTGGGAAAATTAGACTATAAAAAATATTAGGTTATTTAATTTTCCTCTAAATTTGAAAAAACAATAACATTTTTTTTTTATTAACATAAGTTTGAAAGTTATTCAACCCATTTGTTAATTGTTTGTAATCTCTATATCATTCAATAATTTGATATCAATATTAGTTAATATATGTAAATTTTAATATTGAGTATGATAAATGCTTGATGATAGGAATTCAACTATAGGCTATCAACCCCAAAAGGAGAACAATGAAAAAAAAATATTATGGTATACAATATAAGGCATAATTATTCTTTGAATATGAGATTATATGAAATTATAAAAAATATACTAACATTATTAGTCAACTTGGACAAAATTCATTAAATGATACTTTCGTATGTAATATAACATAAAAATCCTCATCTTCACCATGCAACTCTAGTATCCCTATCTTCCGCTCATAAGAAACCTTATTTTTTGAATGATAGCATTGTAGATGTTAAAGTATATAATCATTTTACTAGTACTTGTACCCACCTTAAAATTATTAATTGTGTATTAATACAATTATTATGAAAGTTTAGATAAATGATATAATGTCCAATTTCACATTATGTTGATGATGGTAATTATACTAACTCATGGTTCCAAAAAAAAAACAAAGCAAACAAAGCTTTTATGAGATGATATTATGTAAGAACAATATATAAGAGTGGATCCCCAAGCTCATTACCAACCCAATAGTTGAAAATTTTGGACTTTGGATAAACAAATACATTATTATCTCAATATTAGACTCCCTCCCTACTTCTATGCTATTTGTGTAAAATGTACACATTGTTGAAGTTGATTAGACAACCAAGGTTTCTCAATGGCTCCAACATTTTCCTTCTTTCATCATGCTCATCCAACATCTCCAAGACATTATGAGAAATAAGGATAATGGTAAGACCTAAAACAATAACAAATACTTCTAGCATGCCACTGTTGTAAATGAAATGAATTTTAAGATTGATGAAAATAATATTAGGGACAAAACATCTCAGTGACATGACATGACAAGGTTTGAGATAGAAAAATTGATAGTGCCACAAGTATGAAAAAGCAAAGAATAACCTTTTAATCAACTAAATATGAAATGGAAGTGTGTGTTGCCAACATGGGAAGAGGATGATGTGTCAAAGTGAGTGCAAATGGAAAAAGTTATAGTTTCTCCACTACTTAAAGTTTCAACACATAAATAAGGTAAGAGATTAAAAGAGATAGAATCAACTCAAACACAGTTCTAATGCCTAAAGTCAACTAACATGGTCATGATATGAACTTGATAGAAGTTTGGAAAAAATTAAGAATAAGTAAGATAGTAAATTTTGTTACTTTCATCAAAAACCTCATTTTCAAAATTTGGCATTGCATAGTGTTTAGTTGTTTAACTAAAACTTATCCCTACCTTGAAAAATATTAATTGTGTATAAATGCAATTATTATGAAAGTTTAGATAAATGACATAATGCCCTATTTCACATTATATTGATGATGACAATTAAACTAACTCATAATTTCTTAAAAAAAACATAGCAAACAAAACTTTTATTAGATGACATTACATAAGAACATTATACAAGAGTGGATCCTCAAGCTTTGTACCAACCCAATACTTGAAAGTGTAGAATTTCAAATACACAAATACATTGTTATCTTAATATCAAACTCCCTTCCTACTCATATGCTCTTCGTGTAAAATGTCCACATTGTTGAAGTTGATTAGATAGCTAGTTTTTTTCAATAGCTCTAGCATCTACCTACTTCCTTCATCCTTATCCAACATCCTTAAGACATTGGGAGGAATAATGATAATGGTAGCACCCAAAAACATAGCAAATACTTCTAATACACCATTATCATAAATGAAATGAATTCTAAGATTAACAAAAATAATTTTAGGGATGAAATGTCTTAACGACAATGACATGGTTTGAGTCAGAAAAATTGATAGTGGCGCAAGCATGAAAAAGCAAAGAATAACCTTTTAATTAGTTGAATCTAAATGAAAGGTGTGTTGCCAACATGGAAAAAGAATCATGCATCGATGTGAGTGCAAGTGGAAAAAGTGAGGGTTTCTCCACTACCTGATGTTTTAGCACATTAATAAGGTAGGAGATTAAATGAGACACAATCAACTCAAACAAGGTTTTGAAGGCTAAAGTAATTCAAAGTAGTTATGGCATGAACTTAACAAGACTCCATAAATGATTAAGAATGAGTAAGATGGTATTACAATCCTTATGATCTGTCAATTCCTTGGAAATTGGAGGTGAGGGAAGAAGTTTTGAGAAAAAAATGGAAATTTTCAATAACAATTGAATTATTCATGTAAAAAAAATAACAACTAATGCAGTGGCTATTATTCTCCTCCACCTTAGAGTTAGCTTGGGCTGAGCAATTGAATCCATGGCATGGTGGGAGAGAAAAAGTTTCATTATAAGAAAAGAGAGAGAGAGAGAGCTTTGTGAAAAATCAAAAGAGAGAGAAAGGTTGCTGCTTATATTTATAATCACAAAAAAAATTAGTATGTTGTGCGAGAGAAAAATTTGTACTTGTGTGTTAGAAAAACTATGAGTGATGTGAAATTTAGACATATCTTGGGTAGCTTGAGAGAAAAGGAGGGAAAAAAAATGGTTGTTGCACCTATTTATAAAAGGCTTATTTATAATCACAAATACTTATTTGTTTTTTGTAAAAAACATGAAATTGTTGTGCCAGAAAAACTAAAAGTAGCATTGTAGGTGAAACTTTTTATTGTGTTAGCCAATAGAGCTACAGAGCTTAGGATGTGAGAATATAAGAAGGCAACTTATCAAATACAATATAATAAATGTACTTGACTCTTATATTTAATAGTTTAGTTACTTTTATCCTTTGATTACTCTTAAATCATGATGATGAAAATAGTTTATAAATTATGATGTCACCTTTTTTGATTAAATTCAAATAGTTGAATCAATATTAAATTTTGCTTTATTTAAATATGTGTGAAATATATTTACTATTTGAATACCAAAAGTTTGACTTGGTCATTGTATGAACATATTTTACTTGATGTTGGTTGGCAAATTTAAGATGTAAAATGTAATGGTGGCTAAGATACCATCAATAGGTTGGAAAGCATCAATACCCTGACACACTTCATATCTCATTTACACAAACAATGCAACATCTTTGATAACTAATCTAATAATGACATTTTTTTTTTTTAGTTTTAAACTTTGCAAGAGACGTTAAAAAAATTAATAATTATCATTATAATATTTTATTATATTAATTATTTTTCTTGGTTAAGCTTAAAAAATAAATCACTGCAACCTAAATTTTTTTCCTTAAAATAACATAACAAAATTAAAATAAAAGATTGTAATATTTGAGTTAATGATTTTTTTTATATAAAAAAATATATATTTTTTTACAATTTAACTTTGAATTTTAAAAATTTTCTTATGAGAGAAAAAAAAAAAATAAATTTATTTATTTATTTTTTTATTTTTTTTTTTTTTATTATATATATATATATATATATATATATATATATATATACACACACACACACACAAGTATATGCACATTTTATGTATACACCATTTTTTTATATATATATATATATAAATAAATAATATATTTAATTTATATTTTTTTTATTTTAGTTTTATATATATATAGTTATTATTAAATTTAATTAATTTTTTTTATATATAATAATTTATTTTTATTTTAAATATTTATAATATCTTAAAAATTATTCACACATACACATATACATTTATATATTTTTTTATATACACATTTTGTAAATAGTATAAAAATATATAAAATATATATAATATATTTAGAAATTTTTTATAAAATTAATATATGAAAAATACATATTAAATAATATTTTTTTATCTATTATAAATTAAAAACAAAGAATTATGATAGGTTATGCCTCTTATGATTTGAACCTAAGATAGGTGTATGGTGCCAAAGGACACAACCATTAGTCCAATTACCCTTAAACAATTATTTATTGTATTTGTTTTGAGTAATAAACATGACTTTAATAAATAACTAAAAATAGTTTTTGAAGGGTTTTGAACCCATGACTTATGAATTGCAACTAATTGTTGTGACTATTGGACTAAATGATTATTATGTGTTAGTTATTAATTAATTGCTTTATATGTTATTTCAAAATAAATGACAAAAAAAATAAAGAAAAGTTTCATCCTTAGCATTCAAACTCATGACTATCCAATGAATGGCCAAGCTATTAACTAGCAGACCAAAGATGTCTATTGAGAAATGGTCATTACCATATTTATAAATATCAAGGGCTTGTCATTTGTTCAAGAGATCAAAATATTTTTTCTTTCTTCTCTTGGTTTCTCCATTATTATATCAAGGATCCATTGGTCTATAACATTGCCATAGAAATATTATAGACATTTTAGAGAGAAATTCTAAAAATACACCAACTTCTCAAGGGCTTGATTATAGTAGTGCAATTTACAATCAAGTGTGTTTCATTTTATCTTGTTGTGAGGCAAGTAGCATAAACCTCTATTGGAAATTATTGAGGGAAATTTTTGCCTTAAGGAGAGTGGCATTGGATATATGATTTGAAGCAATCATCTTTCAAATTTCAATATAGTCAAGAGTTTGAATCAATAATCTTAAGGCAAAATTTTCCTAACTATAGCTATAATGTTGAAAGAATCGGTTTCAAACTTTGCTAAATTAAAGTGGTTGGTTGGAGGAAACTTCATACAATGGCAAAAGAGAGTTTACTTTCCATTAGTGTCACTATAAGTGGCTTATTTTTTAAACACTACGAGACTAGAAGAGTCTGAAAATAAGACTAGTGTTGATACCAACAAGAGACAAAATGGGGCAAGCGATGATGAGATATGTAGGGGACACATCCTAAATACCTATTTACCTTAGATCAAGCTGATTTTTTGTATTTGTTGACAAAAATCACAACCCATAAATGGCTCATTAATATAACCATTCAAATTCATGATTACAAGTTAACCACTATAGTCTTGTTAGTGCATGCTTGAACTATATTCAAGAAGGCCTTATCCCAACCAAATACTATGAGACAACCTTACAAGGACTCAAATCTATAAGTAACCATTCCCTTCCAATCTCATATAAACTCTCAAGAGCCTTTATCTACTATTTAGGTATTACTACCAAAACTCCTTTTGTTTTGATTAAAATCCTTAAGCAAAATGTTACCATAGTTACACCCTTCTTTAACCTTATCTAGCCATTTCAAGTCACACTACAAGGAATAACCACTACTATCCTTGTCAAAACACTTCAATTCCTATTCATCTACAAGCATTGAGTTAGAAACCTCAATTTTTTGAAAGATATCTGAATTCAAGAATCTGCAAAACTTAATTTATTTCTCAAGACCAAAACATTTCATCTTCACCATCTCTAAGATGAGATCAATTTTGAAATTTTTTGAACACTAATTGACAAAGCCAACTCTCGAAGCAAAAATCCAATCCTTTCAAAACCATTATTTGTTCCAAAGTACCAAATGTCTTTTGGCACTACAAGCAACATATGGTAGATTTACCATATGCCAAGCACTTTGATGAGTGCCAAATCCCTACTAAAGCATGCTTAATTAAAAAGCATCCATAGTTTATGGAATATTACAAGCAAGAAATCCAAGCCTTACATGCTAAAGGTATCATTTAGCCTAGCAAGTCACCCTAGAGTTGTGTAACATTCTATGTCAACAAGAATGTTGAAATAAAACATGGCACTCTTATGTTAGTTATCAATTATAAGTCCTCAAATGAAGCCTTGGAATGGATCAGGTATCCAATTTTAAATCAAAAAGACCTTCTTCAACGCCTTACCAAGACATTGGTCTCTTTTTAGTTTGATCTGAAATATGGATTTTGGCAAATTCAAATCAAGGAGGTAGATCAATACAAAATAGCCTTCACTATACCCTTTTTCCAATAAAAATGGAATGTAATGCCATTCAGAAAAAAAAAAATGCATACTCTAAGTTCAAGAGGATCATGAATGAGATTTATTCTCACTACTCTTAATTTTTAGTTATCTATATTGATGATGTCTTAGTATTTTCATCTAATATAGATCAACCCCTCAAGCACTTGTCCATCTTCATAAAGGTCACCCACAACCATGACCTAGCCATTTCCAAGCCTAAGATCACTCTATTTTAAACTAGGGTAAGATTCCTTGGTCATTATATCTATCAAGGTATACTTATCCCCATAGAACGATAAATCTAGTTTGCTGATAAATTTCCTAATCAACTTACTGACAAATCTCAACTCCAAAGGTTCTTAAGAAGCCTTAATTATGTCATAGACTTCTTTCCCAAGCTCAATCTAGTTTGAAAGTGCTTACATGATAGACTAAGGAAAACTCCAATTCCTTATTCTCCTGTGCATATAGCCATAGTTCAAGCCATTAAGCAACAAGTCAAGGAACTTCCTTATTTGCACATTTGTGATATAAACCTACAATTTATTCGTTTAACCTCCAAGCATTAGAATGATTGTTAATAAAGGTATTCCATGATAAAAAAAAAAATTTAACAATTATTTTGTGCATCTCCAAATTTCAAAATGATTTGCTTAATCAAAAGTTTTTACTTTGCATTCACTATCAAGTTGCAAAAAATATTTTTTTTTGAAAATGATGTTCAAAACCTTCCCCATTGGCAAGTAATTTTAAGTATTTTTGACTTTGACATTGAGTTCATGAAAGGTGGTTCAAATTCTTTGCTTGATTTTCTTACAAAAGAATTATTGTAGGGCTCTTTATTACCATAATGCCATAAAAAAAATCCAACAAGCCACCCTCCAAATCTTTAATCAAGCCACTCAAAACACAAGCTCAAATCTTTGAAGAAGAAGCATTAGCCCAAGAAACACCATTCATCCTCCCATTCAAATATTCAACCCAAAACTAAAGCAACCCTTTTGAGCTTATTGCCAAAAGCTCATCAAACACTTAAAACCCAATTAAACATTATACTAGGCTATCTAATATCATCAAAGCCTACTTCTTTGAAGTAGATCAAGCCTAAAACAAGCATTAACATTTTTTTCTAGTAAGAACACCAAATAGGCAACAAGAAAAGAGGTGGTTAAGGTATCACCTACCCCTCTCTCAAATGAGGTGGTTACAATCTGATCAGCCCCTCTCTCAAAATCAATTTCAAGAGGCAAAGAGGTGGTTGTTTCAAATACCTCTTTATAAACTATTTTCCTTAGTAATTTTCAAGCAACTTCAAAAAAAGTTTTGCATTATATTATCTAGCCCTTTTTTCAAAACATTAAGTTTATTGAAAGAGGATTCCTTGACACCAACCCTTGGGTTGTTTCCAACAAAATGTTTTCTTCAAACTAGTTTTACAAGCCCTAGGATTCACAAAAGCCCATATCATTTAATGAAACTCTACTTATCAAAATTAGATCAATCAAATTCAAGCACCGTTACCACCCAATGATCCAAGCCAAATTACCCATTCAACTATTCAAATTATTCAAGTCCTTCAACCCTCAAATTGGCCTAAATCACCAAATCACTATTAAATCACCAAATCACTATTAAAAATTCCAAACCAACATTATTATGTCCTCAAGTTTCCTTTGTAAATTCAACTACTAAGATCACATATAGGCTTGGTTTAATGCTTTTTATTACCAAATCAATCCCATAAGCATTCTAGGATATTTTTTTAAGGAGACCAAAGCCACCATTACCTTTCCTCTCTTGCTTAACCATTGGTGGAACTAGTTTGATCCATCATTTGAAATCTTTTCATACTTAATTTAGGAAGTTTTCAATATCCTTCAATCAAAATTTTAGCCCTAAATTAACCAAGCTTTTTTTCATCAATTATTATAATTTTGTTATATTTTCAAGCTACCTTGGATTTGTGCATCAGAACTCCAAATTAGGGATGATCCTTTCATAAGGACTACAATTCTTGGCCAAATTTACAAGGTCAAATTTTTGCAACAATTTTCTGCTACTTAACAATAGAAAGCTTATAAGCATGGCATCCTGCAATGGTTTTCTACAAATCCCTAGCAATCCAACACCATTGAAGCAAGCACCTCTCAATTCCTCCAACAAATGACACATACAAATGCCTTCTTAGCTAGAGTAAAAACCAAGCAAGAATATTTGACTTAATTGATAGATATTCTCTAATAGGCTCAGCAAGTCACAGCAAGTCATGGATAAAGCTAAGTTTAGCTTGTCATCATCATATGATTCTTTTTAGAATCATGATCAAGATGAAGATGTTTTTTTCCCTATCCACATCATGCATAAAGATGAAGGCAAAAAGCAAAGGTGAAATGCTTTTATCGTGGGTGAAAGGACAAAGGTAGAAGGAATCTTTACATACAAAGTTAAAGTAAAAAGCATTTGCTTTTTTGAAAAGAAAAAGAATCTACTTTTCAAAAAGCAAAAGCATTCCCTTTTCATTGAAAGTAACTTTGTCTTCTAGCTCCAAACATCTTATCAAGCTCTAAGCATATGAGGCCCAAGCATCTATTAAAGGCCTCACTTATCAAGCATTAGGCAAGCCCTTAAAAGAAAGAAACCTTGGAAAATGTTTTAGGAGGAAGTCCTTTTAAAACAAAATCCTATCCTTTGTAAATATTTTCATATCCTCCAGTAGCTCATCTATAAGTGTCCTTTATAAATATTTTCCTATCTTGTAATCTAGTACCCCTTTTGTGAGTGTTCTCCTACTCTTTTCAACTTGTTAAGGGATTCCTAAATGGGAAATCCCTAAGTTATCCTTCAAATGTCTATGTATCTTTAATGCATGCAAATTAATTTCAACATTTAACTTTAATGCATGTACTAAGGTTTGATTTGAATGTTTTCAAAAGCATATTTAGTATATCGGTTGGAAACTAGTACTAGCTCAAGAGAGTTATGTTTAAGTGACTTTTAGTATAACAATGCCATATATTGGATAAATTTATCCTTTATATACATTATCATGCATTCTCATATAGAGTTTTTATCCCATAAGATCCTTGCCCCAATTGGTATCAATGCCTAATCTTATGTTTTTTTTTGTGATAGAAGAATAGGTATAGTATTCTTGGTTTTCATGTTACAATGGTCTATTTCATCTTGTTTAGTTGATAAGGGGAGAAACGAAATGTGAGCATGGTGTAAGGGGAGGAAATTGAATAAGTGTCATCCAAATAGTAAGTCCCAAGGGTGAGGTAGTGAGACCATAGGTTAGCACTAAGACATAGGTGAAATCATGATATCCCAAGCTTTGTTGTAAGAGAATCTCCATAGCAACTAGTGTGAGGAAAGGCATACCCTTGTACCAAGTTACCATGTCTACTATGTCTATTCCTTCAACCTTTAGTCACATATGCCCCTCAATGTCTATTACTAAGAACAAAATATCTTGAGAAGAGATCTATATAGAAACCTTGAGCCAAGTTATAAACTATTGAAATATTGTATGGGAGACTACCTAGTAAGATAAATTTTAGCATAAGTCTCTTTAATGTCATTCATTTGCATCTTATTTTTCTTAGATTAGTTGCATTAGATAGTGCCCAAAATTGATCAGTGAGCTAAATCACTTGCATAATATAGAAGAATTAGAATTTTTAGAAAGCTAGTTCTTAGATTAAGTTCACTATTTATAGTTTAAACATCCTACTTTAGGGAATTTTAGTAATCTTAGGCTCATCTAGATGCATCTTTATATTTTGAGTTAGCACATCAAGACAAAATAAGAAAAAAAGAAAGCATCTTTATAGTAGACTTTAGGAACAATTTGTTAGCAGCATAGAAAACATAAAAGGTAGATAAGTTGTTTAATGGCATTAGAAAGTTATTTTTGGTAAGAGATGATAGCATTCTAACTTGTAAAAGTTGCATATCTAGATATTAGTATCATGGTAGGACAAATGTAGAAGTGTTTGTAGAACATATTAAATATTGTAAGTATTGGACAGATAATTTGCATTATAGGCACACTTCTTAGACACATATAGTAAAAAAACATCCATCATAAATTTGTTGATAGGCCATATATCCACACTATCCATCATAAATCCATCCTTTAAACCTCCATAATATGTCAATGGATAGCCCATTCCAAAAATCCCAAAAATAACCCCAAACAACTCTTTAAACCTAAAAACTAAATTAAGTACATTCCCAAAATAATCTAATTCACATGTAAACAAATTGGACACTTAGCCTATTACGGTAAAATTATACACAAAGTTCAAGCCCAATTACCCAAACTAGTCTATGAATAGGTCCATGACATGTTCATTTACTCTTTTGATTCTAAACCCAATTCTTCATCTCCTGATCCAACCATCACTAACCCAATAAGTAATGTAGCCATTCCAAACAAACCTAGTTGTCCCAACAACTCCAGCATTCCTCCTAGTATAAAGCCAGATGCAAGATCAATTTTCCATATCCTTGAAACTCCAATAACATCTCACAAGTCTTGTACAAAGTTTTATCCTTGTAGTTTTAGAATTAGGATTATCTTTCTCGAGCCATATTCTTTATTGGTATATCTTTGTTCTCATTATTTTTTTTTTATTTGTTTTAGATGACAAGTTTTGATAGACACCAATACATGTAGACCTACCAAAGATATGAATGTATTAGTCTACCCAAATATCATTTTTAACCCTCCAAGTTCAAGATCACTAGACTAGATTAGAAATAGTTTATAGGACCAAAACTTTAGTACATCTTAGACAATCTTTGCAATCATAGTAAGAAAGATTGTTTAGCAATTCTTAATGGTCTTATCAATGTTTTCTCCACTCATATTAGATAACTTAGGGAGTTTGCATTTATTCAACATCATCATAATTAGTGTTTTCCTTCTTTAAATGCATAAAGTCCTTGTTCACCTCAAGTTCAAAAATGTTATGATTGTGAAGCCATCATCCCTCATTTTTGGCAACTTAACCTCCAAAAACAACTTGAGAAAGACCACTCCTCTTTACTACAATAGCATCAAAATGTTGAAAAAACTGACTCATCATTACATTAATAGTTTCAAACTCCTAGTACCAAAATTTCAATTCTCAAAGAACAATGCTAAAAGTAAACTCTATGGCACCAATGCCTCCACCTTCTCCAACCAAAATTGATACTATTCCTTAAACTTCTTTTTCTGCAGTTTAAAAATAAATGTTAGGACTTAAACTTCTCCTCCATCCTTAAAAAAAATACTGACTTCTTTCAACATACAAAAGACATGTTAGTACTCAAACACCTTCTCCATCCCTAGAATCATACCCCTCCTTTAAAATATAGAAAGAATGCTAGTACCCAAACCTTTCCTAGATATTTAGATCAATATCAACCTCCCTAATAATTTTGCCATTATTGTCCTCAAAGAAAATTTCTTTTTACCCTTGTTTGTCTTACACTTTCCTAGTTAGAAAAATAAAAGGCACTTTACCTATTTTACTAAAGGCCTATCTAAGTCACCTCACATAATTAGTCAAGATAGGATGTTTTGAAACACTATTAGTAGTTGTTGAAAAAGCTAGACAACATGTAGTCTCAAAGCCCAACAAGTTGCATTACTATTAGGAATGGGCATGGAAATATGACACAATGTTTATTTGCAAAGAATGTAGTCTAGTTCCTCCAAATTGCCAACATCGGCTTGACTTTAGCATTCCACGATTAATGGTTATTGATATTCACAATGTCTTTTTAATTACAAAAGGTTCTATGATTATGGACTTCTTGCAAAACTCCATATTCATAGAAGAGATTTTCTTAGTTTAATCGATTTAGTATAATTCTTCAAGAAACTCTCATAGTGCAGTTTAGAAATTGCTACCAAGGCAATTGGGTATTCTAGGAGAAATTCCTTGGCCCCGTTTACAGAAAGCATTAGCAACTTAAGTCAATCACTAACAAGCTTATGCTTAGTCCTCTTACAATACTCACTACTGTGAAATAAGGACCACTTACCAATGATTCTTTTGCAAAAATATTAACATTGACCTAGATCAAGCACCATTACTTTACAGCATAAAAAAGGCATGTCTCCTTAACCTTAATGCTTCAAAATCAAAAAAATAATAGAATATCTTATGGATGAAGAAGCCTTCAACATTGACAACTACCAAGAAGGATAACATCCTAGAAGAAATTCCATATTTAAAAAAAAAAAACTTTTCATAATTTTCCTTAAAATTTTCTAGTGTTCCATCATAAACCAAGTTTCATGACTAGTCCATTGCATTGTTCATCTTAATTTTGCATTGTTAATAGTCCATAAGAGTCCTCATTTCATTGTATCAGTCTCTCCATAATAAAGTCTACATAGCATACTACCTACTCAAAGGAGTCATCTAGTTCCAAGACCAATCCACCACACCATTAGAGTCCTATCAATCATCCAAGCATCCACTTATGTCCATAAGTCCTTGCCATGTCTACCAATACATTCTTTGAAAGTCAATGAGTCCATTATGTATCCAAGTAGTAGTCCATTATAGCCATTGAGCTTAAATTCATTCAATCTTCACATTGTTTGATAAGCCATCTTTATTGAGTGTGTCAAGCATTTAGTTCAATGAAATTAGTTTAGTGAACTCATCCAATGAGTCATAGAGTTAGTCCATTACTAAGTCAAGTCAAGAGTTAGTTGATCAACAAGCTCCTTCAGACTTTGTCTAAGTCTTGATGATCTTTTTTGAAGGATTCTAGATCTTAGCCAAATCTAATGCACCAAGCCTAGAAAAAAGTCTTCTACTACTTAACAACAATCAATTAATATCTAGAATTCAAGCCTTATATTAATCAATAGAAGGAAATTTGCAAGCACAAGGTCCTATTATTTGGCAACAAGAATTCACAAGCAAGTGTCTTATAATGGATTTCTAAATATCCTTAATAGTCCACCATTAAGCAACCCAAACTCATTAAGTGTCCTCTTGGCTACAAAGCTAGTCATGACAAAGATTTCTGGAGACCTTGCTAGATATTCTCTAGGATGCTTTACAAGGTCTTGGTTAAGGTCAAGAATGCATCATTAGATTCTCCTTAGAATCATAATCTTGACCCATCCATTTCAAATATCAAATTTCAAGCATCAAGCACATGAATGACCTTTAATAGCGTTGCCAATGATTCTCCATAATTATCAATCAAGCTTTGGACAAAGCCAAGCAAAGGTAATGGGCCTTGTCCTTGATTCTTTTGGTTCCATCCACATCAAGCATAAAGACAAAAGTAAAAAGCAAAGGTCAAATGCTTTTAACGAGGGTAAAAGGACAAAAGTAAAAGGAATCTCTGCTTTTTTACCCAAAGTTAGAGTAAAAAGCATCTGCTTTTCTAAAAGGTAAAAGAATATACTTTTCAAAAAGAAAAAGCATTTGCTTTTCACCAAAAGTAATTTTGTCTTCAAGCTCCAAGCATCTTATTAGGCTTCAAGCATCTGATGCCCAATCATCTATAAAAGGCTTCACTTATTAAGCTTTAGGTTTAAAAAAAAAAAAAAAAAAAAAAAAAGAAAAAGCTTTTAAAAGCAAGAAGCTTTTTTTTTTTTTTTTTTTCAAAACAATGCTTTAAGAAAAACTTTTCCTTCAAGAATAAGTTCTACATACCTTAGAAAATGTTTTCAGAGGATAAGTTTTACATACCTTAGGAAATCCTCCTAGATTAAAATCCTATCCTTTGTAAATATTTTCCTATCCTATAATCTAGTAGCTCTTTTATAAGTGTTCTCTTGCTCTTTATAACTTGTAAAGGGATTCCTGAATGGGAAATCCCTAAGCTATCCTTCAAATTTCTATGTATCATTAATGCATGCTAATGAATTTTAATATTTATCTTTAATGCATGTACCAAGGCTTTATTTGAATGTTTTCAAATGCATATTTAGTATATCAGCTAGAAACTAGTAGTACCAGCTCAAGAGACTTATTCTTCCAATAAATAACATGAATTTTTATGATCTAGACAAATTTTCATACATCCCTAATAAAAAAGGCAAATTGATACTCTTACAGCCCAAAAATGTCTAACCCTTGCTCAAATTGGTAGCTCTTTAGCCACTCCTCGAGTCAGTTCTTATGAGCCATTATCTCATTAGTACATTTTTGTCCTTTTTCAATTTTCTTCTCTTTTTTTCCAATGTTGTAATAAAATTTAGTTCTTTCCTTCTTAGGGCTTCATTAATGTGTTTCGTTGGTATAATTTGATGATGTTTCTTTCAATTGTAAATTTTGTAAGAGACACTAAAATCTACAATTATGATTATGAAAGATTTTCATGACAAAAAGACTGTGGGAATTTTGATGTGTTAATTGTATAAGTATAACTTATCCCACCTTAATAATAATATTAATTGTATATTTAACTGGTTATTGTGAAAGTTTATATAGACAATATAATTCACAATTTCATTTCATGATAAATCAATTAGTTTAGTCATTAACATCAAGTTTGTTATTGCATTGGCTTTATTGTATTTAGCATCTACCTAGTCTAGATGTTGCGACTCCTATAGGTAATAGTGAATGGTGAAGTTAATAAGACAAATAATTTAATATTTTTAGATTTTTGTAATTGGATAACTAAGATTTGGAATGATTGTGCATCAAATGTAGCATATGACTCAACTAATACTAATTTCAATCATATTTCCAATTAAAACTTTTATGGCCAAGAAAAAATATCCTAATGATGTACTAGAATCAATGACAATTCAAGATGCCTCAAGAATTTCTAAGATCTTGGGTAATTCCTTACTTTTTCACATATGCACAAATAATATGCTTATGCTTATTTGTGTTCAAATAATTAAGAGCTTTGACATTTTTTAAATGTTTTTTTTAAAAGAAAGTTATAAAATTTATGGAAAAAAAATGGATGGAGAGAAAATATGGTTAAGCTAGGTAACCTAAGAAAAGGAAAATATTTTTATTTGTATCCAGTTTAATTATTTTTAAAAAAAAATGTTTAAATCATAGACAATAATCAAAATGGTTTGGATGCATTAGAAGTTTTGGTTTCAAGCTCTTGCAAAGGTAGTTAGTTTAGTTTTCTACAATAGAATAATTCCTTTAGAAAATGGTTTTAGATGCAAGCATAATTCTCAAAGAAAAATTTAAAATGTAATCCAATCCAATTTTCTCCTAAGCTACTCATGGCAATATTGTGTAAGACTCATAAAATTAAAAATAAGTTGCAAAAGAGATGCAAACAGACTTCTCAACGATTTTACATTTTCACTTGTTTTAGATGTCATATCAATCTATTCCAGTGAACATGTTTGCTAAGGAAAGCAACACTATTTGTAGAATACAGGATGGAGAAATATCATCCTCTAAGAGATTGTAAGACCATCCTAATAGGAAAAAAAAATGTATTAAAAGGGGAAAAAATTAATAAAAACAAGTTTCATTTTCTCATAATTGGTTGCCATTACATTTCTGCATGTGTAAGAAATAAGTTAAAAGGTCTACTAGGTCCCTCACTTAATTTTCCAAACTAACTTCCTACATGCAAGACATAGAAACAAAGGCAAAAGTTTTGCAAAGTTGCAAACTTTGAGGTTGAGTAGAACAAATGTTGTAAAACCAACCAAAAAGTTCCCACGTCTATACTCATTGGAAAAAAGGATGATGAAGCTGAATAACTCATTACTAAATTAAGACCGACAAAGGGAAATGAAAAGAACAAAGGATGTATATTTAGTCAATTTTCTCATCCAATTTCTATTGTAACATCTCCAATTGTCAAAAAGGAAATCAGCAAATGCTTGAAATTTCCAATTTCCAATTTTCTCTTTTTGGACTTATGCCTAATTTCTTGTATAGATATGATAAGACCATTTGTGAAACTAGCCATGCATCTACATGGTAGGAATTACCAAACACAACTTTGTAAAGGTCATGTGCTTTATAAATCATAAACACCAACTTAATGGGGCTAAGAACCCAAAAAGAGACAAAGGAAACTAACTTAGCAAAAGATTATGGAGTGGACAAAAGTTTTAAATTCTAAAACAAGAGAATATAATCTACACACCAATGGCATGCAACAAATTTAGTAAAATTTCTAGCTCTAATGATGTTGGTTACTAGAAAACATAACAAACAAAGCTTATATTTTGTTAGCACCAAGTAAGAATGATATAAAAGAGTGGATCCTCTGGCTTGGTATCAACATAGTACTAATAAAAATTTTCAAATTTAGGCACATAAATACACTATTATCTTTGAGTCAGAGTTAGACTCCATGCTTGCTTATATGCTCTTTACATAAAATGTCCATGTCTTTGAAATTGATTTTACAACCAAAAAAGTTTTGATAGTTACCTTGAATTTTGTCTCTATACTAGCCTAAATAAAGTAGCAAGTACCAATTTTAGCAAGTTAGGGCTTAAACAAAAGGTACTACAAGTTTAATTAGTTAATAAGAAATCTCCAAAATTCACCCCCCAATCCCTCCTCTTCATTTTACACCATTAATGCAAATTCTTTTACAATAATTCCATCCTTTTTAACTTAACAATCACAAGAATTATGCTAAAATCAACACCATTTTTCACACAAGAAAGCATAGTGTCAAACTACTTGTAGGCATGGGCATTATGACCGTAACATTTACTTTAGTTGCAATGACTAATCACTCACACATGCTTATCCTTCCAATTGAAAACATGAATTTATGATCTGGACTAATTTTCATACATCTCTAATAGAAAAGCAAATTGATACTCTAACAGGCCAAAGTCTAAACCAAAACTAAGGCACTTGGAGCAACTGATATGATTTGCTCAACCACTAATAATATGGTCAAAAAAATTTTGTGTAAAGAATTAGAATTAGAAATTGCATTATAATAATAACAAAAATAAATCAATTAATAAAATAGTAGAGCAAGTAGCAAGTTTGAAAATGGACACACCAAGTATGAGCCATCAGCAAATGTGCCAACCAACATAACCTTAAACATTTAGGCTTGTGGCATAGTGAAAGTCAAGCTAAAACATTAATACCACACCTAAAAAACTCTATCATGGGATAATCAAAATTCAAATCCCTTGTAGTGAATCATCCAAAAAATGAAAGTAAAAGAAAAGGACACATAAAAATTTGTGGGAGAGTTTACTTATAGAAAAAATAAGAGCATAAATGAGAGAAAATAAAAACTTAAATGGAGGACCGTTGTTTTGCTTCCTAAGTAATGCCTCTCTTCAACAAAATTTAGATATATACATTAATTCTAATCAATAATAAATCAATAAACAAAGATTCCAAAGCAAAAAAAAATGCATGTAATACAACATGAACCTATAAAAAAATATTTGATGAAAACTCACCGATTAGAGGCATAGTGATTAGACAATGAGGCCATAACTTAATGTCAATTTGGAAAGTGCTTGTTCTTTGTCCAAATCTAAAGGGCTTATTTGAGTTGGATTTTGACCTTTAAATAGAATAATGTGGGATGGAATTATTACAATTAATTTAAATAAAAAAAGCCAACTAGATTAAAGTATACCTATTTTAATTTGAATAGTTATTTTATATTTTTCAAAAGTAAAATTAATAAAAAAATGTGATTAGTACATGTATTTGTTGGGACCATTCCTTTTGTTGGGAAAATTAGACTATCAAACATACAGGTTATTTAATTTCCTCCAAATTTGAAAACAATAATTTTTTTTTTTTTATTACCATAAGTTTGTTAGTTATTCAACCCACTTGTTAATTGTTGGTATTCTCTTTATCTTTCAATGATTTGATTTCAATATTAGTTAACATATTTAAATTTTGATGGTGATTGTGATAGATGCTTGATGATTGGAATTCAATTACAAGCTATCAACCCCAAAAGGAAAACAAATGAAAATAGAACTCTAGTATAAAATATATGGCATAATTATACTTTGTATTTGAGATCATTAGAAATTATGAAAAATATACTAACATTATATCAGTCAACTTGGACAAAAAAAATCATAAAATGATACTCTTGTATGTAATATAACATCATAAACCTCATCTTCACCATGCAACTTTAGTATCCCTCTCTTCCTCTCATTAGAAACCTCATTTTAAGAATGCTAGTGTTGCAAATGTCGAAGTGTTTTAGTTGTTTAACAAGAACTTTTACTCACTTTAAAAATATTAATTGTGTATAAGTATGGTTATTATGAAAGTTTAGAAGAGACTTGTCACAAAAATAAGAATTTGTGAATGATTTGCCTACATTCAAAGTCCCTTTTGATGTGTGTGAAAGTTATGAGTTAGGCATGCAACACAAATTGTCTTATCCTATACAAGGTGCCCAAAGAGCTAAAGGGAAGCTTCAATTGGTCAATTCTGATGATTGTGGACCACTAAAGACATATTATTGAAAAAGCAAATATTTCCCTTTGTTCATTAATGACTACTCAAGGATGACCCCAATGTACTTCATAAAGTTAAAGTCAAAAGGTTTTTGGGCTATTTAAGAAGTTTAAAGATTTTTTCAAAACTCAAAGTGGCAAAGTTTTGAAGACCCTGATAATAGACACTAGAAATGAGTATGTTTCTGGGGAGTTTAACAAATCCTTTGAGGAGCTAGGAATCCAACATTAGATGATAGTTCCACAACAAAATAGAGTGGTAGAGTGAAAGAACAGATGGATACTAGAGAAGGTAAGGTGTGTGCACTTTGAGAAGAAGTTACCAAAATCCTTCTAAGTAGAAGCTATTGACATAGTTGTTTGTTTGTAGAGAAATATGCCAACAAAAGTAGTAAAGGGGAAGATTCCAATTGAAACTTGGAGGGATTTCAAGCCATCTCTCAAACACTTAAGAGTTTGGTTCCTTATGTTACTCACATCAACTAGATGCAAAAAGAAGCAAGTTAAATAAGAAAGCAAAAAAGGGGATCTTAATGGGCAATAACAAATGGAAAAGTCATTGTTAGTAGAGACATAAAGATTGATAAAGGAGCTTACTAAGATAGGAATAAGTCACATACTCAAGGGAACCTACAACAAAAGTTAGTGATGCTAGAGATGTAGATTTTGGTAATGCTTTTGATAACTATAATCATCCTTCTATTAAAGATATATGATCTCTTGCTAATGTTAACACATGTTTTTAACAAACTTATAATGGAACTAACCACTTATAAACAAGCTTCTAAGTCTTATGAGTGGAATGAAACAATAAAGGAGGAGATTAGCATGATTAACAAAATTAAAACTTGGGTCTTAGTTAAGAAACTTGAAAAAGTATAACTAAATCCTGATGGAAGTGTTAAGAAGTATAAATTAAGATTTTTAGTCAAAGGCTATTCCCATCAGCCTAAAATCAACTACACTAACAAAATGGACACTTTAAGAAATTTGATAGTAATTATAGCTCAATTAAGATGGAAAATCTCTCGTTTGGACATCATATTTGCATTACTAAATAGCATTCTAAATGAGGAGATTTGTGTTGCTCAACCTGAAGACTTTGAGGGTAAATGTAGTGAATAGGAAGTTTGTAAGTAGGCTCTTATAAACACTTTCTTCTAGCCTGGTACAATAGAATAGACCATTTCTTGTGTAGTTAACACTTATAGAGGAGTGATAATGATGCCATATTGTATGTCACAAAAGAATTTTGATTAAGGAATACTGATAGTGCCTTTTAAGTTGATAATTTATCTGTGACAAGAAGAAATGGAGAAGAATTAATGAAGTTCAAAGTTGAAATGCAAAGTCAGTTTGGCATGTCAAACTTAGGACACATTGGGTACTTGCTTGGGCTTGAAGTTCATCAATCTGATGAGGGCATCTTCCTATGTCATGAGAAGTATGCCTAAAAGATTTTGAAAAGGTTTAGAATGTAACATTTCAAACTAGTAGCAACACCACTAGTTATGAATATAAAACTAGGAAAGGAAGATGATGCAAAGCTAGTAGGTGCAACTAGATATAAAAGTTTAATTGGAAGTCTATTATACTTAACTACCACAAGAGCAAAGTTTATGTTTTTATTTAGTGTGTTATTAAGGTTTGATGCAAAAGTGATCTAATGTTCAGTATGATGTAGCTAATAAAGTCCCCAGGTACTTAAAAAGGACAAGTCAGATTGGAATATGTTATAAACTAGTTGAAGAGGGCAAATTGATAAGTTTTGCAGTCAATGATTGGGCAAGTAGCTTGGAAGATATGAAATGCACCTTAGGTTATGCTTTCTCACTTGGTTTAGGAATGTTTTCTTGGAATTCCAAGAAGCAAGAAGTGGTAGCCCAATCCATTATAGAGGCAAAGTATGTGGCAGTAGCAGCAGTAGCTGTAGCAGCCAACCAAGCAATCTGGTAGAGAAAAATTCTCAAGGTCCTTTGCTTTGAGCAAACAGCAACAATAACAATTATGTGTGACAAAAAAATTGTAATTGGAATTTGAAAAAAAATTCCAATACAATATGGTAGGAAAAAGCATACAAATGTTAAAGTATCATGCAATAAGAGACGCTAAAAGAAATGAGGGAATAAAATTAAAATTAAAGTATTGCATATCAAAAGATCAACTAGTAAATATTTTTTGCATAATCTCTACCAAAGTCCAATTTTCAAAAGTTGGAAGTCATACTTGGAGTCTCCAATAAAAATCTCAAGGAGGAGTGTTTATGCACTTGATAATTTTGTTAGTGACTGAAGAAATTGGAAAAGAAAATTTTGATGGAGTTGAGAAGTAAAAGTAGAAGCAATAGTGAAGAAGTTATAGAACTGACAACTTAATTGAAGATAAAGTAACTTGTTTTTGTATTTGGTCATTAGTACCCAAGTTTAGTTGTATTCCTCAAGCTTAGGAAAAAGTTAGACTATAATATAGATAGTCATTAAAGCAAGTACAAGAGTTGCTTTGTAAGCAGTGAACAGGTAGCCACAATAATGTAAAATGTTCTTGTATAAGGAACTAAGCTACAACAATGAAGTTCTAAGCTTTTCTCCAAAAATTTCTTCTCTTCTCTTCTTATTCTTTCTTCTTTGACACTAACACTATGTTAACCATTATTAAAAATGGGCACCTTGATCATTCTACAAAAATTTCAAAAATTTTTCCATTTGGTTAAATGATCTTTATGTGTAATTTTTTATTGGAAGGATTTTAATGGATTTAGACATCCTAAGATAGAATCACATGCATTTTGCAATGGAATCAATGATAGGTGTAGACATTTAAACTAATTTCATGATTCCTATATGTGATAACTCCATGAAATGAAAGGAGAAGCCCTATTACATAAAAATGAAGTGACAGTCTCATCCTTCAGTCAATGAACCATTCTATCCAAGTAAGAAAAGCTATCCAAGATGAGATCTCTCTTGATTGATGGAACTTAATGGATTTAAGCTACCAAAGGTGTATTAATGTGCATGTCACAATGAAATTAATGTTTGTTGTCAACATAGATGTTAATTGCATGCTCATTTTTTGTGAAGGATTCCTTCCAATGGAAGAAGATGCCTTATTGCCAAGGAATTAGTTAACATAATCAAGCTTTTAGCAATGAATGAATATCTCCTAGTAAAGAAAGCCAATCAAAAGAAATAGCTTCTTTACTCAATAGTCTTTAATGGATTCAAACTACTCGAAATCATTTTTAAGTAACAAAGTGATGTCTCATTTTTTAGGTAATGAACAATTTTCTCATAGTAATGAAAGCCATTCAAGAATAATGGCATCTTTCTTGGATGAATTTTAATGGATTTAACTTATCCAAGATATAAATACACATACCTAGCAATTAAATTAGTGATTAGTGTAGACATTTAAGTTAATTTCATAATTGCTTTGTGTGAATGACTTCTTGAAACCAAAGGAGAAACCTTATTAGTTAGAAATGAAGCATTAGTCTCATGTTTCAAGGAACAAACCGGACTTGGACTACCTAAGGGTCTTAAAGTGTGCATATAATGAAATTAATTTTTTTCATAGAAGTATATGATAATTAAATGATTATTCTTTGTGAATGATTCCTTACAAGTATTATTGA
>JBAPLJ010000988.1:0-31173 GCA_037832345.1 Rhizophora mangle
ATAATTATATAAATGAAATTTTAAAAAAAAATAATTGGCAAGGAATTCTCAAATGTGGATGCCATTGTGTCAATAATCATATGAGTTATTGACAAAATCACACAATTTCTTATCAGTAGTGTTAACATATCATTTGTATGATCATGATACTCCACAAGCACTAGATATAAGTTTCTTTAAGATGAAGATCTTCAAACCTATCTTAAACAAATTTTGTCAGGTAAACTTTCTTCATAAAGATCCAACTCAAAATTTTCAAATATAGTTGGCACAATGCACAAAGCTCAATTCCTCAAGTTGGCTATGAAAGGCAAACTTCACCAAATTCATCAACTGCATCACAAATGGCTTTTCTAGACCAAATTTTTATTAACCATGAGCTCAACACTCTAGAAAAGGAATTTGTTTTTTATTCTCATGCCAATTATGAAATTTTCTAGTTTCTTAAGCATTTTTTTAACTAGAGAATTCTAATTAACCAAGCATATTATGATTATCTTTACAAGTAATAAAAACATGTTTTGTTTTTTGAATGGTTTGAAAAAGAATATGCTCCCCACAATGGGATAGTATATCCTTTCTTAACAAAATTTTCAAGTTTTTCAAAGGACATCAATGTCTAAACCCAAACGCAATGGTGGGTTTGATTTTGTTCATCCACCCTCCCACAAAATCATTTTGAAGCAAAAAAATTCCCACTTTTTGACATCACTTTTCAAAGTTTGTAGAGAAAATGAAGAATTCTCTACAAATGATATCAATAAAATTTTAAAGCAAAACAATTATACTAACAAATTTTTACAAACTATTGGTACTAGCTCTTAAACATATAAACTATGGTTTCTAATCTACCATTAATAGTAGATCAAGCTCCAAAATCTTTTTCCACACAAATTTTCAAGCCCTTTTCTATTTTAGGCAAAACTTCAAGTGAATTTGATCAAGCACTAAAGTAACAATTACATGATTTAGAATCATCCACAAGCATAACACCAAATCAAGTTGCTAAGAGTCTTTAGACTTTTTGCATAGGTGTTAGTTCCACTAAGCCATCAAAACCTTAAGCCTCTGATAGTGATTTAGCTTTCAACATGCTCCACTTCAAGCCATAGGGTACAAAGATGTACTACATAAGACCTATGGCTCCAAAACTTTCCTTGGAAGAAATGCCAACCCTTGTTTAAGCCAAATGCCATTCAAACTCCATTTATGAATGGAACATAGATGAGTTATCTAAATACTCAATCATTAATCTACTTCAATAAATGACTATGATATCAAATGTTCATGGGACTCAAAGTTAGGTCTTTGATCCTGCTATTATTGAACATTTAGTTATTGATTTTACTGGTCAACTAAAAGGATGGTGGGATAATATTCTCACTCAAGTTGACCATGAAAGTGTTTTCTAAGTTGTCAAAATTAGGTCCTCAAGGTGAGCCTCTTTTGGATGACCAAGCTCAACTAATCCCTATTGCTACAACATCTTTGATCATCACAATTTCCAAGTATTTCTTTGGTGATTCTTCTCAATTATAGGATAAAGCCACTGAATTACTCTCTAATCTCACATGTAAGTATCTTCACAACTTTTGTTGGTATAAAGGTACTTTCCTAACCTATGTCATGCAGTGAAAAGATGGCAACCAACCCTTCTGGCAAGAAAAGTTTTTAATTAGGCTTTCCAAGCTCCTTGTTGACAAGGTAAGATCAAAACTCCAAGCTGTTCTATGGTCCAATTCCTTACTATACTTAGGCCTATGGTGAGTTACTAAGCATTAACCAAAAAGAAGGTCTACAAATTTGTTCCAATCTCAAGCTTCAACAACAATTGAAACATGAACAAAATCAAACTTGGAAAGAACATGGTTCTTTTTATGCCCAATTGATGACTCTTTTTATCATAAAGAGATATCTAAATGTAGGAAGTTTTCTAAGCTCATTAAAAAACCTTCCTACCCTAAAGCCCAAAAGCCTTCAAAATATGTCCATCAAAAAACTCAAAAACAAACCAAATGGCCCAAATAGTCATTCAAGCCCAAAGCCCAAACATTTCCAAGCACCTCAATAACTTACTTTAGATGTGGCCATCCCAAACACTTAGCTTATTACTATAGAATCCAAAAGAAAGTCCAAGCCCTCCAATCACCTAAACCAATTTATGAATAGATCTAAAACCTAGTCATTGACTCCTTTGATTTTGATTATTTACATGAAGAGCAAACCCTCCAAGTAAATGAACTTGCCACCTTATGTACTTCAAGTAATGAGAAACAAGTAAGTGTTCTCACTAAAGATTAGGAACTCATCCTAAAATTAATTGATTGTATGGATGATCTGCAAGCCAAAACCCAACATCTTCATAAGCTTTTGACTCAAGCACCATCAAGCTCTACCCAACACCCTCTACTTGAACAAGTCCAAAGTCATGAAAATCTTACAACCATACTTAAGTGACTTGACCAACCCAAAGCCCAAGCTAGTTACTCTTTATAAACTTTAACATGAAGTTAACCAACTCAAGCAAGAAATTAAAGAACTTGAGTAATAGAGATTAGTAGATCATAGTGTACTGCTATCTCTCCTTCATCAATCTCAACCTGAGCCTAATGAACCAAGCCTTCCTCAGGCTAATCTAGAAACATCTTTGTTTGCCATGATCAAGCTAACTTTCTATGCTTGTTGATAGAAATCACAACTCACAAATGGCTTATCAATATTACCATCCAAATTATTGATTTCAAGCTAACTACTATAGCCTTGTTAGACACTAGTACAAAATTGCATCTAAGAAGACATTATCCCCACCATATACTGTGAGAAAACCTAGGAAGGACTCAAATATGCAAGCAACCATTCCCTTCCAATCTTGTATAAGCTTTTTGATGCCCACATTTACCAATTAGGTATCATTATCAAATTTTTTTTTTTTGATTTGATCAAAAACCTTAAGCAAAAGGTTATCTTAGGGTCACCCTTCTTTAACCTTATCCAACCATTTCAAGTCACACACCAAGGAATAACCACTACCATCCTTGGTTAAACACTCTAATTCCAACTCATATACAAACCTCAAATTAGAAACCTTAATCTTTTAAAGGATATCTCAATTCGAGAATCCATAAAACTAAATTTACATCTTTAATCCAAAACATCCCTTCTTCACCATCTCTAAGATGAGATCAATTTCAAAAAACTTGAACACCAATTGATATAACCAATTCTTCAAGAAAAAATTCAAAACCTTTAAAACCAAAGAAAAACCACTATTTGTTCTAAAGTACCAAATGTCTTTTGGCAATGCAAGCATCATATGGTAGATTTGCCATATGCCAAGCACCATATGGTAGATTTGCCATATGCCAAGCACTTTGATGAGTGTAAAATCCCCATGAAGGCAGGTTCAATCCAAATGCATTCATAATTAGTGGAGTATTGCAAGCAAAAAATCCAAGCTTTGCTCACTAAAGGCATTATTTGGCCTAGCAAGTCACCCTAGAGTTGCACAACATTTTACATCAAAAAAATGCTAAAATAGACTGTGGCAATCCTAAGTTAGTTATCAATTACAAGCCCCCCCTTAAACCAAGCTTTGGAATGGATTAGGTATCCAATTCCAAATCAAAAAGACCTCTTAAAAGGCTTTGCTATGGCTTTGGTCTTCCAAGTTTCATCTAAAATTTGGATTTTGGCAGATTTAATTAAGCAGGCTGATAGGTATAAGATTGCCTTCATTGTACCTTTGGCTAGTATGAATAGAATGTCATGCTATTCAAACTAAAAAATGCACCCTTTGAATTCTAATGGATCACGAATGAGATTTATTCTCATTATTCTTAATTCTTAGTTGTCTATTTTGACAATGTCTTGGTGTTTTCATCCAATATAGATCAACACTTCAAGCACTTGACCATCTTTATAAAGGTCACTTGCAAGCATAACCTAGCCATTTCCAAGCCCGAGATTAGTCTTTTCCAAACTAGGGTAAGATTACTTGGTCATTATATCCATCAAGGTACTCTCAACCTTATAAAAAGTTCAATTCTACTTACTATTAGGTTTCCTTACTAACTTATTGACAAATCTTGACTCCAAAGATTCTTAGGAAGTCTTAACTATGTTATGGACTTCTATCCTAAGCCTAACCTAGTTTTCAAACCTTTACATGATTGGCTCAAGAAAAATTCAATACCCTAGCCATTCAAGCATACTGCCATAGTTCAAGCCATCAAGTAGCAAGTTAAGGAACATCGTTGTTTGCATATATGTGATCTAGACCTACCTAAGATAGTTGATAAGATGCCTTAGAATTAGGTTATAATGGGATTCTCAAGAAAATCCATGGTAAACATGAACAAATAGTTCATTTTACCTTAAGCATTGAAATGACTGTCAATGACAATATTCCACAATCAATAAAGAAATTTTAACAATTGTTTTATACATCTCCAATTTTCTAATGATTTACTCAATTAACAATTTTTGCTCCACATTGATTGTCAAGTTCCAAAATACATTTTGCAAAAAGATGTTCAAAACCTTACATCAAAACTAATTTTTTCTAGTTGGTAAGCAATTTTAAGCATTTTTGACTTTGACATTGAATTTGTGAAAGGTAGTTAAAACTCTCTACCTGATTTTCTTACAAGTGCCCTTTTTGTTGTAGCCAAAACTAAGAATATCTTAGTGTATTGTCGAATATTCTCCAAAATCCTTAGTAAGCCATGGACAAAGCCAAGCTAAGCTCATCATCATCATATGTTCCTTTTAGAATCATGATCCAGTTGAAGACACCTTCAACCCCATTCACATCAAGCATAAAGGCTTAAAAAAAAAAGTTTTTCAAACCATATGACTTCTTCACCCTTAAGCCTTAAAAGTATTCTTACTCTTAAGAATATCAATCCCTTCAAGCCTATGTTATCTCTTGTAAATATTTTATTTTATTTTTTTTTAAGTTTTCCAAGCTTAAGCCTTAAGAGTGTTCTGACTCTTAAGTATTTCAAGCTCAAACACTCAAGCTTTGTAAGTATGTATTTCCAATAATACTAAATTATGCATTATCTTCTTGTTTTCATTTTGTTTTCATTATCCTCTTGGTGTATATATATATATATATAAAACATACATACATACATATGTACGTATTTATGTATATGTATATTTTTTAAAAAAAAGGAGGTTTTGGACAACATAAGTGAATATGACCCTATCTAAGTTATAAGTTATTAAGCTAAATGCTTTATGATATTGTGATGGTACATTTTTCATGGTGTTATCACCATATTAGTGATGTTGAATGGGTTTATCACATACAAATTTGAAGCTATGAACCATGATCCTAATGCAATGACTTATAATTGATAATTCCATGTATGTCTTTAGTCTCTTTGTCAGCACCAAAGGTGGTTATGTAACGAGAGTTTGGGTCTTTGTATTAATAAACATCATTTTTAATGCCTTTATAACAATTAAATGAGTTTTCATATGATTGCCTACACCATTAATCTTGATATATTGAGTTGTGAAAGCCACTTTGATTGATTAGTTAAGGCAACTTGCTATAATTGTGATGGTTGATCGTAATAAATGATTTTAAATCTTGTAATTGTGTCTAATATGACATGAGAGCCAAACAAAATGTGAATTTGGCTTAAGGAAATGTGGTAAAGTGATTGATTTCATAGATGCAACTTATTGTTGTGAATGTTATTATTATCCCATGGTTGCAAATTCTAAAGGCAAAACTAGTTATTGATTGTATCATTTTTGTGAAAGTCACAAGATACATTGATTAATATGTAATGATATAATGTTATATATTCATCCTCTATGGTGAAACAAAGGCTTAACTAACATGTAATGATATGATGATATATATATTCATCCACTAAGGTGGAAACCATATTTATGGCTAGTTTGAAGACAAATGGCCAATAAATTTTTTATGGATATTTCAATATTGGTGAAACTAACATTATAAGTATTGTTGCATGTGATAGCCAAATCTCTATTTTCATGGCAAAGGTAAGTTATATGATTGAAAGGATATGCATATTTGTCCAACTTATGATTGGTAAAGCAATTGTTGAATAATGAAGTAATCACATGATTTTATAAGGTTAGAGATGAGTTTGGCAGATCTTCTAACTAAACTTTTAAGAACAAAGCTAACAAAAAAATACATTGAGGGAAATGGAACCAATGCCTATAAAGAATGGTCAAAAGTAATGGAAACCCAACCTATGTGATAGGAGATCCCTCATTGACCTCATGTGTACTATCAAATTTATAAAGTTCCACCATATGGTATAGATTGTGAAAAAAATCTAATGTTTAAGGTTGAGTTATACTTTTAATATATTATATAACCCTTATGGATAATGTGTTACTAAAATTGTAAACATAATAAATTCAACAATATATAAAAGTGGAGTGTCATTAGTCTGACAAGGTCCTAAGTAAGATCTCTAAAACTTTCATAAAACTAGATGAATTAAGGCCTAACTACATTGAACTATATTGAACAACATGATATTTGAGAATATAATATGGTGACAAGTTCACTATTATTCATGTAGAAGTTATGACTTATAAAAATTTTTATTTCATTATGCTTCTTATCAAAACTTGTCATGCTAGTTTTGGTTCATAGCCCAAAAGGCATCAAAGATAATACATTATACTTTTGTTGATTAATTCAGCAAAATTGGTCTTTGAAAATAGTGGTTGATTGTTGTAAATTAGCGTATTTTTAAAAGCTAATTATCGTAATTTAACACTTGGTCAAACTACATATTTTATAATTGTTGGACTAATTATTTTATGACCATTAGATTATCTATTATTTGACCATGAAACTAGCTATTATGTGTATTAAAATAGTTAGCTATTACTATTGTAATTCTAACTTATGAGCTATCATTCTTACTTATAAGTAATACAACTAGGCATATTTCATAAATATCTTCTTTCATCAAACAAAATTTACTAAGAGAGATGTTTGTGAATTCTCTCCTACAATGTATTTGAAAAAGGTGTATGATGCTAGGTTAATCAAAAAAGGAGTTGCTTTGGTGCTCTTACAATTTGAAGTGCACATTAATGGGAAGGTTTGTCATATCCTTGAAGTATAACCACAATAATGAGATGCACTATGACAAAATAGTGCCATGCACACTTTAGATATGACATTCTTTTTGATAATTTAGTTTTTTTTTGTAGCATTATATATTATTTTGTAGATTATTTGCCAACAAAACTTGCTCTTGTCTATCAACTCTAGCTATTCCTATTTATACTAGTTCCCAACAAGAAATGGGGTTGAAATGTTTGTCTTTTCTTCCTATTTTTCTTCCTTTGTTTTTTTTGTTTGGATCTTTAAATAAGTATAAATTTTTCAATTTTTTATTGTTTAATTGTTCACCCTTGATGTTCAAGGCCAAATGAAAGCACACCCTTAAATTCTCTAATAGTCCTAACTTTTAACTAACCAAGAAGGTAATTATTTACTTCACATTGGCTTTTGCATTTAATTTTATTTGTCAAATTTTTTTTTTCAACATTTAAGCTAAATTCTTTCATGATACAAGTTCCTTTGTTTCTTGCAAGAATGCACAATAGTGATAAAGAAGTTGTGCAAGCCACCAAATGATTTGGTTTGACCAAGGAAATGTAGTTTAGGTTGAGTAAGTTCATCCAAAACTATCATTATTGAAACTTGCTTAAGTAACAAATCATAAAAACACAATTTGATTCTCACTTATACTCCTTGATTCAATATTGAATTGGTTCTTGTAAGCTAATTAATTATTTTCCAAGTTTGATTTGATTACTCTCCTTTTAAATAATGTTTTTTCATGATTCTCTTTTTCATTCATGTTTTTGCCTTCTTTCATTGTGGAAAACGGGTTGCAATTGGAATTGAAGTCACTAATAATAACAACATTGAAGCCTTTTTTTTTTCCCTTTAGGTTCCTCTTTTCAAGTAGATCATTATATGTTTGGTTGCCAAGAAATTAAAAAAAAAAACAAAATTAATTAGCCTATAACTATATATTTTGTGTGGGCCCTAAGATTATTGTCCATGTGAATATGTTTGGCAAAAACTAAAGTTTCAACCATAAGGTTATTTCTTGTATGTTATGAATACTTATGTGTCTTAGTATACATAAAGGTGATAGAGAAGACATTCTAGGCTTCAAGTAGATATATTTGAGTAGATTAAGTGCATTAGGTTAGCAAATCCATGAAAAGCTCTCCTATTGTGTGGAGCATTGTGTGTGCAGAAATGAGTTCCCTTATCTTTTTTATCTGTCTCTATATTTTTTTCTATTTTTTTATATGAGTGTGCTTCAATCCCTACTCATTTCTAAGATTCTTGTATTGCACTCTTTTAAATTTCTTTTATGTGCCTTTGATCTCTTGCATTATAGAAACTTGACTTTGTTCTCTCATGTGTATGTTAGTTATACTCATTGGTCTTTAAGAGGTAATTTTGTACGATTAGTTAAATGTATGCTAGTTGATTTCATTTTTAATTGTGATTTGATTATTTGTCTTATATTTATTCTGTAACCACTTTTTTTTTTTTTGGTCTTTTAATATGGTTAGTGAGGAAAACAAGTCATAATTAGAATTAATGGCACTCATGATAAGAACAATAAGGCAAATCATTATCTTAAGACAAAGAATTTGTTGAACTTAATGATCTTTGATAATTAATCATACATTGCAATAGACAAATTTTTAGTTAATCTATGATATTTGATATTTGGGATTAATGATCTCTATAAATATACTAATATCTATTTGATCTTTGTAATTTATTTGAAAATTACCTTTAAGCTATTTAGATACTTATAATATTTAAGAATCTCTAGATAAATAGACTTTTTTTTGTTATTTATGTATATTGGTTGATATTTGATGATTCTAACTTTATACATTTATTCCTTTTTACATTTACTTGTTTTTTTCTAAGTTTTATACCAATTTAAATTAATTAGAATATGTTTTGTAATTTATGTATGTTTTTGAGAGGCACTGTGAATTTGTACTTTTAGTAGGCAAATTTCTAGCATTTCATCATTTTAACCTTTGTCACTTATTTCAGATTTTTCATTGACTTAAAAGCTTAAATTTAAAAAGTGGTCTTTATTGAAGTTGTAGTAGACATTTCAAATTTTCTAGATTGGGGTTGTGAGTCTTGATCTAAGGTCATTTAGGCCTTAAGACTTTGCTTCAAAGACTAGGCAAAAACTAGAGTCTAAATCATAATTACAATAGGATTCCTATCCAAGCATTGAATATTTGAATGGCCAAAACTTGAGCTTCAAACATCCAAATTAGGTGATTGAAAGGCCTTAATTGGAGTTCACAATTGAAACAACAATTATTATGAAGATACTCAAGCCCAAAATCGTTGCTTAATGGTCCAAAAATAATTGAAAAGTCATTGCAGAATCTATTGTAGGCTGGATTGAGTTAGTCTCAGTTTTTAGCTCATAACTTGGGATTTAGACCTTTGTTTTGGGCAAGACTAGATGAATTAGAAAGCCAAAGAAGAGGACTATAACTTTGATTTTGAAGAAAGATGTTAATTCAAACTATATCTATTTAAGAATTAGCTTGGAACTCATTACAAGAATTCTATCACAATTAGGGAAACAAGTTTTTTTATAACTTGGAGAATTTAAGAGATTTTTTTTAAAGTATCTAGGTTTTTTTTTTTTGTGTCTGCTATGTACATTTTTCTAGGTTATAAAAAAGACATTTTAGTCATTGAAACATAAAGAAGAGAGACAATCGCACAAGAGGGTAGCAAACATATATTTAGTAAGAATTTAAGTTTTTTTTTTCTTAAGTATGTGTAGCTATAAGTTTTCAAAAATTTTGGAGGATTCAAAAAAAATTTAGTAATTTGATGAAATAGAGATTTTTTTGTGTTGTTTTTTTTTTTCTTTCTATTGTAATTATTTGAGTTATTTTGATTAAATTGATGAATGATTATTGTTTTAATTCATTCAATTAGGATTGTTGAATTGATTAAATAATGATTGATTGCTAGAATTAGGGATTGTGACTCCACTAACAAATAAATGGGCTATGATAGTGGTTCTTATGTAATAGTTATAAACTACAACCTGAAACCCCTAAGGCTACACTTATAACCACTACGTAAATAGATTTTGATAATGTGTGGCAATATTTGACTTTAGACAATGGTGCAAAACTACATTATCTTAGGAAAAGGCAATCATTATAAATGTTTAAGTAGCAATCTTGAACCACTTCCTATTTTTTCTTAGCAAGGGAATAAGGCAATAGTCTACAACTGTTCCTTAATCTTTAAAAAAAAAAAAAAAAAAGTAATAATAAAGGGATTAGGTAGCAATAACCATTACCTTTTTTTTTTTTTTTCTAAAAATGAATCTTTTTTGTAAAAAAATTAAAGGGATAAGGTAGTGATCTAGAATTATTGCCTAATCTTTTTTTTTTTCTAAATAAAGGGATAGTGGTCTTGAATCACTACCTATTCCATTTGAAAATAAAAGGAAAAGGTAGCAGTATTGAGTTGTTACCTTTTTTTCTTTTCTAAAAAAGGAATAAGGTAGCAATTTGAAACCATTATCTATTCCTTTTTGAAAATAAAGGGATAAGGTAATAGTTTGGAATTGTTGTCACTTTATTTTTTAAAAAATTAAGGATTATGGTAATGGTCTTGAACCATAGCTTATTCCTTTTGAAAATTAGATAAAAGCAAATTGGATACATCATTATCCTAGAGGTAAAGGAAACATGCTATGTAAAATTGATTCAGTTCCCCATTAAATTATTCAAATTTGGAGAGGTCTAGAAACTATCAAGTTCAAAGTGAGATTTTCCACTTCTTTTCTTTATCTTAAACTCAAATTTTGCTCATCCATCATTCATTAGTTGAAGACTCTAGATTTTATGGGTAAAGCACAATCTCTATCACATGTAAGTTGATCTCTCCATGACCACTTTTCTCCTGTCTTTCTTCCTTTTGATGTTTGGGATTTCATTCAAGTTTATGGATATCTTGTGTTGGATCTCATATTTTGAAGAAGTTTTTTCAATTTTCTTTTCTTTTTTTTTTTTTCTTTATGTGTTACATTTTTTTGTTTTTTATTTGTAATAAACAAACACTAGATGTTGAGTTCTTGAATTGGGCTTTTTTAAGCTATATTTGGACTAGAATACTAGGGATGATTTTGATTTGGTTCGACTTGGATGGAATGGCTTACTAAATCTTTTTTTTTTTTTTTTTTGCTTGAACATATATGCATCGATCATTAAGAAGCATCTCGTTTACATAAAAGTCACCCTTATGTCACTACTTTACTCTTTACTGCTCGTAAAGAAAACTAATTTACTCACAGTCTCATGTACCTCAATCATCAATTCTCCCATACCCACACCTACCTTGCCACCCACAAGGTCTATTTCCCAATTCCTCTGCTTGTGTTGTCTTCATCATCCTTCATTCTTATGACATTTTTATAGGCCTTGATTAGTATAATTTAAATATTTTGATTTCCCCTTGTCTTTATTTTTATTTGGCTTATTGTTTATTCATTTGTTGTTTGCTCACATCATTATAGTTCATAAATGTGATCAATGAACATCATTCATAATTATCATATGTTTAATTTCTTAGGTTCCAAAAATTGAGAAGGTTGTTGTAAACTATGGTATTAAAGATGCTACATAGAATTCTAAGGGTTAGGATGTAGCAATTAATGACTTGGCACTGATGATTGGACAAAGACCCATAAAGACACAAGTAGGAATTCCATTGCCACCTTCTAGATTAGGGAAGGCCAACCACTTGGCATTGTAGTCATGCTTAGAGGAAACATAAGCATGCTCATTTTGTCAATCAATTATGACACTTATTTTATGCTACTTTGATTTTGTTTATTTTATTACTTGAACTTGGATTGGGAAAGCTTTTGTTATTTTTTAGCTCCTTATTCTTTGATTTACAAAAATAAAGGCATATTGACCTTGGAATTTTACAGTTTGGAATATTATGTTACAATTTAACATTGCTATTTGTCCCCAACATTTTAAAAATTTTGTACCATTTGAAGACTTGCATCAATATGTTAGTGCTCCAATCATCTTCACCACAATAATGATATTACAATTTAGGATATTGAATTTATACAATGGATTGGTCACTACATTAAGTGGCCATCATATCATTAGATTTCTTCTTTAGATAATCTAAGTTTGTTCAAGTTACCCACAACACATTTATGATAGTAAAAAAAAAACAAGCAAGACATGAACACTGCTATTTGCCAATGATTTTCTTAAGCCTTTGCCACTTGAATTGACATGATAGCTTAATGGCAACAACACAAAATTGCTACAAATCAGAAATTGAAAGCACTTGAAGCATAGAAAAGCAAAGAATATCAAAATGTTGCTCCAGGTTAAATTAGTGAAAAAGAATCTCACAACATTAAGAACAAAATTAGCATAAGTGGGGGCCTAGGAATTGATAAAGGAACAAAATTCTAGGAACTTATGCCTAACTTTGTTCTAGGTTAACATACACAATATATATCTCAATCTTAAGTGTAGCAACAAATCTCAAAGTTTACAAGATATCTTGCCTTGTAGAAAATGTTGTTGCCATTATTGGTACTCTAAGGCTATGGTTTATTAACATTTAGTCCTTTAGGGGTTCATGCGGGATTACAAGATATGGATTTTCCATATTGAGCGACCACAATCAAGTTGGGTGATAAATGATACTAAAATTAAAGTTGAAAAAAAATGATGATATTGATGGGCTTTTAAATGACACCTTTAGGGATGTGAGAGAACTAGCAAATTCTAGCAATGTTAGGGAGAGTCCTAATGAACAAGCTAAAAAGATTTTACAAGTTAGTTGAGAGAGGGGCAAAAAAAAAAAAATTATACCTTGGTTGTAAGGCCTTGCCAAGGCTTTCATTTACAATTAGATTATATCTTCTTAAGTGTCTCTATAGTCTTAGTAAAGTAGCATTAGGAGATATGTTAGAATTAATTAAGGAGGCATTCCTTGATGCTAAGGTTCCTAGTTCATTTAAGGAAGCTAAAACTATGGTTAAAGAACTATGACTTAACAACAAAAAAAGAAAAAAAATTTATGCATGTCCTTGTGATTGTATGCTTTTTTGGGATAAGCATGAAAAGGTAGAAAGGTGTCATATATGTGGTGTTGGTAGGTGGAAAAACATGAAGGAAGTTGAAGGAGATAAAATCTCTAATGTATCATCAAAGTTCCATCATGTGTTAGTTAAAATTTTGAGAAATTTCCCTTTGAAATCCAAACCTCATGTGCCCTAACACAGTTGATGATATAGTTTAACATGTAAAACATCAACCTACAAATGGTAACATGAGATATCATGCTGATGGTGAAGCTTGAAAAATTTTGATATGTTGCATCCATCTTTAGCAAAGAAACCAAGTAATACTATATTAGACTTTATGCAACAATTTTGAACTGTTGTCGTAGCCAATTTATTTGGTAGTGCCCATATTTATCCTATTCCTAATGACCAAGTAGCAATTAATAGTGGAGAATTGTGGATAAGTTTACTTCTTATTGTTATGAATAACTCAACATAAGTTAAATAATCTAAACTTGTGTGATTGCTTTTTTTAGATTAACCTTTAAAATTTTTTTAGTATATAACTCTAGTGAGCTTATTCTTAAGGTATAGTAGTTAGGGTTTAAATTGAGAGCTTGTTCGATTTATTGAAAATCTAAGGGAGAATTCAAGTAACAGTGCTTGTTATTATATAGGAATAATGTTTTCAATAGAATTGAGTTAACATTATGCATGGTTGAAAGTTTCAAATAGTATAGTTGTGAATGAAAAGAAAAAAAAATTTTATTAATTGATATTTCAATATTTTTTTTTTGTTTAATCAAATAATTTACTTTAATTATTATAAAGTTAAAATTTTACGTTACCCCTCATTTATATCAGTATATTTAAGTTTAATTATATGGCATTGAGTTGATAATACTACCTATGAAATTGAATCTTATTTACACTATCTACTAATATATTAATGATATTTTATTTCATTGAGTAATATATTAGTGGGACAAAAGATGTGACAATAAGGCATTCATCAAAGGAGAATAAACTTCTAACAACAAAATATAACCTAAAGCAATTTAAATGTAAATTTGTTATGTTTCCATTAAGAATATATTTATAATTGATTGTTGAGATATTTGTAATTATTCTTCTAGATCTTTGGTCACAACTATCAATCCTTTTGAATGAACATGAAATTTAGTTTGGTACCATTGTGTCTAGGATAGCTTATATATTTATCTGTCACAGTCACTAAAGTTGTGATATATGTCAGTAAATCCTATACTAAAACCTCTTTTTTTGGTTATTATTCTTTTTCTACCTTTTTTGCATAAGGATCACCTATTACCCTTACAAAAAAAATGGGATAACTCAAAAATGCTTGGTATTAGATGCCAAAAGCTAATAATTAATGTGACTATGATTATATGATTGGTACTTTGTGGTGAATAGGGAGTTGCGAGTACTACATTATATTATTATTACACATAAATAATGTCTATGTGTGAAATTTTAGGACAATTTATTTGTTATGATGATAATTTAAATCTATGGCCTAATAATATAAACAAATTTTAAATTATTAGACCATACAATGCATGGTATATTTTTGGGTTTTTTTTTTAATTATTATGTTCACATTAATAATTAGAACTCTACCATTTTTCACATAGGTGCAGTTAATTATGGGTTTTATGGTGAAAACCCACATGTTAGAGATAAAAGTGTGTGATTGATTGCCTGATTAATCGCAAACATATTTGTAAGGATTGATATTTTTTTTTCCCATTCAAAAGCCCATTAGTCATGCCTACACATGTTTGAAATTTAAAAACCCAAAGATGAATTTCTATATTCTTAAACATTAAAATATCTCATCAAGGACACAACATAATCACTACTTCATTGTTCTTAATATTTATTAGTTTCACAAGTCAATTTGGTGATATATATTGTAGTTGGAATTATTGTGTTTACAATGCTACCATTGAAATTCTTAAGCATTTTAGGTCCTCTTTATTCAAAAATTTTGTGACTCTTTTTCTTTTTGGAATAAGCTCAAGATTATGAAAAATATGTAAAACTATGAAACATAATTTATCAAAAATTTTCACAAATTTTTTGTATAGTAAAATAATGAAAATTTTTAAACCATGGAGTTCTAATGTCATGCAAACTTAAAAAATAAAAAATAGTTAAAAAAAAAAAAAAAAGTAGTATACTAATTTTCAAAGCTAATAAAAGGTAGCCTATACAAGCAAATCATCTTCAGTCACTCATTCCTTTTGAGGTGGAATTATGTTATGGTTCAAAAGTAAGTTGGTTTAATGAGATATTTGCAAGTTAGTTCAAAAGTCTTCCTTATTGTTTACTAATTTATTTTAGGACTTTTTATGAATGTTTAGTTATTTATTCATGTTTTTTTGATGAATATAAGTGGCTAGATCTTTTATTATAGGGCAAAGATGTAGTCAAGAAATTCTATTAACATACAAATATTTTTTTTTTTTTGATTATTTTTTTTGTTAATTCAATTTGATGCTTTTGATTTTCATTCATGTTAATAATTGACCATTATTTGCATGTTTAAGGCATTAAATAATGGGGCAAAAGTGGAAGTTTAATACTACTTCATAAGAGCATTAAACCTAAGTTGTATAGTTTAGAAATAAATACACATCTTTGTGATCATTGTTAGGAATTCCACAAATCTTAATGAACTTGTGTTAATTTCTATATCATGAAAGTAGATATAGGATTAATATGTGAGTCTTCAAGGAGAACATCATATACCTTAAGGAATTCAATCATTATTGTTGACATGTTTTAATTCTAACAACCAAGTAATTAGTTTGTTAATGATATTTAGTTGATGAAATCAAAGCCCTAAAATCGTTGTTTATTGATTTATAGTTTAATTTAAAAGTCACTTGTAGTTTCATAGTTAGATAACCTTTTTTTTTCATTTGGTTTAATTAGATAATGTAGAAATATGCATAATTTGGTAATTAAATTTCCTTCTTATGTGTGCTCATGTTCCCTTTACTATTTGAACATACCATAAACTTGTGGATTTTAGATTAATCAACATTTTTTTATTCAAATATGACCTTTATTTTATTTAATCTTAAATTTTGTGTAGCTTCTAATTTAAATTATGAAAATTATGGGAAAAAGAAAATTAATTTGAAAAATATTATGATTAATTAGGCAGTTATTTATATATGAAATTTTTATTCAAATTTTACATTTTTAAAATTTAATTAATATGTTATTTAAATTATGTAAATTATATAAGATTTTAAATTGGAAGTGTCTATGTGTACAATTGTAATTTTTCACCATGCCAAACATGGTTTGTCGAAGATGTGGAGGGTAGTGCACAATTGTATTTTTTTCTGTGGTAGATTGATGAATAGAATTGAAGATCATTGTATTTTTCCCCCTTTTTTTTTCTTCTTGGTCACTAATTTTTTTTGCATTATGTGGGATAACTCAATTATTGGATTTGCATTTTTCATAATGAATATTACATTTAAGCATTTTTCATCTTCTTAAAATTAATTGTGGATTCCAAACTATTCTTTATATTTTCACTGGGGATTGAGTTAGCATGCATCAATTTTTCTTTCATAAGTATGGCAGTGGCTCATAAATGTTTATGTGCTTTTAAGGTAGGCATATCTCCAAATTCTGGTAGACAAAATTAGTAATGCTCACTTTTGTTAACCATTTGTCAGACATAGGAGAAAAGTACCCTTGTTTTGGTACAAAATGTCTTAGTCTATTGAGTTTAATCTACTTTGTTCTTGCAACCCATAGTTACTAAATTTGGTTTTTAAACATTAACCCAAGCAGTTGACTAAGTTATTGAATCATTGGTTATTTAGTAAGTCAATAGTTTATCCAACCAAATCAATATCTATAGTCATTTTTTTCTTATTAAACATCATAAAAAAAAATTATGAAACAAAAAAAAACCATCACATACTTCTAAAGTGTTATTGATTCTTTTTTTTTTTGTTATACCAATACAACAAATAAGAAAACTAAATTACCAACAAAATGTAATCTAAATTGTCTTACATTATGAAGTTCAAATTTCAAGTTCAAATAATCTTAGATTTACAAATAGTCTAATACAATATAAAAAATCAATTCATCTATCATTATGAATTTCAAATTTCAAACTTTTGGAAAATGTTATTGAATTTTACTATCCTAATTAACATCATCACTCCCAAATCTATTTCCTATATGCTTGATTGGTAGGGTTCATATTATCAATGTTAGTCTCTATGTCTTATATATTCAAATCAACTTCATATGAAAATATAATAAACATTAATAGTAATGAAGAAATTTCAAAAAAGAAAGCTAGAAAATTATAATACCCAAGTAAAGAATAAATAATATTTTAATTAGTACCATTATAGAATTGTTTTGGATGTTACATGTTTTCATCTCTTAACAAAATGTCTCCAATTGCACTTACAATTCAAAACACTATAAGTTTGACTTAGAACTTGAATGGTTGACTTTCACAAATTGGGTGCACTATGTCTATAAGTAGACCACCATTCATTTGTAGTTGCAATTATCAATATAAATAAATTATTTATTTTATTAGAAAAGAAATTATAAAAGAAGGTAATGAATTAATAAAAATTACTAGAAGGCATGATGTTATGATCAATTTTAACAAAATTATGTTCAAAGTCTCCTTTCACATTGGTGAAAATCTTTATTTCACTTAATAGCTTATGCATCAATGATTCATTTCCATAAGAATACCTCTCTAGAACATCCAAAAAAATAAAACAACTAGAGGATGTTTCTTTAATCAATGTAGTATCATATTAACATCTAGAATTTAACCAAAACTAGTAGCATGAAGATTCTAATGTTTAGTTATATAAAAAAAAAAGCTTGAAGTCTTGTCTTTAAGATTCTTAAGCCTCATAACTCAGTCCCATACTAGTTATGGCATTAATAACTAGTTAATAGTAAATTGAATTTACAACATTAAAGGGTATGGGAAGCATCTATCATCCATCTAGATACAACAATATCACACCTTTCTATCACATCTTTGTTTACAATAGACTCTTCAAAGTTGATTAAGCACTAAGCCTTATCCTTGCCATAGAAAAAGATTAAATTTTCTCCTAACTTACTAACTCATTTTTTTCCTTAGCTTTTATTAGCTTTCCCTTTCCTTTATAGTTATAATGAGAAGATGGAATTGAAGTTTGTTGAACTTCTTGAATATCAACATCAAGATTTTGATATTGTTACTCTTTATAGGCCTTATATCTTAGGTTATAAGGATTTAACTCATCTAATGTTTTTTGTGTGCTTTCCTTTTCTTTTAAAGAATAATCCTCATGATTTGGCTTCATTTGATGTTAAACATTAGGCCACACCATCCAACAATATTCTACTTCCCTTTTCATTCCTATTAAGTGTTACTTAACTTGATTAACACCTTACTTAACCAGATTAATACCTCCTCCTTAAAAGGATCCTTGTGCAACACAAATAGATCAATTTTTTTTCCTTCCACTACTTACTCTTTTATCAACCTCCTTAGAGTGGTCGTACGCTAAATTAGTTTTCTGCCTAATATTGCTTCACGTAGTTCTTACAAGAGATAGTTTTAGAATGACCAACATTTGATGGAGTCAAAGCTTCAGTAGAGGGTAAGGCGGTATCATCTTTAATTAAAGACATTTGACAATAAGAACATAAACATTTTAATAATAAACTTCATAAGACTAGAAAAAGGCCCTAGCTAAGAACTATGAATACCTTGCCTTTAAAAGATCTTTGTGCTGTACAAACACAATAATCTTTTCCTTCTAGTACTTGCTCTTTCATAATCTTTCTTACAATGGCCCCATGCTAAATCAATTTTCTATTTAATAGTAGCATTCAATGGAGTTAAAGCTTAAGTAGTAGGCAAGGTTTGATTATCTCCTATGAAAAAAACATCAGACAACAAGAATACAAACATAAACTATAATAAATTTCGTAAGACTGGCAAAAGGCCTAAGAATGGTGGAAGAGAAAGAAAAAAATTATCAAGTATTTCTAATTAATTGCATTGATGCCAAGCTAGGCAATAAAAATATAGTGAATTATTTTTAAAAAAAATAAGAAAAACAAGGTTGATAATTATCATGTCAATCAAGTATCCTACATTTCCCTGTTAAAAATCTAGAAAAAGCTGATTGAGTTTCTCCTGGAGTTCTTGTAGGAGATGCACTTTCAAAAGAACTGACATTTGATGGAGTTAAACCTATAACAGTAGGCAAGGTGTTACCATTTCCTATTGAAGACATCAAACAACAAGAATAAAAACATAAACAATAATAAATTTCATAAGACTAGCAAGAGGCCCTAACCAACCAATAAGAATAATGGAAGAGCCAAAAAAGAATTATCAGGTATTTCTAATTAAATGTGTTGGTGCCATTCTAGGCAATAAAAATGTAGTGAATTGTCAAAAAAAAAAAAAAAAAAAGAAAAACATGGTTAATAATTATCATCTTAATCAAGTATCCTACTTTTCCCCATCAAGATCCTAGAAAAAGCTAATTGAGTTTTTCCTTTCTATTTGAATCTACCTTTATACTTTATGTTTCTACAAAATTGCTATAAATTGCTTCTAAGGGCCAAAAAGAGTTAGCTAGATCATTGGGTCTTGGCATTATATATTTATGGGCACACCTACAACAACATAAACTCATGTATGTAGTCCATATGCCCTCAATTAATGTACCAAAGGAAAGATGTGAAACACAAGAAGCCAAATTATAGGTATTTTAGAATAATGAAATGATATTAATCATTGTGTTTAAATAACCTAAGTCAACAAGATATCTAGCTTCTTAATTAGCTCAAATGACATTGTTTGATCCTTTAGATCTAAAGTTTGCATGGCGATTAAGGGAGAAAAATTATCCTATGTCCAAACTAATAGAGATAGGGAATTGATAGTATCATATTTAGAATTTTGGGAGAACAAAAATATTAAGGAAGAAATCCAAAAAATTCCAAGATGTAAACTAAGACAAAACCAAGTGACAACTTGTTTTAATGAAAATTTTTTTCTGAACAACTTGAAAGAAAAGCAATAAAGATAAAGGAACTAAAAAAAATACATTTCCAAACTTTTAGTCTTATAGAAAAAAAAAAGACCTATATCTTACTGTGCAAATACTCACATTACCTCATTAGAAATTTTTTTTTATCATAAGTAAAAAAAGCACATTCAATTCTCCACATATACAGTACTATTTCATGGATTGGTTTGTCATTTTGGCAATACACTATTTTTTTTTTTCTACCTTTAATTCTCATATGAGCTTTCAAAAGTTTATTGAGATGCATAGGCAAAATGAATGGGTTGCATAATAAATAGTTTTTTTCATTTTGTAAAAAATATTATTTGAACAAAGAATAGAAAGACCAACATCTTTGGAAAAATAATAGAAAAGTAAAAAAAAAAAAAAAGAACATCAAATAGATAAATGAAGTAGATAGCATTTGCATTTAACTTGAAACATATAACTAAGCTTTGCTTGGGCTTGTAGATTTTTAAAGAAATGGGAAGATTATGCAAGACTACCTCCAATTGTACAACTTGTAACTTTTAACATTTTGAATGGGCTAAGGAAAAAGAAAAACAAGTTTTTATTGACTAATTTTACCATAACACTAAAGGCTAACAAGTTCAAAAGTTTGGTACTCCTATGATAGGAGGTAAAGGGATGACACTATATTAGATATCCCATAAGCAATGTTATGAAGTTTCTTCACATCAATTAATCTCATTTGAGATAAGTAATAGTAAAATTCCTCACCAACTATGCTTTTGCTTTCATTTTTTTTTTTCATTTTATAATAACTCTTGCTTTGATTTACTCAAGAATTAGAGTTTCCCATGATTAACAAATATTTTCCTTTTTATTTGGAATGAAAACTGTTGCTTCATTGTCCAAGTTTTGGTGTACACATTTTTCTAATCATGTTTATTGGTAAATAAGAACCTACATTAAACACAAGATCATAGTTTTATTAGTTTCCAATAATAAGCATTTGAAGGATGAGAAGGATGGTTCATAGATCAAACAAAAAAAATCCAAGCCAATATATCTTAATCATGGCCATGAACATGAGTGTGATCATGAAGTTAAAACACAACCTAGGAAAATTAGTGTTTACCTTAAACATGATCGAAGACAATAAGAGTCAAAGGTGGACTTTGGAAAAGTGGGCAACAAAAATTGAAGCCATATTGAAGATGATGGAAGGTTGGATTAAGAGGGTTGCAAGAATGCCAAGTCTTTTTCTTTGGATCGTGTTTGGGAGACTAGAGAATTCTAGCCACCACCAATTAAAAATGATGTCATTTAGCCAAAAAAAAGGCTCAGTCTAGTTTATCCAATTTTCTTAATCATCTGAGTTTCAAAAAATTGGCCAAATCAATTGTTTTTTTTTTCTTGTTCAAAGTACCAAATTTTTTTTATACTAACCCAGCCCAGTCTAGTGCTTCAGTGATTCATTGGTCCAACTAACTGGGCTGAGGTTCAATTAGATTGATAATGTATTTTGTCTCCTATGTGTTTACATGCAAAAATTTGAAAAATATATACAATATTGTTGATGAAGTTAGTTTTTAGTACTCATATACAATGTGTTCTATGAAAAGACATGAATTGGTCTTATAAGGTAAATTATGAAAAGTAAACCATGGCTAGCTAGAATTGACTTATTCCATAGAATAAAGGAGTCAATCTTGATTTACTATCTTACCTAGATAAGTGGTTTAACACTTGAAAGGAGACACTAGCACTTCATATGCATAATAAGTCTTATCCCTTCATTCCAATAACTAATTCAAGTAAAGAAATTGTGAAATTAGCTTACATATCTACACCAATTACTTATTTCATTATGACATTTATGTTATTATGTCTTGGTAGTTAGAATCCCATGAAGTCCATCTAGTAAAGAAATTATTACTCTAAATTAGTTTTCTTTAGTAGGGGAGAATCATTTCTTACTCAGAACATGAAATTGTCTCTTAATTCCTTGACAATAGGACATTTGATATAGGTTGTCTAAATCCATTTAAGTCTATCAAAAAAGGGAGCTATTATTGTTGGTAATCTTTCTTTACCACAAAGAATTGTTCATTGCTTGAAACTTATGATAACTATCTGATTTCTTGGTAAAAAGGCTTCTACTTTTGTTGCTAGGGTTCATTCACACCAAATGATTATGAAATTAATATCGTTTGTATATAAAGAACATCAATTTTTTTTTTTTTTTTTTTGTGACATACATGACATACATCTTGAAAAGTCTAAATCCATTGAATTCCATTAAACAAAGGAGTCATTCATTTTGATTAGCTTTTCTTACCAAGATTGAATGCTTAATTGGCTGAACACTAGATTAAAGCTTCATTTCTAGAAAATAAGGCCTCTCAATGGGAATTAAGTTAGCATGTGTATTGATTCATTATGCATACATAAAGGTCTAATAACATGAACTAAAGCTAAAAGGATGCAAGAAGCTTTAGATGGGCTTATTGAAGTAATTTGGATTGAAAACAATGCAGAACAGAAGGATCAAGGCTTGAAGGAATACTAAGACTTAATAAACTTCATACAAGTTCAATGACAACTTATTTGAGGAGTTTGGGTTGAATTCTAGACTTAGCCATAGAGTTTCTTTCTTTGGGGGGGAGGGGGAATGCATGTTATTTAGTTATTTTATAATTGTAATGGATTGAATAATGTCTCAATTTAAGCCCAATTCTTTATTTAATGGTTTGTTAGGTAAGTTTGTTGGTTTATATTCTATTTTGGATTAACTATTATGTTTTAAACTCTATATATAGGCATATACCTCTCTTTTGTGGGATGGCTGATTGAATTTTAGTAAATGTAAGAGACCCTTTTGTTTGGTTCTTTTGAGAACTTTAAAACTTATTGAGGTTACTTTTGAGGCATTTTTAAGACATTAATGAATCATGTTTCTTGTGCATTCATCAATAATTTTATAATTGTATATTTTGATGATATTTAGGTCAATAACAGAAACATAGATAAGCATCTTGATCATTTACATTTTGTTTTGATTATTTTACGTGTCAATTGTATGCTAACCTCAAGAAATGTTCCTTTTGCACTAATCATGTCATGTTTCACAGCTATGGTGTGAGTGCTAGGGATATTGAGGTTGCAATCAATGATCAGCCTACACCTAAGTCTATTAGTAATATGCATAGTTTTCATGGTTTAACTATTTCTTAATAGTACTTCGGCAACATTTCTACACTACTAATTAATTTTCTTCATTAATAGTACCATTGTAATTGAAAAACAAAAAACATAAAAAATGCTTGAGAAACAGAAACCATCATAAATGGAAGGAGAGATAATGCTATAAAATTTATAGAAAAGACTCTCTAGAAATGATGCCAAATTTTGGTAGTTGTTGTTAAGGCACTAAAAATTTAATACCTTACCATCAATTATTCAATAGTAAATAGTATAAGCAAGGGTTGAACCTAAAGGGAGTGCTATCAATTCACTACTGATTAACTAAAAATTAAACACCTTAACATCATTGGGTGGAGGGAAAAATGTTGAATTCTAATTTTTAGCAAAGAAAATAAATAAATTGATCAAAATCAAAAAAAATAAATTATAAAAAGATCAAATATTAAAAATCCAACTTTAGGTTCACATTTAATTATGATATTTAATGTTTTTAATTACCCATAATAACATTATTTCAATTTTAATGGAACTATCAATCCTAGATATCAACAAGCTATGTTACCCAAATTTTCCTTTAGATATTCATTAAGCAAAATAAACTCTTCACATTATTTCTAATCGTTATACCCTTAAAAAAAGTTCATTACAGTAATATGGAACAACCTTAAGAACTATGTATATAGGTTAATACAAGCAACAATCACACAAGCTTGGAACATTTAACCTATGTTGAGTTGTTTATAAAAAAAAGATGAAAACTTATCCATAATCCCTTATTGTTATTAGCTAGTTAGTGACTAGGAAGTGGATAAAAAAATGAATCACTATTCCTAATTCTAGCAATTGATATTCCTTTATTCAATTTTGTAGGTCTAACTAAATTAATTAAATAAACATTCATTCAACCATTAAATCAAGGTAACCCAAACAATTCAATAAAAGAAGAGTAAAACATATCAAAATAGTATATACCTTTGATGTATTAAAAGTTTTGAAATCCCTTAAAATTGTTGAAGAGCCTTTAGAGTGATGATTTAGTTCTCTCCATCTCTCCCATTTTACTTCCAAAAGATGATTATTCATATCCTTAAGAAACAAAAAACCATCAATAGCAGCCATTAGCAAACCCTAAAGAATTAGGGTTTCCTTAATCTTCTAAAATTTCTCTATTCTCTTTCAAGTTGATTTCATACAAGATACAGTCAGAATTAAGTTCTAACTTATTCATGAGAGTTGTAGTCTTCCTCTACATCTTTCTAGTGCATCAAGTCTTACTATAAACAAAGGTCCAAAGCCCAAGTTATGAGTTAAAAATTGAGACTAACTCAGTCTAGTCCATGATAGATTCTATAGCAACTTCTCCATTATTTTTAAACCATTAAAAAAATAATTTAGGTTTAGGTCTTTTCAAAAGAATTGTAGGCTTGATTTTCCACTTCAATTTAGGCTTTTAAATCACTTGATTTGGATGTTAAAACTTAATTTATGCCCATTTTTTGTACACAATACTTAAACAAGAATCCTACATCAATTTTTGGACTAGACTTTAGTTTTCTACCCTGTCTTTGAAGTAATGTCTTAAGGTCCAAATGAAATTGCATTTGGACTCTTGACTTTAATCTAGAAAATTTGAGATGTCTATGGTAACTTCACTAAATACCACTTTTCCAATCTATACCTTTAAGTAAAAAACTTGTAACAAGCTACAAAATTTAAAACAGTAAAATGTTTTAATTTTTCTTACTAAAAAATCATATATTCTCAACTTTTTTTTTTTAAACATACTTAAATCCAGAAACATAATCTGATCATCTTATATAAGTCTATAATTCATTAAAAAAATTAAATGCAAAAAGGAAAAACCATAACAAATTCTCATTCATCATACTGCTAATTGGTGTTCTTTACTATGATGGAGTTATTTATTGCCTACAATAGGAGCATAAATTGCACTACTTGCTTTACTCCATTTAGTGTATTACATGATTTCAATCCCATCACTCTTATTAATCTCACTCCATTTCTTGAATGAGATGAGAAGAATGTTTTGATGGAGAAGAAAGAGCCAAGATGGTAAAAATGCCCTATGAGCAAATTCTAGGTCAAATTGAATGAAATAATGAAGTTTAAATGCACATAGATAGCAAGCAAAAAAAAAAAATAATAGTTTGCTCTTGGTGACTTGATGTGACTTCAATTAAGGAAATGAAGATTTCCATATAATAGGAAATCAAATTTGATGCTTTGAGCTCATGATCCATTTAATAAGATGGAAAGTTTAAAGACATGCCTATAGGTTGGAATTATCAAGAGATTACAATGTCTCCACCATTTTTAATGAGAATCTATTATTACTCTTGATTGGCCTTCTTTACTCTAAGTTCTTTAAGAGAATCATTTCTTGCTTGAAACTTGAGACCATCTCCTTATGACTTGACAAGAGGACTTCTCCTTTAGGAATTCCAATTCCATTAAAGTTCATTGACTAAAGGAGCTACTACTATTGATTAGCTTTCTTTACTTGGTAAGAATCACTCATCATTACTTAATACTTAAGACTATCACCTCATTACTTGTTAATAATGTTTCTTCTTTCATTGCATGGAATCATTCACACAAAATGATCATACAATTAACATCCATGTCTACAACAAACATTAATTTCTCTACAACATGTACTTCAACAATTCTTGGGTAATGTGAATCCATTAAATTCCATCAAACAAAGGTGTCATTCATCATGATTAACATTTCTTTCATTGATGAAATGGTTCATTTCCTAAAAGATGAGACCAACACTTCAATTCTAGCTAATAAGGCTTCTCTTTTCATTTTAACAGGTCTTCAAAGAAAGGAATAACAAAATTTAATTAAATATCTTCACCAATTATTAATTTCTTGTGGAGATGTACATTATTATGTATTGCGTAGGTTGAATCCATCAAAAGTCCACTCAATAAAGAAGTTATTACACTCATTTAGCTTTCTTTGTTATGAGAGAATTATTTTTTTTTTTACTTGAAACATGAGATGTTTATTATTTTTTTTTGACAATAGGACTACTCTTTTAATAGTTTGAATTGATGAAAGTCTATTAAATAAAAAAGCTATTAATCTTGAGTAGCTTTCTTTTCCATCAAAGAATGATTCATTGTTTGAAACTTCATACTATCACTTGATTCATTGGCAATAAGGCTTCTCATTTCATTGCAAGAAATTAGTCACACTAAATGGTTGTGTAATTAACATCTATGAGTACACTAAACATTATTTCCTTTGCAACATTCACATCAATACATCCTAGTTAGATTTAATCCACTAAATTCTATCAAATGAAGGAGTTAGATTAGTTCCTACCATGATAGAATGGTATGTTGCCTGGAAGATGAGCACCACTTCATTTCAAGGAAAAAGAATAAAAAAACACTTCTCCTTTCATTATAAGTAGTCATTAACACAATGGAATTATGATATTCCACTAAACACTAATTCCAATGTGAGATGCATGTTATTTTGGCTTAGGTGGTTCAAATTGATTGGAGTCCATTAAATAAAGAGCTATTACTTTTAATTATCTTTCTTTAGTAGGAAGAATCATTTATTTCTCAAATCATGAAGCCATCACTTGATTCTTGGGCAGTAAGGCTTCTTAATTGGTTGTTAGAAAACATTTATAAAAAATGAGCATGCAATGGACATCTATGTCTACTATGAATAGTATTATTGTTGTGACATGCATGTCAATACACCTTGGACTGTCTAAATCCATTGAATTCCTTAAAAATATAAGTCATTCACCTTAATTAGCTTTCCTAAGGTGATAGATTAGTTTATTACCTAAAGCATGAGATGTTCACTTCAATTATGGCTAATATGGCATATCTTTTTTTTTTTTTTTTCCAACAAGTCAATCACACAAGGGATTCATGAAACTTAAACATTTACATGACCCAAGATTCTATGGGGACATATGCATATTATTTTGTTTTTGGGTAAACATGCTTTACCCTTGATTTGCCATTTATACTATGAGAGATATTTTCACCACCTAAAACATGAGATTATCCCTTAATTATTTAACAATAGGACTTTGCTTTTACATAGTCTGAATTCATTGAAATCCATCAAATAATGGAGTGTTTGGGAAGGGGACATTTTGCATCTGAGTGCAAAAAAAAAAATTGTATTAATGTGTTGTGGGGTAATGGTGATATTAAGACAAAACATGAGTTTGATGTCAACTCAATGCCACCATTGGAGAGAGGAGTACCTAATTGAGGGAGACATGTTGGTGGTATTGGATATAGATCCAAGTTGCAATGCTTAACTGCCAAATATGCTTTATGTTCAATTTCCAACGGCAAGTGACACACCTTCCCATAGACTATTTGGTATGGGGACATATCAATTGGGTTTTTGTAGGCAGTGCGGTTTGCCCATAATGCCTCCTTTAGGTGTGCACTCCAATCCTTCTGATTCAGTTGAACCATTTTTTTTGAATATAATCTTGATTTCTCGATTGGAGACCTTGGCTTGGCCATTTGTCTGTGGTGATACGGGGTGGAGATCTTGTGGACTATGCCATATTTTTTCAACAAGACGTCTACTTATTGATTACAAAATTGGGATCCTTGATTTGAGATGATAGCTTGTGCAACTCCAAACTTGCAAATAATCTAGGAATGGACAAAGCTTGCCATTACTTTGGCATCATTAATTTGGGTAGCCTTAGCTTCTACCTACTTAGAAACATAATCAACCGCTAAAAGAATGTAAATATAACCGAACAAAATTGGGAATAGTCCCATAAAGTTTATACCTTAAACATAAAAAACTTCACAGAACAACAATGGTTGTTGGGTCATCTCTTGCTCATATGATAAATTCCCAGTTTGTTAACATCGATCACATGTTCTACAAAAACCATGGGCATCGTGAAATAGAGTTGACCAATAAAGGCCTGAATCTAGCACTTTCCTAGCTATTTTAAGAAAACAAAAATGGCTGCCACGTGCTTTAGAATGACGGAACCTCAAGATAGACTCATTCTCATGCTCAAGCACACATCTCCTAATGATGTTATCACTACAAAATTTTCAAAGGAAGCAACTACTTTAGTGTGACTTTCATATCTTTGATCAATCTACTTCAACTATTAGTATGATGTTACTAATTTACTAGTCTAAAATTTTTTCTTTCCTAGAATCATGATTATGGTGTTGACAAATTCAACTATCGCGTTCGTCAAATTAATTCTTAGGGTGGCCTGAAGGCTTGTAATTAGTGGTGTGACCTTAGTCATCTCCCAATGAACCAATGTATTTTTTAGACTAAATGATATGAGACTAACTCTAATAATTGTTGAACCTTGATGACCTATCCTTGATTCCTAAGGATATAGGAATGTATGTCTAGTTGGTTAGCCCTAGTCCTAGCCGAGATTTCACACTAGATGACTTCACACTCCCTAAAATCTTTAGATGATCACCTAGATTCGACTAACTATGACTCACAAAAATCTCACTATCGTGCAATTATTGTGCAATCTAACTAACTAGCCTAAGCACCGGAGTTTACTAACCTAAATAGCAAATTTTCCCCCTCAATCTCATCCTAAGCATGGTTCAAGTTACCAATTGGTAGCTCTTAAGATACTCACTAGCTCACCTGAAACCAATCAATATTATCACCTAAGGAATCCCATTAAGTGACCGGATGAGAATAAGACTAGATTGAGAAAACTAGAATGCATTCATTCAATGATAAAACATGATCTCTAGGTACATGAATTCAATAACCCTAGAGTTGAAATGATTTACACAATCATGGAACAAAGGAAAGAGACATGCAAAAATGAGAAGAATTAGTTGTTTCTGTCTGTCCTCCTCCCTCTTTTTAGCCTATGACCATCCATTTTTTATGTTCATTCACCACCTCTTTATCTTCCCTACATATAATGCTCCTTTGGCTATTCATGCTTGCCTTGAAACTCTTCCCACCTTTTAAAATGGATTATTCCACAACTTTTACATTAATCCCAAGTGGTTTGGACATGATTCCAGGCTTTAAATTCTGATTTGAGAGTATAATGGCCCAAAACATACAAATCAGCCCAATTTCCGGCTCCATGGAAGCTTGCTGAACTTCACTCGTGCACAACTCCATTGAGATAGCCTTTAACTTCTTCTGTTTTCTTCATGAGAGTTGTAGCTCTTTGAGTTAGCTTTCCAAGGACTCAAATTTGGCAGCTAAAATCTTTCCCTTTTATGAGATATGGCCAAAAAAACTAAGTAGTGTGCAGCTGATCTGCTCTGTCCAGTGGTTTCTTAGTGGAAGTTATAGCTTAGTCTCTTATCTATCCATAGAAATTGGTTTCATTAAAAGAAACCTCATGTAACCTAAGAAATAGCCAAAGTATGTAAGCTGCATAAAAACTGAACTTTGCCAGATTTTTTTGATTATTAGGCATATGAACAACTAAGTGAGAAGCCAATCAAATTACATTATCTAGACTATCAAAGATGCATAAAATATTATGTATGAGGCAAAATATTAAGCAAAACTTGGTTGTTATTAGGTATCTTCTCTACACGGGGGGTATAGGATAAGAGGAGTGAACAACCATGAACACGGATGTTCCTTGGGAAATTCATTTTAATGGATTTCTTTAAACTTCAAGAAGTTTAGAGAACATGGTCCTTGTGTGAATTGTAAAGTTATTATGAGTTAACTCTGTTGTGAATTGTTGGAGTTTCTACAAAATTATGATTCAAAAATTCTTATCTTTTTTACTCTTTCTTCACTAGGAAGAGGGTTTTAATGTTTTAAGAAGTCAAAATAACCATGTGTGAGGCCGTTGGAATGGCACAAAAGTACTCATCATTGACTTCACTTATGAAACATAAATTTGCGTCATTTATACATACGAGATGTTGTTTTTTGGTCTTCTTTTTTACAAGGTTATAAGATTCATAAACATGTGAAACTGAGGTTTTTATTTTCAATATTAAATAAAAAATATTTTAAAATATTTGTATTTCGTACACACTATTTTTTTTATATTATTATAATAATTTTATATTATTTTATGAATTGTGACTGAATTTGTCTTTCTTCAACAAATTTTTTTTATTAAGATCCTCACCTCTCCTATTCTAATTTAAGATCATGACATAAGACATAATATAAATTTAAAAAATAATATGATATCATAATATTCTTGAAGTTCACATATACATGCACCAAATACCAAAAAATTGATTCCTTTAGTCAAGCTAGCATTCAACAAATAAAAACATGGCAAGAAAAGTTAGAAAGGAAATATCTTATAGTCCTTTACTCTAGACGTTTTATAGCATGTGCCATATTGGTAGGCTACTTACCTATTGGCTTTTAAATTTTCATAAGACAACCCTTTTGAATGGACCAAGATGAGAGGGTTTTTTTTTTCTTTTTTAAATTTTGAGTGGTAAAAGCAGCAATTTTAATGGTCAAGAGTGGTTTCTTTTAAAAAAAGCAAACAACTTTTAAGTCAAATTGCAGAGGAATATGGTATTACATCTTTTTTTTTTTTTATGTTTTCTTCTGTGTTCATTTTTCATATCTCTTGTAATATTTGTTTATAACAAAAGACTAATAAAGAATATTAAAAAGAACATTGCTTTTTTTTCTTTCCCTACTTTCACATTCTTTTATTTAGATGTTTGATTGAAGATTTCTTAATCAACATGGAAGATAAA